>NW_020769351.1:10133073-10145723 GCF_900518735.1 Pseudonaja textilis
GAAGAAGAAGAAGAAGAAGAAGAAGAAGAAGAAGAAGAAGAAGAAGATGATTATTTCATTTCTCATCCAAGAAGCTTCATCAATTCTGATGGTGGGGAGATGGATGGATAAGTACTGACAGTTGAGACCCCCATCAGAGCTGAAGAAGCTTCTTGGATGAGAAGCGAAACATTTGCTTCTTCTTCCTCAAGGAAAAAAGAGTGCAGTTGCATTTTGATAAAAGTGCCTTTGAGACTAACCATTACTAAGTCAAGTCAATGTTTATTACAGTCAAAGACTTGAGCAAGTTAAAAACACCCAAGGAATATCAAGTTTTAAAATCTAGAATAAAAGTAATGAATGATTGATAAAATCCACATTAAAATCACAATTTGGCATCCAGCCTGTCAGCTGCACATGAGCCAAACACAGCATAGCCCAACTATAATATAATATCAATCCTTAAACTGTGAGACCCGTAGTTATTATATACTAAATTACCATTGGTAAATAGCTACCTTGTCCATACCAAATCACTCATGCTTACTTACTGCAGGTTCTACAAAAAGAAAAGACTAAAAAAAGAGAGAAGTCACCATCACAAACTCAAACCCTCTGAGATCAGACCGATGGGGTAGCTTCCCACACACTGGCTCATGAAATGCAATTTTCTTTGACTTAAGCTACTCCCAAGATCTTTTTATAGCACAAGTTCTTGGGGTTAATCTCACTTCCTGCCATTCCGCAGACTTCATGCAGACTTTGCCAAGGAACTTGGCTTCATACAGGGAGTTCAAAAGTGCTGGTGTGACTCCTACAGCCAATCCTGGAAAGAAAGAAACAAGGCAGCAGAACTGGGCGAGAGTTCAAGTACTTGCTTGTACTGCTGCCCTAGCTGGTTCTGGATGATTTCACCCTCTATCTATGCATTGCCATGAGATAGAAGAACCAAAGGAGAAGAGCTTGGCTTTTGGAAGAAAGCAAGAAACTGTTTTCATCCAGTTCAGACCATCAAAGGCTGGGAAGAGAGTCTCACTCTTGAATGGCTTTCAGCCAAGGATCTCTAAGGTTGTTTGCCAAGCTACTGTAAAAACCCTAGGAAGACAGGAAATGTTTGAATAACCATATGCCTTTATTTGTTTGGATTCTTCCTTATGGTTCTTGACTCTTGACAAATGCATCTTTTCTTTAAATGTACACTGAGAGCATGTGCACCAAGACAAATTCCTTGTGTGTCCAATCACACTTGGCCAGTAAAGAATTCTATTCTGTTCTGTTCTGTTCTATTCCTTCAAGAAGTCAAGGTTTATTCACTCACTTCCAACAGGTGGGAAATCTCAGATGCAATGTTATTAAAACTAATTTAAAAGAAGAAGATAAAAATTAATGCAAACTCAGATAAAGTGAGCAAAATAAAAGGAGAAAGAAGAAAACAAAGAAAATGCTAAAAGTGCAAGAAAGGTGGGGGATTAAAAGAAAGTAGAAAAGAAAGAAAAACGTTACTAAGAAATCCAATGTAGAATAATAGAATTGGAGGTCTTCTAGCACAACCCTGCTTGAGCAGGAGACCCTATACCATTTCAGACCAATGGTTATCCAATCCCCTTTTGAAAGCCTCCAGTGATGGAGCATTCACACTTCTGAGGGCAACATATTCCATCAGTTGATTGCTCTCACTGTTAGGAAATATCTCCTTAGTTTTAGGTTGCTTCTCTCCTTGGTTAGTTTTCCATGCATTGTTTCTTGTCTTGCCTTTTGGTGCTTTGGAAAATAGGTTGACCCCCTCATCTTTGTAGGAGCCCCTCAAATATTGGAAGACTGCTATCATGTCTCCCCTAAGTCCTTCTGTTCATTAGATTAGACATACCCAATTCCTGTAACTGTTCTTCACATGTTTTAGCCACATTGTTTGGCGGCGGCTACACACTGTTGGCTACCAAACTTTGGCAATGATAAGTACAATTATATATGTGCATCTTAGCCTATAGTTACAATTTAACTCTCTTCTTTCTATCGTCTACTAGATAATGTTTGGTGTAAATATTTACTTTCCTAAACAGATAAACAAAATGGCCATGGCTGGGCAAAAAAACATTGACTTTGTGGGAAACCAGGGGGGAATGTCAGAAATCCTGATCACAGGACCACAGCTGACCATGGTAACAGCCAGAGGTTATGAATACAGCTGGTCTGAAGATCCTTGAAATTTCAATGCCATGGGAGTAATGAGTCCCCAATTTTGTATGCAATCTTTAAGTTAGTGGATTTAAGGCAGTGGTGGGATTCAAAAAAATTTACTACCGGTTTTCTGGGTGTGGCTTGGTGGGCATGGCATGACTTGGTAGGCATGGCTTGGTGGGCATGGCAGGGGAAGGATACTGTAAAATATCCATTCCCTCCCCACTCTACTAACCTGCTTTTCAGCTCCATTCTCCTGTGCAGGGCAACAAAAGGAGACCCAGACAATCAGCTGGGACTCAATGGGAGGCAGATAATAGATGGGGACGGGCCAGTCAGAGGTGGTATTTGCCGGTTCTCCAAACTACTCAAAATTTATGCTACTGGTTCTCCAGAACTGGTCAGAACCTGCTGAATACCACCTCTGATTTGAGGTAGTTTGATTCAAAAACTTCCACACTAGGATGCTAACTAAATAGCCAGGGCAGTTCTAGTAGTGAACAGATTCTGTCTAAACATCAAAACCCTAAATTGTACTTTATTTCTTTCTGTTTCGTGCAAAAGATTTCTAAGGGATTTCCAAGCAGCAACCAGTATTGACACTGTCTTTTCTCTGATCAAAGAAATCCACTTAGCCATCTCTGCAAATCCCTTCCTCTTCACCAACCATTCCACTAGGGTGAGTAACATTGAGTCTTTCCACTTTTGTGTGCATATAATAATCTCACTGCAGTTGTCATATATAAAACAAGAGTCACCTTGAATGTGGGATATTATCCATCAATCAATCAATCAATAAAAACTGTGACTTTTTTCCAGCTTTGTCCATCAAATCCACCCAAAGAAAAACCTCTGATTTCAATTGCATATTCATCTTCAAACTCCTCTGAAACCCAGTACAGATAGAAAGTTGTTAAAGGCAGGAAAACTGAATTACCACCTCACACTGCTCAGATGCTTGCAAAGTTGATTTCATCTGACAGGTATAATGTGAACAGGGAGGATTCATGCCCCAGACAGTCAAAAAGGTGACCCTACTTATCCCTTATTGTCTTTGCTGTCAACAGTAGTTACATTTCTCTTGCAGAGATCTCAGCCTTATACAGAAATCTCACGGAAGAGACATTTGCATGGAATCAAGTTTTGGCCTCGCAGGTCCTTCTTCTACACAGGTAGTCCTTGATCTGCAATCGCAACTGGGACCAGAATTTCTGTTGATAAGCAATGTGGTTGCTAAGTGAGTCACAACCGATTTTATAACCAGACTCCTCTCTAGAACACTAAAAATCTCCATAGACTGTTCTCATCCTGGACATTCATATTTCGATCTGTTACCATCAGGGAGGTGTTATAGGTGTCTTAAAATGAGGACTAATAGATTGAGAAACAGTTTCTTCTCCAAGGCAGTAATTGTATTGAATCAAACAGTGCATTTGTGATTTAGTCCTCCTATTATTATTATAATTATCTTAATTTTTAAAACTCTGTAGTGTGATTGTAATGTGGTGTTTGGGGCACTGTGCTGGAGTATCTTTCAAATGTCATTGTATTCATGGAATGCAGTGACAATAAAAGTATTCTATTCTATTCTATTCTATTCTATAACCATATATATATATATATATATATATATATATATATATATATATATATATATATGTGTGTATGTATGTATGTATGTATGTATGTATGTATGTATATGGTTATAGAATAGAATAGAATAGAATAGAATAGAATAGAATACTTTTATTGTCACTGCATTCCATGAATACAATGAAATTTGAAAGATATATATATATATATGGATCTTTGGTTGTTCGGGTTTTCTCCCGCGTAAGATTCGAAGTATCTAGGCAACGTTTCGATGAAGTCTCATTCATCATCTTCAGGCTTCTGTCTCCGGCTCTGTGCTTCTCAGAGTAATGGAGATTGCAGCTGCTTCCTCCTTTTAACTGCCAGTGGGGGTGGGACTTGATTGGGTGGGGGCTTGGCTGTGTTCTGATTGGATGGGGGGTTAGCCGTGTTCTGATTGGTTGGAGGCGTGTTCTGTTCAGGTGGGGGCTTGGTTGTGCTCAGGTTAGTCTTAGTTGCTGGGGGATTTGAGCTGGTGAGTTGTGATCTTGCTGTTTGGCTTCTAGTTCGTGGTCCTGCTGCATCTTCATAGTGGGTGTTGGTTTGCTTCATGTATGGCTCAGAGGGGTTTGAAGTGGGTAGTGATGCAGCTGCAGTGCAGCTTCTGGTCCATGGTCGTGTCTCATTTTCTGAATGGGTGGGAGTCTGTTTTCTACATGGAAGTGTGGTGGTGGCATCTTGTGTGGCTCTCATGGGTGTGGGTCTGGTGTCCTTCTTCTCCAACTACACACTCTCACCAACGTACTTACAGCCAATGGATTCCAAAGAAAGAAGATTACCCACCTAATCCAAAAAGAAACCCCAACCAAAATCCAAGACAGAGAACAAGAAAACGGCAAAGCCCTCCTCCCATATATAAAAGGCACTACAGACAAAATTAGCAAGATCCTCCAAAAACACAACATCAAAACAGCATTCTGCACAAACAGAAAAATATCCACCATCCTAAGAAACCCCAAAGACAAAATCGAATTAGAAAACCAAGGAGTATACGAAATCCCCTGCACTGCCTGCCCTACCACATACATTGGACAAACTAACAGAAGAATAAGTGCACGCATTGAAGAACATAAGAACTCAATCAAAAAAGAAGAAACGACCTCTTCCCTGGTCCAACACCTCAAAGCCACAGGACATGAAATTGATTTTAAAAATACCAGAACTATCGCCAAAACCGAACACTTCAACAGCAGAATAATCAGAGAAGCCATAGAGATAGAAAAACGCCCACACAGCATGAACAAACGAGATGACACCTCCCGCCTTCCAGCCATTTGGAAACCCACCCTCATGAACAGACGAGTACCTAACATGAAGAAGGACACCAGACCCACACCCATGAGAGCCACACAAGATGCCACCACCACACTTCCATGTAGAAAACAGACTCCCACCCATTCAGAAAATGAGACACGACCATGGACCAGAAGCTGCACTGCAGCTGCATCACTACCCACTTCAAACCCCTCTGAGCCATACATGAAGCAAACCGACACCCACTATGAAGATGCAGCAGGACCACGAACTAGAAGCCAAACAGCAAGATCACAACTCACCAGCTCAAATCCCCCAGCAACTAAGACTAACCTGAGCACAACTAAGCCCCCACCTGAACAGAACACGCCTCCAACCAATCAGAACACGGCTAACCCCCCAACCAATCACAACACAGCCAAACCCCCTACCAATGAGAACACACCCCCACCCAATCAGAACACAGCCAAGCCCCCACCCAATCAAGTCCCACCCCCACTGGCAGTTAAAAGGAGGAAGCAACTGTAATCTCACATTACTCTGAGAAGCACAGAGCCAAAGACAGAGGCCTGATGATGATGAATGAGACTTCATCGAAACGTTGCCTAGACACTTTGAATCTTACGCGGGAGAAAACCCGAACAACCAAAGATCCACATACAAATACCCGCGAGAACCTCAGAAAACAAATATATATGGATGTATACATGTTAGATGTATCCGTGCAGATGAAGTGTATCCAACTTCCTATATTGACTTTGCTTGTTGGAAGCTGGCTAGGAAGGTCTCAAATGGTGATCACTGCAACCACAAGAAATACAGGTAGTCAACAGCTCATTTAGGGACCGTTCAAAGTTACCACGGCAGTGGAAAAAGTGACTTACGACCGTTTTTCACCCAGCCTTTCCAGCATTCCGATGATCATGCGATCAAAATTCAGATGCTTGGCCACTGGTTCATACTTATGACCGTTGCAGTGTCCTGGGGTCACTGATCCCCTTTTCTGACCTTCCGACAAACAAAGTCCATGAGGAAGCCAGATTCACTTAACAACTGGGTAGCCAACATATCCACGGCAGCGATTCCCTTAACAGATGTGGCTAGGAAGGTGGTAAAACAGGGCAAAATCCACTGAACAAATGTCTCACTTAACAACAGAAAATTTGAGCTCAACTGTGGTTGTAAGTCAAGGACGACCCATCAGTTGCCCAATGCCCAGATGTCAGCCTTGGAAGCCATATTTCACTTAGAAGCTTCGAGGCTGCCATGTTCAGTGCCTGAGAATTTGGGAGGGAGGATGTCATAGAGAGTTGGACAATTAGACACAACAACATCCTTTCTTAGAAGTCAAGGTCTAGAACCCTGCACCTGGAGAGGAGTGTCGGGAGGAATGTCTCCAGTTGGGAAAATATTTGATTGAGTCATGTGATCGACTGGTGGGTGCAGGGGATGGAACTTTGATTTACTTTGGGGAAGGGAAAACCCGGAACTCTCAGATTCGGGTTTTCCAGATGTGCCAATATAACAATTCTAATAAAATGGAACTTTGAGAAAATGCCTGTCTCAGAGTTTATTGGTTTGGAGTTGGTTAGTTGAACTGTTATAAGTTGAGGACTACTTGTAGTTAAGGATTATGAGCATTGCCATGCACATAAAATTGCAGCATGCCAGACTGGAGAAGGTTGAAGGGCATCTCTTTCAGCCCTCTTCTCTTCCTGCTTCAGTAAGCCAAGTATGGTTGGGTCATTTTGATATTTACTTTCCAAACACAAGCTCATTTCTGTCCCTTAATTAAGCAACCATCCTGTCCCTTAAATAAACAGCCAAGGAACAATGGAAACAGAAACTTTATCTGGCAGCAAGAATAACAAGCTAACAAGGGAAGCATTGCCTAAGGATTGCAGCTTCGGGTCAAGAAAGCTGGATTCAGGCCAGCTTCTTGTTGTCATAACTTTGCTCATTATTCAGAAATTGGATGATCAGCATCCTAAATATATATATACAGCCTCTATTATGCAGAAGCTACTCCCTCAAATCTATCCATATTTATGGAGGTTGGAGGGGGTGAACGCAAGAAAAAAATCAGCCAGCTTCAAAAGTAATACTAAGGCATCATCGTTTCTCCGAATCTGGCTAAAAAAATTGAATTTGTTGCTCTACAACCTCCTTAAGGCACTTAGAATATAGAATTTGCATATAGGCCTCCTCATCAGATGTTCAACATCTTAATACTGTGTGTCTTTTCCTATCTCTTTCTTTCTTTCTTTCCTTCTCTCTCTCTCTCTCTCTCTCTCTCTCTCTCCCACCCTCTCTATCTGTCATTTGCTCATTTGCATAATGACCTGGTCATTGGAATCACACTCAGTCACTAAATGGAGAACAAATACATACCTCTTAAGGAAACTTAAAAACTCCCTTTCATCTAGTAATTACGAAATAGACAATAGCACTAGCAGCTACTGCAGAGACCATCCCTTCATTCCTCCCCACTTAGAACTTATTTCATTCCAGAATTATCAATGGGGACAAAGACCATTTAATGCATTTAAGGACCTTGAATTTATCCCTTGATCCGTTCTTGGTTGCAGAAGCTGAACCAGCAACAACTGAGGAAATGACTTCCGTGCAGTACCATGTCAGAAGTGAGAAAATGCACTTTAGATAGATGTGTTGCTACCTCCTTCAAGGAGGATCTAAAACCCCTTTATCCATTCCCTCGCTTCTCACAACATGGGACAACTAGTGGCTAACTCTCTCACACGTGGTGTTTCCTAAATCTCTTTTATGACTGTTTCGTTCAAAAAATGCCTATCCTATGCTCTTTAACTGAATCTTCCTTGGATAGTTTTTAACTTCTGCAATCCAGGGAACATCTAGTTTGTCCCTGACTTCCTCCATGTTTTATTTACAGAAGTTTCGACCCTGTCCTGCATTTCTTCTGCCCCTTGTTTTTCTCATGCTAACAGCCACACCTGTGATGACAAAAGGCTTGCAAAAAGATCTTTGATTGTTTAGATATTGGAAGTTTGCATGATGAGTCTTATTTGTACGAAAGACTGTCTTGCAGGATCCAATCTGGGTCGGCCAACTTTTGGACTCATGCAGGAGCCCATCCTCAGGGAACTTCTCCCTAGCACAGTGTGTGCTGGTCTCTCTGCTAGAGAGAAGTTCCTCTGGTCCTGGTGCCCGACCCAAATTGGATCATGCAACATTATCCTGGGACATGAATATTTGCCCTGGAGTGGCGTGGTGGCCTAGAGGGGATCTCACAATCAGGAGGCTGTGAGTTCCATCCTAAGTAGAGGCAGTTATTTCCTCTCTCTGGGCACACCGATAAATATTTCTGCTGAACATAACTCCGCATTGGTGACAGGAAGGGCATCTGGCCAGTAAAACACTCTGCTAGTTCCATTCAGTTGCCCAGATTCCATCCCGCAAGGGATTATGGGGTCATTAAAAGAAGACGTATATTTGCCCTCATTCGTGAAAGTCTGACTTGTTTTTAAATGGTTCTGACAGCAAGAAACCTCATGCTGAGATTTTCATTTCTCTAACTGGCTTTGCCCAAACCTCTTCAAAACTATCTGGTTTCATTTTCCTTTGTCAAAGGGCTGAAAGTGCTGAATCTGCTCAGAACCATCCCAACTGCCTGGGCAGGTAAATGCTTACTGCTGCAGATTCAGGCCAAACCCCACGCAAGCAGCTCACGGTAGAAATTTAAACAGTTTCTTCCTGCTTCAACATCAATCAGGAATAAAGGTAAAGTGCTTTCTTCTTCAGTGCTTGTTTTGGAAATGAGGCAAATCCTTAGCAAAAGAAAAAGCTCTCAGATATAGTGACAAACATTGCCAGACAGTTTGCATAAAGCTTGTAACCTTGTTCCGTGCTGAATTATGATCAACATCACACAGCACACTAAGCCAAAACATGAGTAGCTTGGCTTTAACTCAGCATGTTGTACAAAGCAAGCCCCTGTAATTCACAAGCCATGATTTATGACTTATTGTTGTGTGAATTCAGCCAATGAGACTTCGTCAAGAAATCATTTGCAATACACAAACCATTCTTATAGTTTTGTTCTTCATCCAAATAATTTAAATTGACCTTTTCTAGAATGCAACTTCTTCGCCAACATACCGGCTGTCTGAGACTAATCATATAAATTATGATTTATTCAAACACAGCTTACTGAATAAGCCATAACAGGCTGGTTTCATGCAACCAGCTAAGCTATAAATCCTGGTTTACAAATTGCGATGGCCAGATTTGCAGCGGATGTGAAAAACATTCCTTTTTAAGGCTTAAGCTAGGAATTCTCAAATGATGGGTCAGGATCCGAAGGGGGTGCCCTAAGCAAATTAGAAGGCGGTCATTGCCCCCGAGTGGGAATGCTGCAAAATTCCACTGGGCATTTTGCCCTATGCTAGCTTGAGAAAGTTTGAGGGTAGCTGCAAAACCTGAAAAACTTGTGATATTAAGCGTAAATGCTTATTTTATTAAAAGTTAAGTGATGTATTTTTTTAACCATCCATATCCCCAATGTCTACGGAGATTCTCAATCATCCAGGTCATGGTTGTCCCTAAGGTGCTTTTCAAAATGCAAAACTGGAAAGAAAGTCCAGTTGCATTTTGAAAAGCACCTTTGGGATATTCATATCCCCAGGGAAATCCTTAGGTTTATTTATGAGACATCCCAAGAGGTTTGTGAAGCCCGACTTGAGTGATGTAGAAACTCAGCTATATCGTCTTCACAGCTGTGCAACCCCATTCATGAAGTGCACTGGCTCTCTAAATAAGGATGCGTCCCAATCTTAGCTTAATGCTTGAATGAGGGTAGGAAGGAACCTGCTTGCGCATGTTAGCCTGTAATGGTGTTGTTACCAAAAGATTCTGAGTTTGAAGAACTCACTTTCAAAATATTTATACTCATTAAACTTGGCATTTCAAACATTACAACAAGATCAGAGAGGCAAGCATCAGATCTCCAAGAAGCTGTCAGATAGCAACTTGGTGCAGGAGTAACCAGGATATTTTAGGGACAAGTTGGAATCTGTGGCCTACCTTTTTTCCAACCCATCTCCAAAACTTAAACCACAATGTATCCAGCTTCAGCTCAACCTCAAGCGGATCCCTGCCGCAGTGTACGATGGGAGAATGTTGTTATTATCCTTATTTGCCTTATTCACTGGAAAAAAAACACCCTGTTCTCCACACATACAGAAAAATTATATGCTGCCTACTAGCTCAAAGTTGCAAGAGGTCACCAAGAAGAGAAACCGATATTAGCCTAAGTATGAGGGGTACTTGGTGCTCTCCGAGCTTGCTTATTTACTTGCAGATGTTTCATTAACCAAACTAGGTAACATCATCAGTGCTAGTTACCTAGTTTGGGTAATGAAACATCTGCAAGGAAACAAGCAAGCTCAGAGAGCATCAAGGACCCCTCAATGTCAACCCTGAGTTAAATATATTTTCCTTTATTAGTAGCCTAAGTATGGCTAGGAAAAATAAGTCCTGGTTAGCAATGCTTTGCATAGTCACCTATCAGCAGGGGTAGGATTCTACCAGTTCGCACCTAATCGCTAGAACCAGTTGTTAACATTCTAAGCAGTTCGAAGAACCAGTTGTTAGAAGAAATTACTGGCCTAATCCTGTAAGGAAGGCAGGAAGGAAACATTCTGGTGTTGCTTACAGAAACTGCCTCTCCATTAACTCTTATTACATTCTTGGTAGGACTAGACTTCCTGTCTCAGGAACATCTCTGGAGTTTTTTCCCCCCTCCTTTGCTGGTACTTTGCTTGTGTGGAGTGACCGCTCAAAATTACAATGGCACTGAAAAAAGTGACTTATGACCATTTTTCACACTTACAACTGTTGCAGCATCCCCACAGTCATGAGAGGCCAGGTGAAGAGATGCATGCCTCAATGTGAGTGATGTTGAGTTGGCCACACCCAGCCAATAACATGACCACCAAGCCACGTCCACCCAGTCACATAACCACCAAGCCACGGCCACCACCTAAGCCATGCCCACAGAACCGGTTGTTAAAAATTTGAATCCCACCCCTGCCTATCAGCCATCTCAAATTAAATATTGATTATCTATAACAATGAAAGTTCCTTTGATCCAGGATTGTCCCTGTCCAACTATGCAATTTATCTTATTTTAAAACTACCACCTCAATAAGAAGAAACTGCAGTGAAGTTGAACCAGCCAACTATATACACTTAAATTAATGAGTTGACTTCACTGCAGCCATGTATGCAGGCGCAGGCTCTATGGGAATGTCAAAAAGCATGTTTTCATCTAAACACTTACAGAGTTTTCTTCTCACTCTCAGGAGCCACAGTTAGGCAGTGCATATCAAGACAAAAACGTCCAGATTCTCAAGGACAATGAAGCTCAGAGGGATGTGTTGCTTAGCTGTAAAACATGTTTTTCACTGACCAAAGATCCTTGGTTTTTGTCCCAGGGACAGCTCTGATTTGAAACCTCAAAGACTTCTTAGTAATTGCTTTCACCCAGCATATTAACCCATGGATAACTAAACAAGACAGAATAAATTCAACTGCCTGGATTTGCACACCATACTGGACCACAAATTTGCCAAGCATCCTTCAGCTAACATAATGCAAACTGTGTTAAAAAAAATAAACAGCTAACATAATGCAAACTCTGTTAAAAAAAATAAACAGTACTGAGCCAAATGGACGAACAGTTTGGCTGGGTCTAAGTTACCTTTCTGTCCTCCCACATGTCTTTTTGCAAAAGACCCTTGCACTGATGCATGCTGAGTTCACACATCATGCCATAACATCATTGGTTTGAACCAGAGTTTGCTGAACAGCCACCATTGTCTGGATTCAGACATTTCTCTAAGGCTCAGAGCCGAGGTGATTACTCTCCTATTTTTGAGGCCTTCAGAGATCAGCACAGTATTACTTGTTTGAAAGTGCAGGATATATATCACAGGTTAGTGCACTGCAGCTAATTGGTGTCTCCCAAACCTACTTCAAGCTTCACTTTCACTCATTATGTGATGTGGTCCCATCAACTTGGCAACCACAGTCCCCCAAATACTAAGTTTGAGTCTTCCTTGGGCATCAAAAGGTTGTTTATCTTGGGCTATAGAAATGTACAAATCCAACCACTGCCTACAAATCACAACAATTAAGTTCAACACTCTAAACCCAAACCAAGCTAACAATATGATTCTTTAAGATGCAAACAAGAAGTCAGATATATCTTTAATACCCCAATGGAAGAAAAAAAAACACCTAGCTCCAAAACAGTTATTCCAGTTGCTGAAGAAAGAACCCTTTCAATCATGATTCAGTAGCTGCACTCCCACATGTCATATTACATTTAACCAGTTTATTAAAGAAGTCATAATTGGTTAGTCACACTGAACCTGAAAAAAAAAACAAAGAAATTGTGCCAAGCACATTGGCAAGGTTCACACACCAGCCCATCCGAGCCATTATAAAAAATAACAGCTTATTCACTTGGTTAACAGTAAGATTGATAAAGCATCTGTAGTTTAGACTGAGAAGTTCAACCAACTGCCTTAGATCGAAATCCAACGAAGAGAATAATAATTTTAAAC
>NW_020769351.1:10145733-10156113 GCF_900518735.1 Pseudonaja textilis
AATAATAATAATAATAATAATAATAATAATAATAATAATAATAATAATAATATCATTAAACAGATGGAGAGCTTTCCTAGCAAGATTTTCATTTTAGTTTGGGAGGGTTACCATCGTAATGTACATCGGCAAAGATTAAAAAAAAAACAGGGTTCTTTGCTGTTTCTGGCATTAGCAAGATTATTAAGCACACCATACTTCAGAAAGCAGCTCAGGGAAGACTTAACTGCTGACACTCACGTGCAAAATGGAAACCTTCACCTCGGAGCTTTACCGATTTTCGCGCGTCGAGCGAAACCAGCCCGACCAAAGGCGAAATAGAAACGAGCCGTCTTGAGGCTGAAAAGGACCAGATCCAACCCACTCCGTGGAAGAGACCGAAGCCCCGCGGGGCAGGTTTCGACCAGAGACCCCCATCACGCGCTCCCCCACCTAATCACCGGTGGCGCGGGAGCCCGGAGAGAATCCTAAAAGTAAAAAAAATAAAATAAAAAAATCAAATCCCGGCTTGCTTCCTTTACCTCTGATGCCGCTGAAGGCGGAGAAGGCGATCCAAAGCCCCAGCAGGAGCTGCTGGGCGCTCGATCTCTCCATGAGGTTCCCTCCGACGCCGGATCCCTGTCCCGTCCCGTCCCGAACTCCGCGGCTGTTTTGGTGTTTTTGCTCTTCTCGCAGGGATTGATGGAAGTCGGTGAGCGGGTGACTCAGTGCCCTCCGCCCCCTTCGTTCCCCGGGGACTCAAGCCTTCCAGTTACGCCCGGCCTCCACGTGTTCCAGCCGGCCAGCCAATGGGGAGAAGACGGCCCCGAGGAAGCCAAAAGGGAGTAGGCGGGCTTGGCTCCCTCCCACCCACCCACAAAGCCGCCTCTTTTGGCTCGGATGAGCTTGGCTGATGGACCGGGCTGGGCAGCTAACCGTCAACTTTTCCAAACGAGAAAAAAAAAATCGGTGCGCTTTTTTCCAGGGATGGTCTTAGCCATTGCGCGCAGCGGCGCGTGATTTATTAGCCGGATTCACGCAACTCCCTGAGAACTAGACTAATGCTCAATAAGAACTGACCCTGAACTGGGCTAATTCCCCCCCTGAATATAGGTCAGCGTCTGCCAGCACAAGCCAACGGGCTTTTCAGGTTAACACATATTTGGGACTCAGCTTTTTCTACCCTGCACGTAGCAGAGGTTGTATTCAGCAGGTTCTGACCAGTTCTGGAGAACCTGTAGCGGAAATTTTGAGTAGTTCAGAGAACCAGCAAATACCACTTCTGACCCCCATCTATTCTCTGCCTCCCATTGAGTCCCAGCTAATCGGCTGGGTCTTCTTTTGTTGCCCTGCACAGGAGAAGGAGCTAGAAAGCAGGTTAGTGGGGTGGGGAGGGACTGGGATTTTGCAGAAATCTTCCCCTGCCACACCTACCAAGCCACACCCACAGAACCGGTAGTAAAAAAAATGGAATCCTACCACTGACAGGTAGCCCTAGAGTTAACCAAGCAGTTGAGTTCAACATTTACGTTGCTAAGTGAAACATTTGTCAAGTGAGCGTTTGCCCCCATTTTATGGCTTTTCTCTTGCCAGAGTTGTTAAGTGAATCGCTGCAGTTCTTAAATTAGTCCCAGGGTTGTTGAGTGAATCTGGCTCTTCCCCATTGACTCTGCTTGTCAGAAGTCTCAAAAGGGGATTATGGGGCCCACTGGGCAAGCCAACCATCATAAAGACAAACCAATTGCCAAGCACCTGAATTTTGATCACATGACCACGTGGGATGCTGCAATGGTTGTAAGTGTGAAAAACGGTCATCGGTCACTTTTTTTCCAGTGCTGTTGTAACTATGATGTGTCACTAAATGAATTATTGTAAGCTGAGGACCTATACTTCAACCCCTGCTTGGCACAGTGGTCTAATTGTTCTATGGCTTTTATTATTACATTGTGACCCATGGCAGTTAAAAGAGGAATGTGGTGGCTCAGTGGCTAAGACGCTGAGCTTGTTGATCAGAAAGGTCGGCAGTTCGGCAGTTCAAATCCCTAGTGCTGTGTAATGGAGTGAGCTCCTGTTACTTGTCCCAGCTTCTGCCAACCTAGCAATTTGAAAGCATGTAAAAAAATACAAGTAGAAAAATAGGGACCACTTTGGTGGGAAGGTAACAGCATTGCATGCGCCTTCAGCATTTAGTCATACCAGCCGCATGACCTCGGAGACATCTTCGGACAGCACTGGGTCTTTGGCTTTGTAACAGAGATGAGCACTGCCCCCTAGAGCCGGAAACGACTAGCACGTACATGCGAGGAGAACCTTTACCTTTGCTTTAACCCGTGTAAGAGCTCAAGTTTTAATTGCTCTTGCTGGGAGATTTGTAGCGCTCCAGATATTGTCAGACTAGAACTTCCAATTATTGCTTCCACATCAGTGTTTTGTCTCTAAGCAAAACGCTCATTACACCAGCCTGCAGGACCTGTTGGGGCCTAATCTTCCTAGGAGCCATTGACCCACATTTTTGAATAGGGTGTGGCCAAAGCCTTCAATCATTCTCCATGCAGGAATAGTGTAGAAATTAGTCAGATGCTCTGTTGCATCTCTGTATGAGTCACTGGACTAGCTGGCTAGCTTCCTAACTGGAAGCACTTGCTTATGCAAACATGCAGAGAATGGTTGTTGTTTTGGGGGCCTTCTTAATTTTCAGATAAAACAATTTGGGACTCCCTTCGGCCACGGATTGTTTTATATCTTTTCAGAGATATTTCCTTCCCAGATTCCTCAGGGTCTTCAGCACTGGCTGAGCTTCCGATTTTCTTTAAACATTCTTTAGGATTCATTTTATGCCATGTCATATTTTTATAAAAGTTGCCAAATTTGAATCCCACAGGGAAATATTTAGAGAGGTATATTTGCCTGGAAAGTAGTTTGTTTTAAACTGCATAGCATGGTCAAACATCAGCAGGAAATGTTGGTGACATTTGGTATTATTGCATAAAATGCTTTGTGATTAATGTTACGCCATGTCATGTTTTGTAAAACTTGCCCAATTTGAATTCCACACGGGTCCCAGAGTTTTGATGTGCTCTGTAAGTTGGTCCATTTGAGGTCCCTTGCTTCCCAAATTTTTACTCTGATGCACCATTTCTCCCAGTTAAAAGTTACAGACATGTGAGGTTTTTTTTATTAAAAGTTCTTATTTTTATATACAAAAATCCATTCCATTTCAATCGTGTGTCAATTAGGTACATATTTCAAGTGCTTAACAATTACTAGTAATAATCTTCTTTTCAATATTACAGTATAACAATAGTCACGTTTCCATATATATAACATAAGTAGTATCCAATATATCTACTAGTTTCTCTTATTGCTTTATAGATACATATAGTCCCTTTTAGTTTACTTACTTTCTACCCATTGGTAAAATAAGTCCCATACAATGTAGTATTCAGATTCTTCTTTTTCTTTGATTTCTAATGTTAATCTATTCATTTCTGCACATTCAAATATTTTTTCAATTATTTTTCCCTATATTATCACTTTTCCAGTTTTGAGCAAATACAATTCTAAGACATGTGAGTTTTAATAGGAAAGAAATAATGCATGGAAGTTTGATCAGGGAACACCGGAAATTGGGAATATTTAATCTAATGAAGAGAAAGGCTAGGGATGACATGACAGTAATCTTCCAATATTTGAGGAGCTACTACAGAAAGGAGAGGTCAACCTATTCTCCTGTTGTGGTTAGCCGGCAGCAGGTGCAAACGGCTGAGGAGAGTGAGGACTCCGATCAGGGGCCAGGAGCATTAGGGAGTGGACTGCTGCCTTCAGAGATTGTGCGGGCTGGCAGCAGCAATGAGGAGGTTCCCGAGGAGCTTGTGCCAAGTGCGCATGCGCACAGGATTGCTCGCAGGAGAGAGCAGCTGCAACAGCACGGGCGACTCGGGAGTAAGGCTGCAAGGTAATGACCCCTCCTTCAAGAAAATAAAAGGCAGCTGTGCAACGAACATTCTTTGTAGGAAACAAAGTCGTTTTGAAACTCAGCCTCATGGACATTACAATTGGTATTTGAAGACTCTTGTGTTGCAAACTATTTCTTATCTGTTGTTTTTTGGCACACTTGCAAAAACTTGGCAAGGCTCTTTCTTGTCGGAGCTAATTAGTTGGAAGCAGCCTTTTATCTGTGAAAAAACAGAATTCATATATGAAACATTAAAAGGTTGGGCTGCTGCCTTTGTCTTGTGTTTGCTCTCTTGGAAACAGGTTTGGGTTAGAACATCTCCAAAGCATCTTGAGGGCAGGACAAGAATAGATGGAAACTTATCAAGGAGAGATTCAACCTAGGACTAAGGAGAAATTTCCTGACAGTGAGGAAATTAGTGGAATGACTTGCCTTCAGAAGTTGTGGGTGCTCCAACACTGGAGGTTTTCAAGAAGAGATCTCCGAACAGCCATTTGTCTGGAAAGGGTTGGACTAGAAGACCTCCAAGGTCCCTTCCAACTCTGTTATTCTGAATTCTGGGTCATAGAGATATGGAAATCCTCAGGAGTGGAAAAGAGAAGTGACAAAGAAACAAAGGGCAAAAAAAGGTAAATCCAAGTTTATGCCCAACTAAAAATTGCCTGCAGCTAATGATTCCTCATTTAAAGCCACATCAAAAAACTTGCTTAGCAAATCTTTTCATAATCTGTAATTAAGATAGACTGTTTTACAGAAGTGTCTCCACTCTTTTGAGCTGAACCCAAAAGAAATCAAATTTCTAGTTCCTGATACTCAACATGAAACACAACTTCAATGTTTGCGTAGTCTCTACATTTTTAAAAACAGAAGTACAAGAAAAACCAGAGGTTTCTTGAATGCCTATTTATTCACTTTGATTGTGGAAAGCATATTAAAAAAATTTTTAAAACAAAACAGATTTTTTAAAAGTGTTATTATGAAAACTTTTGGGAAAAGTTTACACATCTACTACTAGATGTTTTGATGATGAAAAAATGGGATAAAAGCAATAAATATTGTTAACTTCTATTATTAAGCCAACCAACTACCTATTATAAAAAAAGATGTTTCCCAGCTATTAAAACAAATTGCTCTCTTTCTTTAATCTGCCTGAGGCCCAGATTCTATTACTGAAGTTAAATAAGAATAAATCCTATCAAATCAATAACAAATGTATTGAAAACCAACTATTTACATAAATAACTTACTGGGGGGGAGGCAACTCCCTTCTTGAAAAAGCCAATCTATTATGATTAATTAAGCTACATATATTTCATTAAAAGTATTTTGCACTCCTTACTCCAGAGGTGGTATTCAGCAGGTTCTGACCAGTTCTGGAGAACCGATAGCGGAAATTTTGAGTAGTTTGGAGAACCGGCAAATACCACCTCTGACTGCCCCCCCCCCCATCTATTCTCTGCCTCCCAAGTCCCAGCTGATTGGCTGGATCTTCTTTGATTGCCCTGCACAGGAGAACGGAGCTGGAAAGCAGGTTAGTGGGGTGGGGAAGGAAGGGGGATTTTTCAGTAACCTTACCCCTGGAATGGAGGGAATGGAGATTTTACATTATCCTTCCCCTGCCACGCCCACCAAGCTACACCCACCAAGCCACGCTCACAGAACCAGTAGTAAAAAAATTTGAATCCTACCACTGTGGGCTTACTCTATTGAGAAATAGAAAATATGCCAGAAAAAAAACCTCTCGCAAGCATCAGATATGGGAGGTCCTTTTTATCAGAGGCTATTGATTTTAACTGAACAACCCAGATAAGTCTGATAGAGGTATCAGTGTGTCCTTGCAGATACTAGCAGAGTTGTCATGACCTAAGAACTGCATGTGATTGGCAGGCGTTGATTGATTGATTTAAAAAATAAATAAGTTTTATTAATTTTCTATTTATTACATTTCTTAGTGCTTAATAAACACTGTGTTATCTGGGTATTTAAATTATTTAATTTTACAATACAAATTCCCTTCTTACTCTCCACTGCCTTTTCCCAACCATTGGTAGAATAAGTTCCATGTTTGATAATATTCTGTGTTTCCTTTCTGTTTGATTTTTAATGCAAGTCTATCCATTTCTGCACAATCTAATATCTTCTTAATTATCTCTTCGTCTTGTGGTGTTTCTTCATTTTTCCAATATTGTGGAAAGATAATCCATGCTGCTTCTAAGACATGTAATATGAAATACATACTTTTCTTATCAATTTTTTTCTGATATAATCCCAAATAAAAACAATTCAGGTTTAAAATCTACGTTTCCCTGTTATTTTTTCTATCCATCATTTTTTTTGCTTTAACACAAGTCCACCGCTTATGATAAAATATGCCCATTTTTAAAATTACATTTTCAACATTTGCTAGACATAATTTTAAACATTTTAGCTAGCCTAACAGGTAATAAATGCCATCTATAAAACATTTTATATACATTTTCTTTATAAGAAGTTGCCATTGTTAACCTATAGTTTCTTTCCCATAAAGTTTGCCATTTCTCTAGTTCTGTCATAGCCAAAATTTTTGGGTTGATTGATTTATTATGTGCCATCAAGTCTTTTTTTTACTCCTAGAAACCACATTTTTTTTCTCCATGACAATCCATCCCTTATATGTTCTTTCAAGTCTCCCAACAATGCACTCATCACCGCCATAACTAAGTCTATCAACCTTGCCTCTTATTCTCCTTCTTTCTACTTTTCCCAGCATTGGAGTCTTTTTTACACAGCTGGGTCTTCACATAATATATGTCCAAAGTAGGATGCTCCTGTTTGCAAGTAGTAAACAGCATGCAGAATTTTAGAAAATAAATTGAGGATTTGAGTCCTGGAGAAAGTCTATAAGTAGCCAAGTACATCATTAGAGTGATTTATGCCATTTGGGTGATAACATCTCTACTATATACAAATTAGGTACAATGATCCCATCATGTAAATTCAATAAACCAAGACCTGATAAATTAGGGTTTCATTGAACTTGGCAGACCGCAAAATGTTTTCATTGACATTTGATGGTTGAAAATAGAATAGAACAGAACAAAACAGAACAGAATAGAATAGAATTCTTTATTGGCCAAATGTGATTGGACACACAAGGAATTTGTCTTTGGTGCATATGCTCTCAGTGTACAAAGCAAAAAAAATAAAATATATTCATCAAGAATCATAAGATACAACACTTAGTAATAGTCATAGGTTATTATAAGCAATCAAATCATACATACGTTACTAATACGCAATCAGAACATACTAGGAAAATAAAACAATATAAAATGTAAAGATACAAGCAACACGGTTATAGTCATAAGACATAGGTAATAGGAAGGATGAGAAGAATAATAGCAATGCAGCCTTACTAAGTAATTTGACAATGTTGTGGGAGTTAGTTGTTTAGCAGAGTGATGGCATTTGGGGGGTGGGGGTGGACTTATTGTGTCTAGTTGTTCTGGTGGGGAATGGCCTATAGCATGGTTTTGAGGGTATGTGTTGAAACAATTTATGTCCAGGATGTGAGGAGTCTGTAGATATTTTCACAGCCCTCTTTTTGACTCATGCTGTATTCAGGTCCTCAACAAAAGGCAGATTGGTACTAATGTTTTTTTTCTGCAGTTCTAATCATCCATTGAAGGCTGTGTATGAATCATTCTATGTGTCAATAATTGTGGTTGTGCTGCAGCATTTAAAGAACTAAAATAAAATGATGGAAAGGTCTAAGCCCAAGGAGAAAGGATTTCCCACTCTGGTCCTGTCCTTCCAACGGGCAATTGCATTATGCTTTGTACAAGGCCGGGTCTACGTAGGCATGAGTTACTGAATCAACAACACTTTGTAGTATTCACACAATGCTTTACAAACTTCAAGGACTGGATTCATTTATCCTCCAAAGCCAAAAGTACACAGAGTCTTTGACTTATGATCACAATTGTGACCAGGACTTCCGTTCCTAAGCAAAGGGGTTCTTAAGTAAATATTGCCCAATTTTACTATCTTTTTTTTGGCATGGTTGTTAACTGAAGCACTGCAGTGGTTAAGTGAATCATGCCATTGTTAAGCAAATCTGGCTTCCCCCATTGACTTTGCTTGTCCAGCTGGGAAGATTACAATAGCAATTTCCTGACCCCAGGATGTTGCAACCATAATAAATACATTCTGGTTGATAACTGCTGAACTTGTGATCATATAACCATGTGGATGCTACAATGGCCATAAGTGTCAGGAACAGTCCTAAAAAAAATTCAGTGCCACTGTAACTTTGAACAATCACTAAAGGAATGGCTGTAAGTCAAGGTCTACATCATCTGATGGAGAATTTCATAAATAACCACAACCAACCAATTTATGAAATTCTCCATCAGATGATGTTGATCTGTAGCTCACCTGGCTTGATATATTTAAGGAAATAGACCACACAAACTGAACTGGTGTGCCACAGAATACCACAATCTAAAATAATGGAATGATGACCAAAGAGAAGTTACATAAGAAACCTTCAATTGCACACTTAGCTTGCAAGCTTCCTAAAGCATCTATCTGGCCAATCGGGATCAGATTGCTAAGTTAATTACCCCAATAAAGCACTAATACGTTCATTGATTCCATTTCCCTGACTTCCTGACTTATTTGTGTTTGATAGGTCATTCTAATGGCCAGTTCGCCACCAGCCAGCTTTTTAGAGCATGAGACTGATGATGCAAAGAATGAGTGTAGATTTGTCATGATGAAGAAAAAAACTGATAAGACCATTCCTTCTAGCTTATGATGCTTCATATCTGTTGCATCATTAAGCTGTGAAGTTTCAAGGTTGACCCAACTTCCCCTAAAATAGACTTCATATATAGTTGTTATCCAAGCACGATTGTTAAAGACAAAGGATAGTGTTCATTGTTTCCACTCTTTATGTCTACTAAGATGGCATTCTATAAACATAAAATATCTCAGGGACTTCCACAAAGAAGAGGGAGTCAAGATATTCCCCAAAGCACCTGAGGGCAGGACAAGAAGCAATGGGTGGAAACTAATCAAGGAGAGAAGCAACTTAGAACTAAGGAGAAATTTCCTGACAGTGAGAACAATTAATCAGTGGAACAACTTGCCTCCAGAAGTTGTGAATGCTCCAACACTGGCAGTTTTAAAGAAAAGATAGGATAATTATTTGTCTGACCTGGTATAGGGTTTTCTGCCTAGGCAGGGGGTTGGACTAGAAAACCTCCAAGGTCCCTTCCAACTCTGTTATTCCATTTTAAAATGATTTTATAAGCATGTAAGATTTACAGAATGCATAGAATTACTAAGGTCACTCCAAGGTTTTAGTTGTATCCCATCATCAAAATAACTTAGTTGTCTCTTCCTCATTTCTCCTTCTCACAACAATCCCACAAGGAGATTAAAATCAGTACTAGAGAGGTGGTGGTGTTTTTCTTTGAAGATGATGGAATGAGAGGCGAAACGTCTTCAAAGAACAACCAGAAAGTCCAGTTGCCTCTTGAAAAAGCACCTTTGAGACAACCATGTCCTGGATGACTGAGAATCTCCACAGACACTTCCATCCATTGCTTCTTCTTCTGACTTTGGGTGCTTTGAAGAATAGGTTGACCTCTCTTCTTTATTGCAGCTTTGAGATATTAAAAAACATGAGGAATGTTTTGGTGTTTGCATTGGCTGGATACCAAAGTTGAATAATATTTGAAGATCTGGGGGATCTAGCAGGCTACTCAAACAATATTCTATTCACAACTTTGAAAGTTGGGGCACATAGAGATAGACAGTCTTTGAGCCAAAGTCTGTGATGACCAGTGGAGTTTACAGCAAACTGCAATGATACCAAAGTGAGAACACATATGCACTACCATCACACAGACACTGCATGACCGCTGATGCAAATATGTGATGGCATCGCACGATGAATATTGTCTTGAAAATTTTATCATTTGGTTCCACTACCATCATTTGTTCTCCTCTCTTGGTTTCCCTGAGTGAGAGCTGAAGCCAGCTAGGCTGCAAATAAAAGGTGCCAGAAAGTGCACAATGCTGTTATCTAGACATTGCACAGATGTCCACAGTATTCAAGGCCGACAAGCAGACAGCAAAAAGTTGATTACTACATAAAAAACAGGAGTGGCCTTGGAGCTAGGAGATAAATGTAGCAATATTCTGTGATCCTGCAGAAGGCCTTCAGATAATGTTTTTGACTTTTTGGTATAATTTGTTCTATATTCAGATCAATTGGTGGTAAGTGGCTAGAAGGGTTTTATTTGCAAAATCTCCATTATGTTCTTTTGGGGTTTTTTTCTACTTTGGATAGAATAGCCACAGCCTTAACAATAACAATAAAATGGATAGGATAGGATAGGATAGGATAGGATAGAATAGAATAGAATAGAATAGAATAGAATAGAATAGAATAGAAT
>NW_020769351.1:10160448-10185568 GCF_900518735.1 Pseudonaja textilis
CTTCTTCTTCTTCTTCTTCTTCTTCTTCTTCTTCTTCTTCTTCTTCTCCTCCTCCTCCTCCTCCTCCTCCTCCTCCTCCTCCTTCTCCTCCTCCTCCTCGTTATTATGATTTCAAATCTACTAGTACATCTAAACACCAGCAGGGTGGAAGCAGGAAAGTTCATTCCAGAGGACAGATTCTGTTAAAGAGAAGGTCCATTTGGGGGGATCCTGAGATGACATAGTTTAATGGAAGGAATCCAGAGCATACCAACCCTGCCAGATTGGATCAGCTGGGCATATACTGTAGGAGATAGGAGCTCCTTCCAGGCCCCATGCCATGTAGGACTTCATCTTGAATTGCACCTGGAATCAAATGGGCAACCAGTGCAGCTCACGAAGCAAAGATATCACACGGTTATGCCAAGGCATGCTTATTGCTGCCTGTGCCACTGCATTCTGGACCAGGTGATGCTTCCAAGTAGTCTTCAAGGGCAGTCTAATGTAGAGAACATTGTAGTAGTCAAGCCTAGGAGAATGTTAGAACTTGGGCAAAAAAACAAGTAGAACTTTTTCCCAGTGTGAAAAGCTGCTTGGGAAATTTTTAGAATTCCTAATGTATGATAGGGGTGACTGACCACTGTGGAGTTCTGCCTATGAATTAACACACTTTTATAGGAAGGGTCCTTGGTGCTCTCTGAGTTGGTTGTTTTCTTGCAGACGTTCCATTATCCAAACTAGGTAATGCACTGATGATGTTACCTAGTTTGGGTGATGAAACATCTACAAGAAAATAACCAAGCTCAGAGAGCACCAAGGACCCCTCATTTCAACCCTGAGTTACAAACATTCTCTTTTGTCAGTACACTTTGACAGGTCCCACGTTTTGAGGATTACAGAACTGGTCCTGCCCCAGAAGACCTTCTACTTACTACATGCCCTTTTCTTTGCTTCTGGTTTCACCTGCCAGTATCTGTGACGTCGAATGATAAATTTCCTCCCTAATCCACATATGTATTTCCTTGGTATCATATAGCTGTTATAGAAGCCTGGGGAGAGGGAATGAAAACCTCTTTAGGGAAGCCCTGACAGCCATTTTAAAGCATCTGCATTTGCATCTGAACTTCTGTTTATGGCTATCTTTTTCCTGCCATAAAGCCGTTTAACCTAAGCAGGAAGGATTGTCAGCTGTCATCTAGCACATGGCATTTAGCAAGTGGCTATGGACATCTTGCCCATTGACACAAGTTATTATATAAGGATGTGAGATCTCTTGCCAAGTTTGGTTGCTACTTTGATTTGAAGAAGATAACAGCATGGCTAGCAAAATACTGTCAAGCAGTCATTGTTTCATGTGGCATCATTTAGAATTTGTTTCACCAATAAATGGCAGCTCTGAAACCCTACACTCTGTAACACGAGTGAATGTCAACAGAGGGATAATGTTCATACCCAGAAAGATCACAAGGAGATTCCTTTTAAAAACAAAAACTAACAATCTATCCATTATTACATGAAGTGTTTAGTACCGCTATGTAAGGCTTTGGTGAGATCATGCTTGGAATACAGTGTCCAGTTTTGGTCACCATAATATAAAATAGTGGTCGCCAACCAGTGGGCCAGAGACCACTGGTGGTCTGCAAAAAAAAATTGGTGATCCACAAAGAAATGTCCCCCCCACAAACCACCCCCCAAAGCAATTTATCCAGGCTGTGTGGGAACACAAGGCTGTGCTGCCCACATGGCCCACCCACTGGCCCCCACCCTTCGGCTGAGTGCAAACTTTATCTTGAGTAGAGCCACGCGAGCTGGAACTGGAAGGTAAGACCAATGGCAGGGAAGTGATATCCACCCCGGGGTGGCTGCTCCTCCACCCGGACTGGAGGAGCAGGTGCTCCAGGATGACCATAGGGGCCAGTTCTGTGACTACTTCAGTTCTGGAATATGGGGCCGACTTTCCCATTGTCAACAAGCCACCGTCAGTCAAAATTCATATTAGTGGTCCGTGGGATTTAAAATTATGAATTTGGTGGTCCCTGAGGTCCAAAAGGTTGGCAACCCCTGATATAAAAAATACTCCCGAAAGAGTGCAGAGAAGAGCAACAAAGATGATTAGGGACTGGAGTCTAAAACATATGAAGAATGGTTTCAGGAATTGGGTATGTCTACTTTAATGAAAAGACAGACTAGCGGTGACAGGATAGCACTGTTCCAATATTTGAGGGTTGCTGGTAAGAAGAGTGGGTCAATCTATTATCCAAAGCACCCGAAGGCAGCACAAGAAGCAACTGATGGAAATTAATCAAGAAGAGAACCAACCAAGGAGAAATTTCCTGATAGAACAATTAATCAGTGGAACAGCTTCCTTTCAGAAGTTGTGGGTCCTCCATCACTGGAGGCTTTTAAAAAGAGATTGTGTTGCAGAAAATCTTGCTTCCAAAATCAGGACACAAGACCACGAAAGGTTGGAGAATACAGGTTTATTTGTGACAAGGTTTAGAGCATTAGCATGGCAATTTCTGAACCCCCAACTCTTCCTGATACATTACTTTTATACATATCATGACCTCAGACTAGGCCAGGGCATTTCCTCTGTTACATTTTACCAAAAACGGAGAATAATGTATACATTTCTATAAAGGAAATATAAAGGAAATGAGAAGTACAATTTTTGATTACTCAGTTATCTTACACCATCTGTTATTTTCCATGTCCACCCTTGTTTACAGTAACATGGTTAGTTCTAGTTCCTTAGTTCAGCAGTTTCGGGGGTTTGCACAATATTTTTACAAGAAGCAAAGCATGGGGTCAAGGGACTTCTGCTAAATCTATACCTTCTTTATTAGAAACATTCCATACTGCTTCATTCCCCCCTTTGAAACTATATCCAAACCTGCTGATTACTGTGGAGATAAGCTCTTCATAAGTATTCAATTTTTCATATTCCCATAAAGCCATAGCCTTGGCAATAGCTTTCTTCTCTACTAACATAGAAAGACTGTTAGAAATTGTTTTGACAAAGATAGGGAGGATACATGGTAGAATTACACATCCTGCAGCAATCATACCAACAAGTGCAACTATGGCTTGAAGACCAGGCAGTTTTGGAAACCAAGTCCCAAAAATGTCACCAAAGTCAAAGCCATTCTACTTCTGGACAGGTACATGTGTGAGATTTTCTATACGTCTAGCACACTTCAATGATTTCACCGATATCATCGAATTCTAGACAACAGTTGGTGAAGTTAAACTTACCACATACACCACCCTCAGCAGCCAGTAGGTAGTCCAGGGCTAGACGGTTTTGATAGATTGCATCTCTAAACTTTTTCTGTTGGACTGCTAGGGTGCACAGAGACTGAGCTGTTTCATTGGCAATTAGTTCTACAACCACTTGGAGTCTGATGATATGATTTAGCATTTAAATTGGGGTATAGTACCCCCAAGTACCATCAGCTGTCCAAATAGCCGGACCGTAGTAATGGATGATATGCTCTGGGGGGCCACTCATCATCCTTCCAATCTCCTATTTTATAATCTGATTTTAATTTTCTATTCTGCCACTGATCGGCATTCATTACTTGAAGTATATGTAAGGGTAACATGAAGAAAGAAGGATTTATCATTCCCAAGGTACATGCTCCTCTCCAGTTCGAAGGGAGGGTGCTATATGCCACATCACCACATATCCAGTGTACCCCAGGAGGGGCTTCGGTAATGTTGCTCAGGGAATAGTTAGACCAGAATTGGTTTGTGTTATTGGGCCTTCCCAAGATTTGGTAGAACGGTTCCATTCATGGACTTCTATGAACTCTGTTTCCCCTACAGTGGGCCCTGTTCCTTGTGTATTTGCTAAGCACCACTGAGCTATGATAGGATCAGTTAATTCCCACCTGGAGAGTGGCTGGTGTTTGGGCATTGCCGCTTGGTTGTAAGCGATCAAATAATTCCATTCCTGTGCTGCCCATGGCCATTGGTCCCCAATTTTAGTACCTCCGCATATGTGACAGTTGGTGACATTAAGTGTGAGGGCTATGATAGAGGTCAGTTCTAGGAACAGGTTTCGTGCTTCCCATGAAGGTTGGAACTCAATTTCTACCTCCTGCCAAAATTCAGAGAAATACCTGTAATGGGTAGTTTTAGTAGCTTGTGTCTTAGTTTCGAGTGACAGGTGGATGATACCTCCAGGGTCAGTACCTGTGGCATATATTCTAATTCCCATTGTTGGACCATACAGATTAATCCAGAGCTGCGGGTTAAGTAAAGTGATGTTGACCCAATTACAATTATATAGGGTACAGTCCTTATTCTGATATACCCTTGATATCTGGAGATCAGTTCCCTTTCCCTTATCTGAGTTATAGGTAGCCCACCTCACACATTTCCAATCTAAGCAGTACATTTCACCTGTGTTACATTTCTGTGGCGCCATGTGCTTAGTTCCTGAGGTACCAGCAGGGTGGTTATAAGGACAGACATAAATATCATTTTGTGCATATGTCCTATGCCATGATAAGTCAGTATCACAGGACTTAGGCCAGTAAGCAGCTTTGCATATATCAGATGTAACATTACCCAGACTCTCAGGTGTCTCTATTCTTGTCTGGGAGATTATGTTGCCGTTGGCAGTTTTACTTCTGGCTATTAGCCATGTTTGGGCTGGAGTAACCCTTGGATCATAACATTCATTCTTTGCGGGCAAATAGAGTACCAGGTTCCATTATAGCAACAAGGGTTTGCTGTTTTTACACAAGTATAATGAGTATGATACACCAAAGTTATGGTGATCGTCCTCCCTTTCATCACAACTTTAAGACATACAGTACAATTGTTTGGGCATAAGGCATCTTTAGTAGCAGGAGCATTTGATCTCCCAGGTCGCACTCTTGCGGTATTGGTGTAGTGTATTGGCCAGGAAAATTTTTGTAATTTTGGGGGGGTCCCCTGTAAGGTGCTGTAATCTTGGGGGGGTCCCATCTTGGGTGCGGAGGTAGAGTTGGATTGTTATCTATATAACATAATACACCCTTCATCCCATTGCACTTTTTGAACATCGTTTTCGTCTTATTAATGTATGAGCCATGTGAGGTCAGTTTTCCATATGTCATATGATAACAGGATGATGTTAGATTGAATTGTTTGCAGGAGGGTGGCTTTCCAAACATAGCACGAAGAGAACCCTTATCATTGACACATGGATGGCATTCATTATCTTGCCTTCCCTCCTCCCCTTTTGCGAGATATGCGAACATGTCTAATTGGTACCCAGGGGGTATGTAGGAGGTGGCACCTTATGGTATTGTTGTACACACACTGCCAATATCTGGTTCCCTCATGCTCACACTGAGGGAGATTGGTAGTGGAACAATTAAGAAACCTGGTTACACTATAAGTAAAATGTCTTCCTGTAGGCTGTACCATAAAACACATACCACATGGCCTAATTTCTGCCCCATCCTCTAGTGGTGGGGGTTCCTCATCATTAGAAGGGTCTGGGGAGTACCATTCATCAACTGCATCCTTACCAAGGGGTATTACCTTATTTGTGTTATCATCCTTACTCACCAGCAGCTCGTATAAGTACAGGGAGTTAAGGACAACACTAACCACTAGCAGGATGGTTACGATCCAGATAGAAGGCATAAGGTCTCTGCGGATGCATGCAGTCTCTCGCATCCTTTGATTAGCCTCCATATCACAATGGGGTATGTCTCTCACCACCACCAATTCCCCCCTTTCTAAAGAGTTCCTAATTTTGAGTAGGTTTGGCTTGCGAATGAAGTTTCCAGGGGAGACCTGTGCGATGGGTGTTAGCTTCCGGAGTAACACCTGCAGGGGTCATTTCCTCATCATCTCCCATTGGTAGAGGGACAGCTTCCAGAGTGTCACCACAAGGGGAAATATCCCGCGAGATCTTCCGGAGAGTTACTTTTTAACGGGTGAATCGGATGGGATTCTACTTTCCAATGGGTAGGTGCGGCCAATTTAACTTGAGACCAATGAATCCACGGTTTTATCTCAGCTACCTTAACGGCAAGGGGAGAACACATAATGACAGCGTACGGCCCTTTCCACTTTGAGTTCAATGTTTCTCGTTTCCAGTCCTCGACCCAGACCTCCCGTCCCAGGTGGATGGTATGTGGGGAGGTTACTAAGACATGGGGTTTACAGGTCAATACATATCGCTGTAAATGCTTCAACATAGACCCCAGTGGGGTCAGAGGCTTACTCTCTCCCCCACCCATGAGCCACCCAGGTCACCAGACAAGACAATCGGGAAAGGGGGTTGGAGAGGAGGGTATGGGGTCCCTCCTTTTCCGAAAACACCAGGGATTTACACAGACTCATGTCCGACCCAGGGAGCCAGATGCACATGGTCTCCGGTGGGAACTGTGGACGCCACTCACTTTCTACTGGCCCACGGCGCTGGACACTCACAGTCACCAATGGGAACTGCAGTAATTCACCTCAGTCACTTCTGACAAGTCCGCCCACCTTTACCTTAAGAGAGGGTGATCAGTCCTCCCCTCCGTCCCTGCTTACAGGGAGGGATTATTTTCCCAATTCAATAGTTGCCTGCAGGCGTCTTCCTTCTCCACCAGCTGGCTGGAAGGTGTCCTGGTCTCCTAACCTTTCAACTGTGGTTCTTGGGGGTGTCAACCGCCACCGCCAGAGAACAGCAGTTTTTGGAAGTCCCTCAGATTCAAAGGACCGATGGCACCTGGGAGGTTCCCTTCAACTCACCGAAGCACTGGCACCCAGGGTGGACCCTCCAGTGGGCCTCAGGGCCCCTTGCGTCCTGCCGCGGTCGCCATTAAATGTTGCAGAAAATCTTGCTTCCAAAATCAGGACACAAGACCACGAAAGGTTGGAGAATACAGGTTTATTTGTGCACAAGATTTAGAGCATTAGCATGACAAATTCTGAACCCCCAACTCTTCCTGATACATTACTTTTATACATATCATGACCTCAGACTAGGCCGGGGCATTTCCTCTGTTACATTTTACCAAAAAAGGAGAATAATATATACATTTCTATAAAGGAAATATAAAGGAAATGAGAAGTACAATTTTTGATTACTCAGTTATCTTACACCATCTGTTATTTTCCATGTCCACCCTTGTTTACAGTAATGTGGTTAGTTCTAGTTCCTTAGTTCAGCAGCTTCGAGGTTTTGCACAATATTTTTACAAGAAGCAAAGCATGGGGTCAGGGGACTTCTGCTAAATCTGTACCTCCTTTATTAGAAACTTTCCATACTGCTTCAATTGTCTGAAATGGTATAGAGTCTCCGGCTTGCGCAGCGGGCTGGACTAGAAGACCTCCAAGGTCCCTTCAAACTCTGTTATTCCTTCCTTTGCTCTTTTCTATAGGCCAACAAATTTGGTAAAGGAACAAACCACATTCAAACACTGAACACATGAAGGATTTTTAGGGTAGGCTAAGGGGAAATGATAGGCAAATACCCAATAAAGGCACTCCCCCCCAAAAAAAAAAACAATTGCAATGAAGGAAAGAAGGTAATCTAGACATCTACAGAAATAATAATGTAGGAGATAATCTTAAGCAACTAAAACATAATTGGCGTGTACAGGGTAATTATCTGAGATGGAAACCTAGCTTTCTGCAAAGTCTAAATAGATCTTGTGCCCATGGAAGAATTTTCTCCTGCAGATCTTCAAGCTGTTTATTCACAAGCTGGTGTTCATGGGGGAAATGCTATTTATATCACAGTGGAGGAAGTTATATGCCATTTCAATTCTCCCACGGATGTGTGTTGACCTAGGCTTGTTAAGCTCGCATTACAGTTACCCCAGCCAAAGTTAGAGAAAGGGAAACATTTGGTTCCGCTTTTCACTCTTGCTTAGAACTTCTGAAGAACAGCTGGATAGAGGGTGGCTTTTTTTTTTCATTGTCCTGCACTTTACCCCAGACCACTTTCCCTCTTTAGGGAAAACAGAACCAGCTTCACAGCAATGTTTCTCTCCCATAAAAAGCTTCTGCAGGGGAACAATCTCACTGTAATGTGCTTCCTAGATTTCTGGTGGGAATAGTTTTCTTCCAAGCATTGTCCCAAACCTCAGTCTCTGGCTGTCTCTGCAGTATGAACAGTTGTATGCTACAGCAGATATTGAAAAAAAAACAAAAAAACCCACACACACAGCATTCTTCCCCACCATCCAGTCAGAGCTGAAGAGGCTTCTTGGATGAGAAGTGAAATGTCTTCAAAGAAAAACTGGAAAGTCCAGCTGCCTCTTCATAGTTTCATGGTTAATTAACATTTTTATTGACTTATAAGATAAAATAAGATACAAAATACAAAAGTAAATGGGAAAACGGTGGGGAGGAAGAGGGGGAAGAGAAGGGAGGAAGAAAAGGAAAAAAAGAAAAAAGTATTGACTCTCCATTGTAGTAAAATAAGGTAATAAAAATTCAAATCACAACTTTTCATTTTTTTTTCCATAATAATAGGAACAAGCAGGGGTGGGATGCTACTGGTTCTGCCCGGCTCTATAGAACCGGTAGCTCTGAAGAACAGCAGACACCCAACCAGCTCTGTGTTTGCTGCTGTTTGGCCCACCTGGGCTCTTACCTGAATTTCCTACTTTTTCAACTTCAGCTGCTTTGCACAGCACAGCTGAGGTTGAAAAAGCAGGAAAAAAGAGGCTTTTGGACACATGCACCCGCGTGTAGCATTTATCAGCTGTCCCAGTGGCTCAGCTAATGGTGTAGTACATGCACGCGCAGCACAACACAAATACCGAACCGGTAGTAATGCCGGTTGAATCTCACCCCTGGGAACAAGCCATTTCTATTAAGATCTATCAATCTAATTAGTAAAACCCAAAATCAATGTTTCATTCTTTTCCGCTTCAAGCACAAAGTTCAGAAGCAGTCGCCGTGTGGAAAATGTGGAAACAGTTGCCTCTTGAAAAAGCACCTTTGGGACAACTATGACCTGGATGAATGAGAATCTCCATAGACACAGCATTCTTAGAGTTGCACATCACAGAACTACCTCCACTACCTCCGAAGCAATTTGCTTGGCATGCCCTTTTTATTTTAAGTTCTCCTTGGGTAGAAGGCAATGTTAGAGAAGATGTTTTGGGGTGCAGCAGAAGTTATGGAGAAGGTTTTGCGCCAAGAGACCACAGCCCATGAGGGTCATTGACTGTGGGTTGCCCAATAGCAACAGATGAGACTAGAATCTTCCATGAGGAGAATAATTGTTTATGATAACTTTTAGAAGTAGTTGATAAAAATAAACCTAGATAGAGAGATTCTTCTGTCTTTTTCTACTGAATAGTGTCTAGTTTGGTGGGAGAGAATTTGTTGTAGAATGTTCAGAGAAGTACTCGTGAATGGATTATAATGTTCTTTTGCAAATTATGAGATATTCCAAGGATATTGATGAATGTCCTCTCTTTCATTGTATAACCATTGTTTCCACTGCTCTTCAGCCTCCCTAGCTTCCCAGGTAGCCATTCAACTCCAAAAGCATAGCTATTTCTTTCTTTTTTTAAAATAAATTTTATTGAATTTATAGTTTAAAAACGTATCAACAATACATTTACAGAATAGAAAAAATCAAGAAAGGAGAAGAAAGAAAACACCCGGCCTAACAAACCGGATAGGGACCGGTTGGGGGGGGGGGGAAGAAAGAGTATAAAGGAAGAAGGGGAAAGGGTGAGAGAGGGGGAATAGAATAAAAAGGTACATTTAAAAGCAAACGATATCCTTTTGTGACAGTCTGTAAGGATCATTTCCCTCCGTCAGATCAGATCTACTCCTCTTTTCCATTATGTTTAAGTTACTCTATATCATTTACACAATTTGTCTCTGAATAAGCCAATTATACCAAGAATCCCAGTTGTTGTAAAATGTTGAGGACTCTTTGTTTTTTAGGGCTACAGTTAGTTTATCCATTTCAGCACACTCACATATTTTCTGAATAACCATTTGCTCTGTAGGTGTATGGGGTGATTTCCAACATTGAGCAAACACTAATCTAGCCGCAGTTAAGATATGGATTATTACATATTTTGTCTTTTTGGATAGATATCTGTCAGAAATCCCTAACAGGAAGAACTCTGGTTTATAGTCTATTTGTTCTTTAGTTATCTCCTCCAACCATTTTCTGATTTTTTGCCAATATTTTTGAGTAGCTTTACAAGACCACCACGTGTGGAAGAAAGTTCCTTCTGTGCTTTTACATTTCCAACACTTTGAGCTCATATTAGGGTTCATCTTCGCCAGCCTCGAAGGGGGCAAGTGCCATCTATATAACATTTTATATATATTTTCTTCGTACGCCGCTGATTTCGTAATCTTGATATTTCTATTCCAAATCTTTTCCCATTCTGTTAATGTAATGCTTCTTCCAACATTCCTGCTCCACGCTATCATGTTCCCTTTCACTATCTCTTGCTCTAATTCTACCTCCAGTAAGTATTTATAAAATTTAGAAATATTCTTTTTATTTGATCCTAATAAGATTTTGTCTAAATATTGTAATCTGCTATAGATTCCAGACTCTTTGATATCTTGTTTGTATCTGCTATGGATTTGTATGTATAACCACTGGTCTATTTTGAATCCCTGTTCCTGTAAATCCTGTCGAGTTCTTAATTTTCCTAGAGGGTCTAATAAATCTTTATATTTGATAATTTTTGTTATATCCAAATTGTTGGGATGTACCATTGCCTCCATTGTTGAAAGCCAAATCGGAATTTTTAAATAGTGTTTTTTGCATATTTTTTTCCAGTTAGTTAATAATGAATCTCTAATAAGGTATCTATGAAAATACGACTGTTTAGTTTTCCCCATTTCCCATAGAAATGCGTGCCACCCTCTCTGAAGGTCGTGCTCTTCTAAAGCTAGGGTTCTTTTATTGAGTAAATTCACCCAGTCTTTTATCCATAATAAGATGGCTGCCAAATAATATAATTCCCAATTTGGGAGCGCTAGCCCCCCTCTACTTGTAAGGCCTTAATATTGATCCTAGCTTTTTTCTCTTGCCAAATAAATTTAAGTGTTAACCTATTTATATCTTCAAAAAACAATTTTGGCAACTTAATTGGAATTGTCTGGAATAAATAAAGAAATTTTGGTAGGATGTTCATTTTGATCGTGGCAATCCTGCCCAGTAGGGAAAGCTGCAGCTTATTCCAGGATTCTAGGTCTTTCTTAATTTGTTGTAGTAGTTTATCGTAATTATTCTCTTTAAGCGATTTACCTTGTGGTGTTAACCATATGCCTAAGTATTTGACCTTTTTTGTTGCCTGTATCCCTATAATTTTTTCTAATTCTTTCCTCTGATTCTCTGTTAGATTTTTGGTCATTAGTTTTGTCTTATTTCTGTTAATCTTTAATCCTGCTACCAAACCAAATTGTTCTAATTCTTTTATTAGATTATGGGTTCCTCTAAGAAGAAAACCATGTCATCTGCAAACGCCTGTAGCTTATATTCCTCTGCTTTAACCCTTACTCCTTTAATTTCAGAATGTTGTCTTATCCGCATTAACAGTGATTCTAAAGCAAATATAAATAGGAGGGGTGAGAGAGGACAACCCTGTCTGATGCCCTTTTCAATGTTTATTGGGCCTGTTTGTCCACCGTTGATTAGTATGTTAGCCTGTTGGGTGTTATAAATTGTTGTGATAATGTTCTTGAATTTGGTGCCAAGGCTCATGTTATAGATTTTTTGGATTAAAAAGTGCCAATGAAGATTATCAAATGCTTTCTCAGCATCTAAAAACATGAGAGCAAATTGTTTCTCTGGATGAGCTTCATAATATTCTAAAACATCAATAATGGTTCTTAGATTATTTTTGATTTGGCGGGACGGAAGGAAACCATTTTGATCTTCATGAATGTATAAATTTAAAACTTGTTTTACTCTATTCACTATAATGGAGGTAAATAATTTATAATCAGCATTTAAAAGCGAAATTGGTCGAGAGTTGTTGATATATCTGGCATCTACGTCCTCCTTCGGAATTAGCGAGATCAACACCCCCCTCCATGAGTCTGGCATCTTAGCTACCAAAAGTACTTCATTAAACACTTCCAGCATCAGTGGCCCTACTAACTCTATTGTAGCTTTGTACAATTCTACTGGAATCCCATCTGGTCCAGGGGATTTGTTGTTACTTTGGTTCTCCATTGCAGATTTCAACTCAGACCATGTAATATCCTTATTTAATAATTCTTTCTCTCCTTCCCCTATTGTTTTGTCCTTCGTATTCTCCAGATAAGTTCTTATTTTGTCTTCATTGATTTCTTCCTTTTTATATAATCTTTGAAAGTAGTTTAAAATGGTATCTTTTTTCTTCTCAATCTCATGTTGTGGTATGCCTTTCTCATCCATTAGTTGGTGTATCAGTCTCTTTTCTTTTTCTTTTTTAAGTTTATGAGATAACCATCTTCCTGGTTTGTTAGCGTGCTCAAAGTAGGTTTGTTTGGACCTTCTCAAACTAACTTCTATTTTATCTTGTTCAATTAAGTTCAGCTTATGTTTGGCTAATATTAACTGATTTTGTATTCCTTGATTCTTAGGGGTTTTTTGTAATTGTATTTCTAAGTCTTTGATTTGTTGTTGTAATTCGTTTTGTTGGGCATGAGTTCTCTTATTTCTCATAGCATTATAGGAAATTGTTGTACCTCTTATAATTGCTTTCATTGTATCCCAAATATTCTGTTTTGAAGTTGTTTCATTATTATTTTCTTTTAGGAAATAATTCAGCTCCTCTTTCAGCTTATTGATATACTCTTCTTCGTTTACTAATTGGGTATTTAACGTCCATCTTTTTTTTGTTCCTCTCCTATCTCTCCAGATTAGCTGTATTGGGTTGTGGTCAGCCCATTCATTTGGTAGAATTTTGATTTCTTTTATTTTATTAGCCAATTCCGAATCCATCCAAGCCATATCTATTCTAGTCCAAATTTTATGTGGATTAGAATAGCATGTAAACTGTTTCTCTTCCAGGTTCCGTTCCCTCCATAAATCTTTTAAATTTAACTCTTTCATCATTTCCTTACATGACATAGAAAATTCTCTTTTCCCCTTCTTATTTTTTTTCATGTTACTATGGTCCTTTTGATAGTCTGCAATGGAGTTAAAATCGCCAATCAAGCAGATATTCCTTTTTTCGAAGCCTATTATTTTTTGGTGGAGGTGTTTGAAAAATTTCCCTTGGTCTTCATTTGGGGCATAGATTGCTACCAGTAAAAATGTAATATGGTTTATCCAAATTTGTATGACCAGAGTTCTTCCTTCGGGATCTGACTAGGTTAATTCTGCCTTTACATCTTGTTTTATATAAATTGCAATTCCTTTTTTCTTGTGTTTATCTGCTGGTGCCGTAAAAAGTTTCCCTAATTTCGGACAAATTAGATGTCTTTCATCATTTTTCATAATGTGTGTTTCTTGAAGACATATTATGTCAGCGTTTTGTCGAATAAGTTTTGAAAATATCCTTTTTCTTTTTGATATTGAGTTTAAACCATTTATACTGATGGAGAGCAACTTCTTCCCCTCCTCCATTTATCTACATCTGTTTAGATTTTTGCCTAGTAATGATTCGATTCTCTTCTTGTTGTTGTTGTGGGATTTGCTCTTCTCTCCCTGGTTGTGGTTTATCACTTCCTGAATTTGGAGAAAGTCGTTCCTTTTGGGTTCTGTGATGATAGCGGTCATCCTGTGGTCTCCTTTTAAGTTCTTCTTTAGTATATTGGCCATCTGTATCCATGAGCTGTTGGTAAAAGTCTTGGGCCTGTTCTATTGATTCTATTTTAATTTTCCTCTCTTTCCACGTTATTAACATCCCTTCCGGGATTAGCCATTTAAATTGGATTCCTTTTTTGTTTAGCTCATTGGCTAAAAATTTATAATCTTGTCTTATAATCACTTTCTTTGGTATTAGTTTTAAAATCGTAATTTCTCTACCTTTATAAGATATTGTTTCCTCCCTAGACATTTTCAAAATTAGATCTCTCACACATCTCCTAGAGAAATGAATGTGGATTTCTCTCGGGCAGTTATTACGTCTGGCATAGCTTGTGCTAACCCTATACACCTCATCAAACTCTTTAATTAAGTCATCTTTTTCTTTTCCTAACCATTCAGCCAATATTTCTGCCATCAAATGTTCCAATTCTTCATTTTTTGCTTCCGCCACATTTTGGAACCTTAAATACGCCATTGCTTTGTCCATTTCGAGATGAACCAGTGGGTCTTCCATTTCTTTAAGTACATTTTTAAATTCCTCATCCATCCTTTCAAAATTGGTCTCCATACGTGTTGTTCTACTCTCTCTATCTTTTATTTTCACTTCATTTTTCTCCATGGCCTGCTGTAGGGACCCTATCTTTCCGTCCACCTTCAATATATCCGCTTTCATTTCAGCTTTCAGTTTCCCCATCTCATCTTTCAGTTCACTAATATCTGCTCTAGTTTCATTATGATTTTTGATCATCATTTCTTGCATTTTAGACATAGCTTCCTGCAAGGATAATAAGGAGGTTTGTATATTGATATTGGGGACATTAGACTGCTTTTCCCCTATTAGGGATTCTTCGATGGTTTTTTGAGTTGTTGGTGGGGTGGGTGTCAGCATAGTCGATAGGGTCGGAGTAGCCTTCCTTCCTGTTTTTAGGGCCATAGTTGTCGTGGATGTCATCTCTCTAAGTATTTGTTTTTGTTGATGCACAATTTTAAATATATTATCCCAAATCACCATTCAGTGTTTGGGTCCTATATTTAAGAGTCTATTTCTCATATTTCAATTAAATATCTCGCTCAACAATCTTTTCTCCTATATTATAAATAGGTATCTACTACAGTATTATAATCTATATAATAAGAAAATTAGTTAACAATAGTACATCAATTAGCACTTTAAAGAATTAATCTTCAATATCTTAAGTAGTCTAAATAGTTTATATCAACAGAATTTTTCACTCTTTACTATTAATACTTAAATCAGTAATCACTTAACTCTATAAGGATAATATACCCCCCTCTTTCTTTTTTTTCCCCCAAATAAATAAGATTATATGAGCTATTTAGAGAATACAATAGAAAGGCAGGGGACAAAATAATGAGAGGAAAGGTGAGAGAGAGATTGCCTCAAGTTCAGAAAATCAACAATCGAAAAGCAAGGAATTCATCTTAAAAAGAAAATAGTGCCAAAATAGTTATATTAAGTAGTACCGCGTAATAAAAGAAGCAAATTAAGTAGGCTAATAGTCAGTCTTCCAGCTAGAAGATTCTTTTCAGCACTCCAATCAGAAAATAGTATAATGTGCTGACTAATCTACAGTCCCCAAACCGTCTTTCCCAGCCTTCTGTTTGTCTCTGCCTACTTCCTCTTACTTCTTCTTACTTCTTTCCCTTCCCACTTTTAGTTCAACAAACAAATCTTCCAAAGTCCAATGTAATAATCAGTCTGTCCTCTCCACAGTGTTAAGTAAATCTAATATTCGTGTTGTACTCAAATCAGAGGATTCATAAGTCTCGATCAATACCACAATCCTTTCGCCTCCGTCGCCTCCCTTTTCTCAAATGATGTCAGAAAGAAAGGACCCGAAAATCAGATGAAACCCCTCACAAATTCCGGACCTCCAATCTCCTGGTTTTAACAATCTTCCTCTTCCCCCGGAGCTTCTCTTTCACAGGCTGTAATCTGCACTTTCACTCTTGTGCTTAAGCTTTTCCGCTCTTACTTATAGTCCTTTCATTTTTCCCAGTCGCTTTTCTGGCCGCTTTTCTCTCCGACTTCTAAAAGTGCTGATCACAACTGGGAAAGAAGACTTTCACGCCACTATCATTCTTCTATCATTCTTCTATCTTCAGTCTTCAAAGATTCCAAATTATATAACAGTTTTTCAATTCCTCTTACTCTCGACCCCGCAGGCTGTCACTGCTTTGCTTATTCACCTAAGTGGCAGACCGGACTTGGAGCCGCCATAGAATGACAGCTTACTCTTCCACGCCGGGCTCAGGAGCTTTCCTCTTCGCTGTCGGGCATTGCCAACCCCACCCTGCCGCTCGAGGTTCTCCACATTGACACGAACCTCTCTGGGGTTCATGTATCCCTGGGGGATTGCTCCTGGCACCAGAAAAGGTGTTCGAAGACCGCAACAGTCTTCTTCACCTCCATTCACCCCTGTCCTGCCACCGGAAGTCCAAAAGCATAGCTATTTCAGGGGGTTACTTCTCTCTGTTTTATCAGTAGCAATGTTGCTATCACCTCAGATATGTAAGTCCTTTCTTTGAGAAATGGTTGGAGAATTTCTCTTTTCCCTGGAGTCTTCTTGAGAAGTTCTCTCCCCCGTTTCCCTGCTGACAAATTTGGTGGAGAATTACAAAAGTCTGTTTGTTGTAGAGGGGAGGACCATCTGTGGGCTGGACAGTCATCCATAGCCCACTTCAATGTGACATGTCTCTCTTGTGCAGGGAGAAGCAGTTTACAAGGCTAATCTGCTGTGATAAAGAGATGTGAGGCATCACTTTATCATTTCACTTTGAAGGAACATGCTAAGTACAGCTTTTGAGAAGCAAAATACCACTGCACAGCGTTATTATCTGGGTTCCATTTCAGCTAGGCAACAAACTGAAACATTTTTGAAGGGTACCACCAAGGCAGTGCCAGCTCTGATATATTTTCAAATGGATCACTTTGGTTCTTAAGTATAGCACAAGCCACAGGCACAGGATAAAGAAGCCACAAAGATGTTAGGTGTGTCCTGAGATCACTGTGCAAAGGACTCAAATTTGTCACATGTCACGATGCATTTGATATTACCTATTCTTTTCTTTGCTCTCCTGCGGGGGCCCATGGGTGGGGAGGCAGAGGAAGGGAGATTCCTGATCCTCCCTTTTATTTGTGTGAGTGTGTGTATAAAAGATATGTGGGCAATACAATATATTAAATTTAGATAAAACCATAATAAAATCACCATAATATGGAGCCACAGAATTGCAATAGATGTTATAATTCAGTACCTAAGGAAGCTAACCATCTCACAGCTTCTGATGAGATTGTGGTGAGATCATCCCAATTGTCCTGAAATTTCCTGAGGACACATTTTTGAATTCTATGTTTTATAGTTTGTTCTGGAGCATCACAATCACATTGCGGGCTCTCATGGCCATTCCCCACTTGAAGAGCTTTGCATTAATTTTGGCGTGGCCTGTCCTGATTCTATTCTGTTTATCATGGCAACTGCATTCCTGGAAGTGGCTTTGTTGGACCTTGTGCAATCGATTTGGTTGTGGTTATTAAAAAACGCCCTATCTTCATTGCCATTCCTCATTTAGATTGTAAGACTACTTACCGATGCTCCCTGACAGATTCCCACAATGAAACACAACGTAGAAACCAGCTGGTAGGAAGTTGGAAGTAACTCCTGTTCCCACTACCTTTTTCATCCATCCTTGGTCGTTCTGTTTCTCTGTTTAGGAGCTGAAGAAGCTACTTGGATGAGAAGCTAAACATCATCAAAGAACAAACAGAAAGTCCAGTTGCCTCTTGAAAAAGCACCTTTGGGACTGTTTAGGTAAGGAAATATCTCTGAAACAATTACCCAATGGGGCATGGTTGTCTAGTGTATGTATTGGAATGGATGTTGAACATATGGAAGAGAAAGAGATGAGATTGATTTTGGACTTTCCAGCTCTTGATTCTGGCCTTCTATCCCAGGGGTCTCCAAACTTGGCAACTTTAAGACTTGTGGACTTCAACTCCCAGAATTCTCCAGCCAGCATAGCACAGCATAGCACAGCATAGCACAGCATATCTAGCTGAGGAATTCTGGAAGTTGAAGTCCACAAGTCTTAGAGTTGCCAAATGTACTTTTGCCATGGTCTTTTTTGTTGTTGATTCTGAAGGAGAAAAGGAAATAAGGACTAAATTGCACACAAGTTTGGTCTGAGTGCATGTTTGTATTCGCTTTTCTCACTTATATGCACTAATAAATTGGTAACTCAATTCAACTCTTGTCTCTTTTCTTCCCCCAGACTGCAGTAAAATCTCACCAATTAACCTCTCCCTAAAACTTCTCATATACAGTGGCAGCCTAACTCTAAACACAGAGCACTCTGAGTCTTCCAGGTCATATTACAATGAGGTTTACATTTTATAGCTCCTTATCTGAGCCTGGAGGAATTTTACCTCCCTCAAACTGTGAATATTGTCAAGGTAGAAGAAGCTAGCAGCACAATTTCATATCAGTCTTAAAAAGGATTAAGCTGTAGGCCAGTTTCCAATCCTTTTGTCAAGACAATCAAACACCTCTTGGTTTTCCTGATTTGTCCAACACAGCAAATTTTAGCCAATGGTTAAAAAATAAATAAAGTTAGCAGGTCAGGGCACAGCTATGATTAAAGTGAAGACTGGCATGAGCCATCGACTGAATTCTCAGAATACATTTTTGTAAAATCTGTACATTTCCATTCATCTCGTTTCCTTGTTAGCTTCAGAAATTTTAAAGAAATGTTTACTTTAATTGGGGTATGTCTTTGGGGGAACATTTCTTCCTCATATTCAGCCTTTCTTGCTGAAGTTTTGTCTCATGCACATATTTGAGGGAAGCAATTCTCCTTGACACCATACATTTTTGTACATTATTTCCATAGCCATTGTTTTTGTGGAAACTATTCTGTAATGAATGATTTTGTTTTTACAAAGAAGCGTGAACTGTATTGCAACATTTGGAAAATATGGATTTTGATAACCGAGTTACAAATGGTTGGGTTCTTAAAGTTGATTAGATTGGGGTCAATGAGTCATGTGAACTCAGCCAGGGATTGTTCCACTGTGGAATATTTACTATATAGATGCTACATTTACTCTATCTATACTATAGGATATTTACTATATTTGGGGTGCAAAAATTAACGTGATCGCTAGATTGCAACAGAAATCCATATAAGTCTCATTTTTGATGCCACCTAATTGTTATCCAGATGTCTGCAGCCTACTTCTGATAGCCTTGGACTTCCTCCATTCTCCATTCCTTCATTCTAATGCCATCTTACAGATACATTTAATGGCATAGCATCTGCTCAGGAATTTATCAAATATGAAAAACAAAATGAGTTAGAAGTATCAACCCTTTATAATAGATCAAGTAAAAAAAAACAACAGATGCCACAAGGATTATTGTATCCTACTATACAATTTCAGGTTATAATAACAGAAACAAGCAACTCTGTGTAATGGTTAAATCCAGTAGTCTAGAAGCAAGAGACCATGAGTTCTAGTCTTGCCTTAGGCATGAAAGCTATCTGGATGACTTTGGGCCAGTCAGCTTCTCTCAATCCTTAGAAGAAGACAATGGAAAATCAATTCCAAAACCGTGGTCGAGAAAACCATAGGGACTTGTCCCTGCAGTTGCAAGAAGTCAAGCCAGACTCAAAGGCAAATAACAGCAACAACAAAAGAACCTTGAAAACCTAAGATTCTCTTTCCCTGTTCTCATATCAAGCAGCATCAAGGACAATCAGGAACAATTTTGAATTGTTTCTTCCTCTCTTTGAGGGCTAAGCTGGTGTTTAAATAAAGGTTGTCAAGGATCCTTGTCAAGGCCATTTCCATAACTGTCTCCTACAGAAAGCTAGTTCCTTATTAATGTGAGCTCTCCTTTGTATTCCACATCTCTTGTTTATGTTTTATGGAAGGAAGTATTTTGCTTTTCAGCTAGGGAGGGGTGGAAAGATGAAGATCCAAGGTTGTCTTTGAACTGGGTTTTTTTTTTAATCTCCCCTTCAGTCTCCTTGTGATAAAGACACATAACAACTGGGTTTTCCCTAAATCTCCAGGTTTTTACATTTTTGAGATTGCTGTTAGATCTGTACTATGGTAACTTTCAGCAGCCTTTAAAGCATTTGATCTGTTGAATGCATGACCTATCTTATCTTTTTCAACCTTGCAATTTTAGGACAGGTGAAATTTCAAGTCCATGCTAGCTGGGGAATTCTGGAAGTTGAAGTCCACAAGTCTTAAAGTTGTCATGTTTGCTGGCTGGGGAACACTGGGAGTTGAAGTCCACAGGTCCCTTCTCCTGCACTGGAGGTTTCCAAATAGGGTCTAATTGCCTACCCAGTGAGGGACATTTAGCTAATTTTTGCATTTTGCAAGAGCTTGGATTAGATGACCCATAAGATCTCTTCCAATTCATATGTTCTTGGAAAATACAAGTTTCCTTAAAGTTGTCAAGGTTGGAACACTCTGTTATGGATGCTGAAAAGATGGAGTGGTAAAAACAAAACAAAAGAACATTAAAACCCAGATAAATGGCACAGGAGATAATAAGATAAATGACAAACTCATTGCAGGATGATAGATGCGAAATTCAGATAGAAAACATGGCTCCGGTTCATAATTAAAGATTTCCAGCTTGGATCTGGGCTCGTTTGAAAATGCATGGCCAAAGCAAATCTAAACATTTGAAGCATCTGTGACTTTTTCCCCTTATCAGGTTTTACGTGGGCAAGAAAACAACAGAAGCAACGGGGATTTGTGAACAAGATGTGGAAAATATCTGGCTCCCTTTTAAAGTCATAGGACTGTGTAATTAAAGCATCTTCTAAAAACATTGGCAATGTCTGAATTCTGAGTGATATCCCAAAAGGTATCAACCTCCAGCCCAGATACCTTGTTTAAAACCTCTTCTAACCAGAGGTGGTATTCAGCAGGTTTTCACCAGTTCTGGAGAACCGGTAACAGAAATTTTGAGTAGTTCAGAAAACCGGCAAATCCCACCTCTGAGTGGAGATTTTACAGTATCCTTCCCCTGCCACACCCACCAAGCCACACCCACAGAACCGGTAGTAAAAAAAATTTGAATCCCACCACTGCTTCCAACCTTTCTCTCTTACTAAAACTGGTCAATGCCACCATCTCAAAACTTAACCCAAAAGAAATAGGACAACAGTCGAAAACTCTGGAATACTCATTTCCTACTTGGGTTGAGTTTTTGTTTTGGAAATTCCTGCCCACAGCTTTATTTTAAAAAAAATAATCACATATTTGGAAAAGGCTGGAAACCTCACGCAATGTCAGGCCTAATAAAAGTCCACATTCAGAGAAGATGTTTGCCCATGACTCCTTCTTCTTTCCTTGATATATGACTATTCTTTTCCTGGTGGGGTGGAGAAAGACCTTCCCAAACAAACACAGCCCTGAATCATCCATCTGGCCTAAATGAAATCCATGTGCTTGACTGGCAGATATATTTTCCAGCAGAGCCAATGTGCTGGGTGGCTCTCTAGCTTGTTATTTTCTCTGCAAAACTCTTCCGCAAAAGGAGAAAAATAAAGTGGATGTCACATGTCCGCAGACCACAATGTGTGAGGTCGGGGATCAGCAACCCGTGGCTCTGGAGCTGCATGTGGCTCTTTCATCCCTCTGCTGTGGCTCTCAGTCGCTTGTTGGTGCCACAATTTTGAGAGGCACTTCTGGTTAATGGGGGAGGAAGCACGCCATGCCAGGAGGAGACTCTATTGCAAGGGGGGATGTTTCTGGTTGGCTCCACAATTGATAGGGCTTTTGCTTGCCCTTGGAAGTTGTGGGAGTGCCATCAGTTGAGACTTTCAAGAAGAGATTGGACTGCCATTTGTCAGAAATGGTGTAGGGTCTCCCGCTTGGGCGGGGGGTTGGACTAGATGACCTGCAAGGTCCCTTCCAACTCTGATTATCTGTATCTGGTTAGGACTGGTAGAGGAAAAACCGAGCTAGGAGGAGGCTCTATGTTGGGGGAACTGGACTTCCAGTCAGCAGAGGAAAAATGGATACTGTGCTAGGAGGAGATTCTATGGTGGGGGAACAGAACTTCTGATCAGTTCCACAATTGAATGGGGGGATTCCAGTTAGGACCTTTGCTGCTCTTTGAGTTGCCAGCCCCTGTGTTCGGTGAACAATTTTTCCATTCCCCTACTTACCTACAAGTCTGCCTTTCAAAGGTCTTTTTGATTAGCATCGTTGTCCAGAAATGATTCCCTGTCATTACCTTTTTCCATTGGTACAACAAATGAGGCAATTTGGAGTCCTTGATTTACAACCATAATTGAACCTGAAATTTCTGTTGCTAAGCAAGGCATTCTTTAAGTGAATTTTGCCCCCCTTGGTGACCTGTCTTGCCACGGTTGTTAAGTGACTCACTTGCTGTTGCTGAGCTAGTAGATTGTTAAGTAAATCTGTCTTCCCCATTGACTTGGCTTGTCAGAAGGTTGTAAAAGAGGATCACATGACCCCTGCAAAACCGTCATAAATATGAACCCATTGCCAAGCATCCAAATGTTAATCATGTGACCATGGGGATGCTACATTGGTCGTAAGTGTGAAAATTGAGCATCAGTGACTTTTTTTTCAGGGCCGTTGTAATTTGAACCATCACTGAATCAAATGTTGTAAATTGAGGATTACCTGAAATCCCAGCATAAAGTTTAGGAATGAAAGAAGATGATATAATTATTATCAAGTCAGGGAGTAAACTGTCCTTGAGTAGACACTTAATTCTCAGCCAGCAGGTGCTTAATTGCATTTTACAGGAGCTAGGCAGAAAAATTCTTTATTTCTCCTTCAGCCTCATCAAATAGCAATAGCACTTAGGGGTCTTCAAACTTGACAGCTTTAAGTCTTGTGGACTTCAACTCCCAGAATTCCTTCTCCAGTCATATTAGCTCAGGAATTCTGGGAGTTCAAGTTTGAAGACCCTTGACTTAGACTTACGTACTGCTTTACAGTGCTTTACAGCCCTCTCTAAGCATTTACAGAGTCAGAATAGTTGCCCCCAACAATCTGGGTCCCCATTTTACTGACCTGGGAAGGATGGAAGGCTGAGCCAACCTTAAGCCTGGTAAGGTTCGAACTGCCAAATTGCAGGCAGCCAGCAGACAGCAGAAATAGCCTGCAGTACTGCACTCTAACCACTGCACCACCATGTCTCAGAAAGGGATTCTGCTTTTACATTTAGCTCAAAGTGGAGAAGGTTAGTGAAATTCTCGTGAGTGGAGTGTAGCAGTATTCTTCCATGATTTAGGTAGGCAGTGGGCAAGGACCATATATGAACTTCCTGCGCAGCCAATGCAGCCCATTTTTTCCTACCTTTTGTTTTTTTTTATCCTTCCTTTGAGAAATCCTGAAAGAAAGTCTCATTTCCTTTGAGACTTTTGGAGAAATTAACTATCAAATGGTTTTCATGGCACACATTTTTGAAAAGGCTTTTTATTCAGAGCGTTGGCAATATTTGCTTTAGTTCCAAGGCTAGCTTAGAACACAAATCTGAAGATTCAGTGTTCTAAATCCTAATTCTTGGCATGAATTCCCATTAAAGAAAATTTATCTTCATTGTCTTTTCTGGTTTTCTGTAGTTCAGGAGATTGATGTGCACCTGGTGTAGAAACTTGGATAGCTATGACATTGAGGAAAAGGGCATTCTTAAATGGGGAAAATGTGGACCAAAGGCTAAATGTCTAACTGTATTATGAAAAACCAGGAAGTAGGAACTAATTTCTCAAGATGCTCTTTGTTTCAGATGCCAAAAACATGCCAGCCATGGAACAGAGCTCTATCATTGGTATTGTTCATTGTATTCTACTATCAGTCACGAAGGCAGAGTTGAAGGAAAGTTGGAACAGGAGCTTCGTCATCATAATCCATCTTTCAAGATCAAAGGTTGATGTAGTCCTATTTACATGAAGCAGTTGGGTTGTACACAACATCTGCCTAGAATCCACACTGTATAATGGACATTAATACTATTGAGTGAGTCCAGAGGTATTTCACAAAAAGAATACTCCATTCCTCTGCTTGCAATAGAATACCTTATGCCATCAGGCTTGAAATTTTGGACCTAGACAACTTAGAACTATGCCGCCTATGGTCTGACCTAAGCTTAGTACACAAAATTGTCTTCTACAATGTCCTACCTGTCAATGAGTACTTCAACTTCAACCACAATAACACATGGGCAACAATAGATACAAACTTAAAGTAAACCACTCCAAACTCGATTGCAGAAAATACGACTTTAGCAACAGAGTGGTCAATGCCTGGAACTTACTACCCAACTCTGTTGTTACATCCTCAAACCCCCAAAACTTTAACCTTAAACTGTCTACCATGGACCTAACTCCATCCCTAAGAGGTCTGTAAGGGAGTGTGTATAAGCACACCAGCATGCCTACCGTCCCTGTCCTACTGTTCCCATTTATTCGTACTTATTTATTATCTATATATTTATAACTGTTTATACTTATATGTTTATATGTTATGTTCATACTTATACTGGTTTTTTCATACATGCTTGACAAACTAAACTAATTAAATAAAATACATAATAAAATAAAGATGGTGTCTGTTACACACATGGTGTTCACCACCACGATCGCCACCAGAACATGACAGATGGTTGCTGCCCATTTCAACCTGGGGTTGAAAGCCTTGTGGTTAAAGGAATGAAAGAACCCCATGTTACAGATACATGGTCTCATACTGCTTCCATCATTATGTTTGCCCTGTTTTTCTAAGCAGCTCTCCTGTGCTTTCATCTCCCAAATTTGCTGGATGGATGTTATTCTTCCTCTCCTCCTATTTCTTTTACTGTTTACTTTTCTTTCTCTCCTTTGTTTCTTTTGCTTCTCATTTCCCAGCTTCCAGGCTCCAACCTTCATCCCTAGTTGCTCCTTCCCAGGCCCTCAAGGAAGTCCTGTTCCTGAAAACCTGATGAGCCACTGATACATTTCTGATTGATGAAATAAGAAGACATGTTCAAAGCATTGCCTTTAGCCTACTTTCTGTGGCTCCCACCTGGGATGGGGCAGCAGTGGTTCAAAATGCTGCTTTGCATATCTTTAAACCACTGCATACACAGCTGGATTTAGAAGTATATTCAAGTTTCCTATTGCAGAGCTGAAGATTCTATGACCCATCAGATGTTACCACATATTGAGCATCACTCACTGTTGACCTTACTGGTTGGATCTGTTGGGAATTGTAGTTCAGCAACATATTGATGATCACAATTCTCCATTTTTGGTCTATGTAGCAATCCTATTTGTTGTATGAAGGAATAGCTAAACAATAGTGTTATGTCCTGAGGACTCAAGGAGTTCTCACTCAGGTCCACTCAC
>NW_020769351.1:10187709-10223013 GCF_900518735.1 Pseudonaja textilis
AAGAGAAGAGAAGAGAAGAGAAGAGAAGAGAAGAGAAGAGAAGAGAATGTACAGTGTAGTGTGTAGAATGTAGAATAGAACAGAATTATAGATTAGAATTAGGATTATTAGAATTAGAATTGAATGGAACAGAACAGAACAGAACACTTTATTGGCTAAGTGTGATTAGACACACAAGGAATTTGTCTCCAGTGAAGAAGGTCTCAATGCACATACAAAGCATCAGAGAAATAATAATCACAATAATGATATCAATTATAGAGGGTAGTAGAGGAGATGAGAAGGATAATAATAATACTACAGCCATACAACGTGGGTGAATATACTCAATGTAAGACAGTACTGTGAAGATTAGATGTTGAGCAGGGTTGATGGCATGAAAGTGTTATACAAAGTATTATCCAATATGGTGCATGTGTTTGTGGATGTGCACATCCACACCAATAACTGTGAATGCACAAAGAGGTATGGTCAGGGATAGAATGAAAACCATTATTTTATCCAACAGCACTTTCCCTTTCAGAATTTCCAGACATCATTTTTATTTTTAATGCACTTGAAAGCTACCAGAAATGGCTGGATCACTCAACAGAATAAATGTAGTTTATAGCTCCCTGTTTTGTACAAACTCAAATAATAGTTTTCTGTATAATTCAGGAGCATTCAGAGGGTGCTGCCATCTTGACTGTTTTTCACCGGGACATCCCTGAGGTATTCAATTAATCCAGGTAACTGTATTACTTCTAATAGTCATGCTTCATGTGTTTGTTGTACAAACAGGCCAGCAAACAGTAAGGTCAAATGGTGGTGGTGGGGGATCAAATGCTCTAAGCCACACATGATCTAAGATGCATTACTGTTTTTGTTATGTCTGGAAGGTCGGGCTCATAGAGACGAGAGACTCAGAATAAGTGAACAACAGCTCTTTATTACCGGCTAAATCTGAGTGAGTCCAAGCGCTCGCGGCAGCTCTTTTTATAGAGCTAGCCACGGCTTAGGCTGCCAATGACATCGCTTTGAGTTTCCTGCGATTGGTTTCATCCAATCGCGGTAGACTCTCAGCGAGCCAATCACAACCGTCTAGCTGTCCAATCAGATAGTTCACTCTGTAGTCCAATAGGAATGCAGGGTTTCAAGCCTGCTTAATATGGAACACCCCTCCCCTCTTGGTTTCGCCCAAGAGGCGGGGTGATGTAGTCACGTAGGTAGGCGGGTCTTCGGACCTGCCTACTTGACCTGCGTGTTTCAGTCTGTCTCTGGTTGTTGCCTGGTTCGGACGGGCTCCACGTCGCTCCCAAGTGCCTCGATGGAACCGCCTGGAAGGGTGACCCGGGCCTATAGCTGCGACTCCTGCCTGGTTCATCTGGGTTGGTCAAGTCATTTGTTCTGCTGCTCCCGCCTGGATTCTCTGGGCCGGTTGAGCTTGCTCGGCTGCTTCTTCCAGGTGAAGTACCTGTCTGCATCGGTTCTGTGTTTGCAGGTGAGTATGGTTGGTTTATTATTTGGTTTCTGCTTGGGGGGTTTTCTGTATCTGTTAATAATTTTCCTTTTTCAATGTTTGAGGTTTTCCCCCCCTCTCTGATTTCTTTATTGCTGTCTGTGAGAGGTGTGCTGGTAAGCTGTGACCTTAACTGGTTGATGTGTCACTTCCAGCTTCGTCCATCAGTTGTTTCTAGGCGGTATGACCGGGGGCCTGTTATCTGGGTGATTTGTGCAGGTACCCAAAGAGGGTCTCCGGGAAATTATTTTGCAAAGACGGTGTTGCCGATGGTAAAAGTGTGGTGTTGGCTGGTGGAGCCAGGGGTTTCTTCTGGATTGTAGGTGGGGTGTAAACAGTCTAGTGGTGACTGGAGTCTTCTGCCCATGAGTAATTCCTCTAGGCATTTGTTTGTGGTGGTATTTGGCATGATGTGTTGGATAAGCAGCATTTTATTAATTTTTTCCTGAATGTTGCCATCTTCTAATTTTTGTATGGTTTTCTTGGTGAATTGAACCATTCGTTCCACCCACCCATTCGCCGCTGGGTGAGCAGGCGATGTTAATGCGTGTCTGATGCCACGGTCAGCTAAGTATTGTTCAAATGCCAGCGCCGTGAACTGTGGTCCGTTGTTGGACACCAGAACATCTGGCAAACCGTGTGTGGCAAAGGGTTTGTTGAGTTTGGTTATGACGGCTTCGGTAGTTGTTGTTTTCATGGTGCTAACTTCCAGCCAATTGGAATAAGCATCTATGGTGATTAGAAAGGTGTGTCCTTTGGTGGGGCCAGCGAAATCTATGTGGATCCGCAACCAGGGGTCCCTTGGGGTTTCCCATTCCAAGGGTGGTGTTGTGAGGGGGGGGGAGGATCGTGTTAGTTGGCATCTGTTGCATGCGGCTACCCATGTTTCTATTTGTTTGTCCATGCCTGGCCACCAAGCATAGCTTCGGGCCAAGGCTTTCATTCGGATGATGCCCGGGTGCCCTTCATGCAACATGTCCAACACTCGCTTTTGTAAGGCTTCTGGTATTACCACCTGCTCTCCCCAAAGTATGCACCCCTTTTGCGAGAAAAGTTTGGTTTGTTGGGTCCTAAAAGCTTTAAACGGTTCGGTTTTGTCACTTTCTGGCCAATCCCGCTCAATCCAGGTCAGGACTCGCGCCAGCCGCTTGTCTCTTTTTGTTTCGTGGGCAATGTCTAGTGCGGTCAGGAGGTTTCTATTTGAAGAATCGGTATTGTGGGTGCTGGGTTGTCTTGCACATCTGGGAGGGGGGAGCGGCTTAAGGCATCAGTGTGCAGAATGTCTTTACCGGGTCGGTGAGTGAGCTGATAATTATAGGCGTCCAGGAACTCAGACCATCCAGTTATTCTAGGTGAGAGGATGTTTGGGGTGGCCTTGTTGCCAGCCAGTATGCCAAGCAGGGGGTTATGATCAGTAATGATTGAAAAGGTCCTACCTTAAACGTATTCGTGGAAACTTTTCACTCCGGAAACGATCGCTAGGGCTTCCTTGTCCAACTGGCTGTAGTTTCTTTCTGGTTTGGACAGGGTTCTTGAAAAGAAGGCAGTGGGCACCTCGTTCCTGTTTGGCAGGGTATGACTGAGAATTGCCCCTACTCCAAAGGGTGATGCGTCGCATGTGATTGTAAGTGGTAAGGTTTCGTTGTATTGGATGAGGACTGCGTCAGAAGTTAAGAGGTCTTTGGTTTGTTGGAAAGCACTTTCCTCCTGTTTTCCCCACGTCCAGGAAGCGGTTTTGTCCAACAGTCTATGCAATGGTTCCGCCACAGTCGCCTTTTGGGGTAGGAAAACATTATAAAAGTTAATAAGTCCAAGAAATGCCTGGAGCTCCGTCTTGTTTTTCGGCCTGGGGTCTTCCTTGATGGCTTTAAGATTTTTCTCGGTGGGATGGATTCCGTGTTTGTCAAGGAGGTACCCCAAGAATTCAACCCTCTCGGTGCAAAGTTGGCATTTTTCTTTTTTAACCTTCAGGCCAGAGTCTTTAAATTTCTGGAGTACTGCCCTTAGGCATTTTTCAAGTTGTTTTTTATTGGCTGCTGCCACAGACACGTCATCAAAATACAGCACGACTCCCTTAATTCCTTGTAACAGCCTTTCCATGAGGCTTTGAAAAACCCCGGGCGCAACGCTGATGCCGAATTGGAGGCGGTTGCATTTAAATGCCCCCCAGTGCGTTATGATTGTCTGTGCCTTGGCGGTTTCTGCATCAACCGGCAGCTGTTGATAGGCTTGTGCCAGGTCGAGCTTCGCGAAGACCCGGCCAGCCCCCAGTGAGTGTAGGAGGTGTTGCACTACTGGCACGGGGTAGGCACTTTGCTGTAGGGTGTGGTTGAGGGTGGCCTTATAGTCCCCACATATTCTTATGGAGCCATCTGGCTTGATAGGGGTGACTATAGGTGTTTCCCAGCGGGCATGGTCAATAGGCTCTAAAACCCCTTGCGTGATGAGCTTAAGTTGCTCGTCGATTTTGGGTTTGAGAGCAAATGGCACTTGCCGCGGCTTGAGACGGATGGGGGTGACGTCTGGGCTGAGGTTGAAGGAGATTGGGGACCCCTTGTACTTGCCTAAGGTGTCGTCGAAGACCTCTTGGAAATCTTGTGCAAGCGTCGCTTCCCAATCTTCTTCGGTTGTGTGGTGGATGCCTGCCATTTCTATTCCGAGAGGCGTGAACCATTGTAGCCCGAGCAGGCTGGGGCGGTCTTTGTCCACGATTGTGAGTGGCAGTATGTTGGTGTCGCCTTTGAAAATGATTTTGAAATGTCCGATGCCAGCTACGGGGATGCGGTTCTCCCGGTAGTCTCTGAGGGTCCGTTTTTGGTCGCTCAACTCATATCGGCGAATGCTGGGTATTAGGCGTTTGATGGTGTGCCATGAGACCATGGAGAGGTAAGATCCAGAATCTACCTCCATGGTGCATGGTTGGTCTTCGATGTTCACCGTTACGCGTATCTTTCGGGCATCTATGGTTGAAAAATGACCGATGACAACCATTTGATGGGTTTCTTCTTTCCACGGCACCTTGCTGAATCGTTTGGTCTGGCTGTCTCAGCTCCATTGGCTGTCAGTCTGGCAATCCCAATGCTTGGGGGGGTGCCGTCTCGTCTTCTAGGGCTGCCGCCTCAACGCTGGGGACTGTGGTTGCATTTATTTCAGCAAACCTTTACGATGTGCCCCTGCTTCTCGCAATGCCAACAAACAACGTCAAGAAAATGGCATTCAGAGCGGGGGTGATTGCCTCTGCATCCAGCACACTGGAATCCTGACTTACAACCCCGCCGGTCCCATCGATCGCATTCCAACTGGAGCCGGTGGATCTCTTCCTCCTCATAGTCGCTGTCAGAGGGGGATTCGATGTTGCCGTGGTGGGTGGAGGTGGTGTGTTTCTTCGGTGTAGGAGCCGTCTCGCTGACAGGATGGTGGTCGGTTCCATTTGATCGCCGCATTCGAGCCACTGATTTGCGGGTGGCTTCTGCTGCCGTTGCTTCAGTTATGGTGTCGGCGAGGGAGATGCTGCCCTTTGCCATCAACTTGCTTTGTAGTGTGGGGTCTTTTAGGCCGAGGACGACCCGGTCTGGCATGGCCAGTGAATCCGCACAACCCTCCAAGGTCCCTTAGATCGGCCACGAATTCGCTAATGCTCTCACCCTCGCTCTGGTCTCTTTGGTAAAAGTCGTGCCGGCAAATGAGGGTGGGCACAGCCGGAGCATAGTGGTTTCGGAGGATGGGCACGAGGTCTTCCCAATCCATCGTCTTGACGTCTGTGGGTTTCGCCAAAGCCTTGGCCATTTTAAACATGGTGGGCCCGCAGTGTGATAGGAATACAGCCCGTTTCTGGTTGCTGTTGGCGTCTTTCAGGTTGCTGCATTCCAGAAACATCTGAAACCAGTCGATGTAGGACTCCCAGTCCTCTGTGGCCGGATTAAAGGGTGCGGGTGGTGTGGTGTTGCTGGCCATCTTGATGGTTGTTTTGCGCCGTTTGCCACATGCTGAATTGTCTTGTTGTCTTCTCTATCCCCCCCTCGTCGCCAGTGTTATGTCTGGAAGGTCGGGCTCATAGAGACGAGAGACTCAGAATAAGTGAACAACAGCTCTTTATTACCGGCTAAATCTGAGTGAGTCCAAGCGCTCACGGCAGCTCTTTTGATAGAGCTAGCTGCGGCTTAGGCTGCCAATGACATCGCTTTGAGTTTCCCACGATTGGTTTCATCCAATCGCGGTAGACTCTCAGCGAGCCAATCACAACTGTCTGGCTGTCCAATCAGATAGTTCACTCTGTAGTCCAATAGGAATGCAGGGTTTCAAGCCTGCTTAATATGGAACAGTTTTGTTTTCCTGATTTCTTTATTTGATCATTTTCACCAAGAACTGAACACAGAAACCTGACTGTTTGAACAGATACCCTTAACTGGAAAATATGTTCTAGTAGATTGGTGCTCTTTAAATGTATAACTAGAAATAAAACATAGAAGCTAAGAGAAACTGGGATATTCCTTTAAAGTTGTTAATGATGTCAGCTTTATCTGGAAACAAATACATTACTGAAAAAAGAAAAATGGATATCTCAATTTCTTCGTTTTCAAGCCAGTTGTGCTAAGGATTGGGCAGTCTCACAAATGACAGATCTTCCACTAAGTTTAGCATATATAACTGGAGCAGTGGTGGGATTCAAAAATATTTACTACCAGTTCTGTGGGCGTGACTTGGTGAGCATGGCAGGGGAAGGAAACTGTAAAATCTCCATTCCCGCCCTACTCCTGGGGGAAGGTTACTGCAAAATCTCCATTCCCTCCCCACTCCACTAACCTGCTTTCCAGCTCCATTCTCCTGTGCCAGGCAACAAAAAAGATGGGGGCAGGGCCAATCAGAGGTAGTATTTGCCAGTTCTCCGAACTACTCAAAATTTCCACTACCGGTTTTCCAGAACTGGTCAGAACCTGCTGAAGACCACCTCTGTTTAGCATATAAAAACATAGAGTTATGATTAACAAAATGAGCTTCTGCTTGTTTAAACAACTAGTAACTGCTGCTGAACTGAACTTGGGAGTGCAAATAATGATTAAGGGCAGATGGCTAAAAAAACATTAGCAGTCCATATAAAATCCAAAGCCATGGATTTATTAATCACCATTCGTAGAGTAGGTTACTGTTTGATACATTCAGGCCATATAAACCATAGTTTCCAAACCACATCAGAATTTTAATAATGGATGAGTCCTTCTGGTAACTCACAGCAATTCTACAAGTTTCCAGTAGAGGTCCTTCTTAACCTCAAATCTTAGCCAAACTGAGGTGGATTCAGCCTTGCGTGTGCATCAAAAGATGAGTTTTTCTTTACCGGCTTCTGAAGATTTAATGTTGCGCCTCTATTACAGCATAAATTAGAATTCTGCTGATTTTCCTTATTACTGTACTAAGGACCAATTAGCCACTCTTGCTTAGCATAAAACAATATAGACATAAACATTGCTGCCTCCTTTGCTAATCCCTCCCTTTCTAATTGCATACAGGCTGTCCTATGTTTACAACCATTTGTGTAGTGATGGTTCGAAATTACAATTACAAAGTGACTCAGGACCATTTCTCACCTTGTGATCATTGCAGCATCCCTATCAGAGGTGGTCTTCAGCAGGTTCTGATCAGTTCTGGAGAACCGGTAGTGGAAATTTTGAATAGTTCGGAGAACCGGAAAATCCCACCTCTGACAGACCCCATCCCCATCTATTCTCTGCCTCCCAAGTCCCAGCTGATTGGCTAGGTCTTTTTTTGTTGCCCTGCACAGGAGAACGGAGCTGGAAATCAGGTCAGTGGGGTGGGAATGGAATGGGGATTTTGCAGTATCCTTCCCCTGCCACGTCCACCAAGCCATGCCCACAGAACTGTTAGTAAACATTTTTGATCCCCATGGTCACGTGATCAAAATTCAGGCGCTTGGCAACTGGTTCATATTTATGACAGTTGTAGTGTCCTGGAGTTCAGGTGTTCCCCCTTTTATGACCTTCGGACAAGCAAAGTCAATGGGTCAAATTCGCTTAACAACCATGTTACTAACTTCACTGCAGCAACTATGGCAAGAAAAATTGCAAAAATGGGCCAAAACTCACTTAACCGTCGTCTTGCTTAGCATCAGAAATTTTGAGCTCAATTGTGGTGGTAAGGACAACCTGTATTAGTCACGTGTTAAATAGTATTTGTTACAAGCAGGATGATTGATTTTTTTTTGCTTTGTTGCTGACTCTTTCAGCATATCCCCAGCTACTGGGGACAAGCAGGTAGTACAGCAGAAATGGGAATTTTCTGACTTTAGGACACTTAAATTCTTAAATTCAGTAGAAGAGAATGTGTGTAGTTCAGTGTTGAATTGTGGAGTCCTTGGTGCTCTCTGAGCCTTGCGGTTTGCTTGTAGATGTTTCATTACCTGCTTAGGTAACATCACCAGTCATCAATAGACACACAGAGATAATTCACATTTACATACCGCTCTAAAGAGATTGTAGAAAAGCTAAGAAGCAAACAAAAAGACAACACCCAAGTTAACAGGAATTAACAGCAAGAAGACTGTCAAGTAGAGTATAATACAACTGTCTGGTTTGGTTCTGCAACCCAACAGGACAGACACAGACTTCAGAGGATAATTAGGACTGCAGAAAAAACAATTGCTACCAACCTGCCTTCAATCGAGGACTGCACGAGTCAAAAAGAGAGCTGTGAAAATATCTACAGATGCCTCACATCTCCGACATAAACTGTTCCACTCCTTCCCTCAAAATGACACTATAGAGCACTGCACACTAGAACAACTAGATACAAGAACAGTTTTTTCCCCAAAGCCATCACTCTGCTAAACAAATAATTTCCTCAACACTGTTCAACTATTACAAAGTCTGCACTACTTTTACTGTTAATCTTCTCATCACTCCTTATAACCCATCCCCTCCTACTTGTGACTGTATGACTGTAACTTTGTCGCTTGTATCCTTACGATTTATATTGACTGTTTCCTAGTATGATTTGATTGCTTATTGCACCCTATGACTATCATTAAGTGTTGTACCTTATGATTCTTGATGAATGTATCTTTTCTTTTAGACTGAGAGCATTTGCACCAAGACAAATTCCTTGTGTGTCCAACCATACTTGGCCAATAAAGAATTCTATTCTATTCTATTCTAATGCCCTACTGAAGGAACTGTGAAAGAAAAAAAAACCACACCCTAATCAACACTGGCAGGGCAAGTTATTAAATATAAATAGGAAGCAGACTCCACATTCATTTGCAATGTTGATGTTATTTAGCCTGGTAATGACATGTGCAAGCAAATAACCACACTCTGATGACACCAAGGAGTGCCTTATACCCTCATCTCTGGAATAAGAAAACTTATGAGATTTCATGGGGCTGAAATAGTGCTAGCGAGAAGGCAGCCAGCCCCCAACATAATTGTCCCATCGTGACTACTATTGAATATTGTTTCCCAACCCTTTGATTGTCAGAATTCCCCAACCAGGGAAGTTTTGGAAGGAGAAACCTGGTTTATGAAATCTACACTCTGAAAGTTGCCAAGATTGAAAAGAAAATTGCTGGAGAACATAAAATTGAAACTGATTAATGTTTGAGGAGCAAGGGCATAACAGAATAACTGAGTTGGAAAGAAATGTGGAGGTCTTCTAATCCAAGCTCAAGCAGGAGACACTATACCATTCTAGAGAAATGGGTTGTTCAATCTCTTCTTACAAACCTCCTAGTCAATTACATTCTTTCTTTAAGGACAGAGGGCAGCCAAGTGACTGACAGGGAAAGTGACAAATAAGCAGCAAAAGCACAATTCAACTCTCCTAATTAAAAGACTCTTTCACTCATGAGCTAGGGGTGCAACCAAAATAATGGTTACATAACAGTAAAGATGAAGATAGTTGCCACCAAATCAAGACTATGTCATGCCTAAGGAGGGCATGGGATCTAAGCTGGATATCCATTGGCTATATAATACCGTTAACAAAGAGGCCAGGATGATGGACTTGAGTTTTGGCTCCTGCTCTTTGGGTTGGTTGGATGTGTAGGCAAGGCAAGATTTGCCTCAAGGAAGGGCTGGAAAGAAATTCAACACTTCTGAATCTTATACTGTAAATAAAGTAGGCAAAGTAAACAAACAACAGCCAGGTCATTAATAAGAAAGTCCTACTTGAATTTCAAAGCAAAGAACTCATTGAGAAAGCTTCTTTTGTTACAGCATGGCAGCATTCAGTTCTTCAAAAGGGTATCAGACACCACACTTTTATAGCTCCAAACTCCATTGTTGAATTTTTAACTCACATTGGAATCCACTGCCACTCTATTTCCCAGCATTGTGGTGTTCACTAAACATACTAAAATGTGGGTTAGATGGTAGCTTATATTGAAACTGCAGCTGATGAAATGATGCATCACTGAGCAACCATTTTTGCAGGATCCAATTTGGGTCGATCATTGGGACCAGAGGTTTTGTCTTCCGAACTTTCGGACTTGTGCTGGAGCCCATCCTCAGGGAACTTCTCTCTCACTGGAATGTGTACTTTGGGCTGCTCTATGAGTCGTATTTATGTGGTTTTTGAACCAAGGTGCAATACTTCAAAAGGGTTTACAGAATGTGTCCAAGATCTGGGATCCATAACTCCTGTAGAATTGAAATTTGGCAAATTTTTATAAAACATTACATAAAAATTATGATAAAACAGTTTCTCACATGATACAAAATGTCACAAGACATTGCTGATGTTTGACTGTGCTATACAGTTCAACATGGGCTGTTTTCAATGCAAATACACCTCTGGATGTATCTGCCTATGGAGATTCTCAGTCATCCAGGTCATGATTGTCCCAAAGATACTTTTTCAAAAGGCAGCTGGAGTTTCTTTGTTTTGCTTGAAGATGTTTCACTTGTCATCCAAGAAGCTTCTTCAGGTCTGACTGAATGGTGGGGAATGGAAGGATTGCAAGGAATATACAGGTGAAACTCAAAAAATTAGAATATTGTGCAAAAGTTCATTTATTTCAGTAATGCAACTTAAAAGGCGAGCCTAATATATGAGATAGACTCATTACATACAAAGCAAGATAGTTCAAGCCGTGATTTGTCATAATTGAGATGATTATGGCTTACAGCTCGTGAAAACCCCAAACCCACAAGCTCAGAAAATTAGAATATTATGAAAAGGTTCAATATTCTAGGCTGAAAGTGTCCCACTCTAATCAGCTAATTAAGCCATAACACCTGCAAAGGGTTCCTGAGCCTTTAAATGGTCTCTCAGTCTGGTTCAGTAGGAAGCACAATCATGGGAAAGACTGCTGACCTGACAGTTCTGCAGAAAACCATCTTTGACACCCTCCATAAGGAGGGAAAGCCACAGAAGGTAATTGCAAAAGAAGTTGGATGTTCCTAAAGTGCTGTATCAAAGCACATTAATAGAAAGTTATGTGGAAGGGGAAAGTGTGGGGAAAAAAGGTGCACAAGCAGCAGAAATGACCGCAGCCTGGAGAGGATTGTCAGGAAAAGGTCATTCAAAAGTGTTGGGGACTTTCACAAGGAGTAGACTGAGGCTGGAGTCAGTGCATCAAGAGCCACCACACACAGACGGATCCTGGACATGGGCTTCAAATGTCATATTCCTCTTGTCAAGCCTCTCCTGAACAACAAACATCAGAAGCGTCTTACCTGGGCTAAAGAAAAACAGAACTGGTCTGTTGCTCAGTGGTCCAAAGTCCTCTTTTCTGATGAGAGCAACTTTTGCATCTCATTTGGAAACCAAGGACCCAGAGTCTGGAGGAAGAATGGAGAGGCACACACTGCAAGATGCTTGACGTCCAGTGTGAAGTTTCCACAGTTTGTGTTGATTTGGGGAGCCATGTCATCTGCTGGTGTTAGTCCACTGTGCTTCATTAAGTCCATGGTCAACGTAGCCATCTATCAGATGATTTTGGAGCACTTCATGCTTCCTTCTGCAGACGAGCTTTATGAGGATGCTGACTTCATTTTCCAGCAGGCCTTGGCACCTGCCCACACTGCCAAAAGCACCAAAACCTGGCTCAATGGGCATGGGATTACTGTGCTTGATTGGCCAGCAAACTTGCCTGACCTGAACCCCATAGAGAATCTATAGGGCATTGCCAAGAGAAAGATGAGAGACATGAGACCAAACAATGCAGAAGAGCTGAAGGCCGCTATTGAAGCATCCTGGTCACAGGCCTGGTCACAACCTGGTCACAGTGTCACAGGCTGATAGCTTCCATGCCACACCACATTGAGGCAGTAATTGCTGCAAAGGGGGCTCAAACCAAGTACTGAGTACATATGCATGCTTATACTTTTCAGAGGTCTGATATTGTTCTATGTACAATCCTTGTTTTATTGATCGCATGTAATATTCTAATTTTCTGAGATTGCGGATTTGGGGTTTTCATGAGCTGTAAGCCATAATCATCTCAATTATGACAAATCACAGCTTGAACTATATTGCTTTGCATGTAATGAGCCTATCTCATATATTAGTTTCACCTTTTAAGTTGCATTACTGAAATCAATGAACTTTTGCATGATATTCTGATTTTTCGAGTTTCACCTGTAAATCCTTCCATTCTCCACCATCCAGTCAGAACTGAAGAAGCTTCTTGGATGAGAAGTGAAATGACTTCAAGGAAAAACAAAGGAAGTCCAGCTGGCTTTTGAAAAACCACCTTTAGGACTCTGCATGTATCCCAGCTTTTCTAAGGAAGGCAAAACATTAGAACCTTTGCCATTATTGAAGGCATTGAGGAATTCACTAAGGAAACATTTCTGAAAGGATGATCCAGAAGGGCATATGTGTTCTAGTATTTTATGTAAAAGGTTGCAAGTTGTGTTTCAACCCAGTAACAATGGCTTTATTATAATTTTAACAGTTGTGTATGTACTGTAAATTGGGTTAGGAAGGCTCAACTGATCAATGAGGCAAGACTTTTGAGGCATTGTCAAATAATTTGCATGACTCCCATTAAAAAAGAATCAACTATATCAGCGTATGAGTCAGAGATGGGAGCTAGTCTTAAAATGTAAGTCGTATGTAGATAAAAGCGTGACTAAATCCATTGATTTCTCCAAGCCTATTCCCAAGGGAATTTTGCTTGCATGTTTCTAATGGCTGTTTATTTCCAGTGTCCATGGTGACTCAGAATTTTGGGGCTTAGTCACCTTGTTAAATATATTACTCTTTGGAAAATGTGATTGTACAATATTCCTACAAAATTCTTTTTAAACAAACGTATTCTACATAGAGATAAAAATAACAATTAAAAAAATGATGTGAAAGATCCAGTAAACTATTCTAAGCCAAGTTGATTAATAAAGACACAGAAGAAAAATTTAGAGGCTAATGCTTAACCATGTTTAATTTTTCTTAAAAACATTTGCCTAGTTAAGGCTTAATTTAGCCCTTATGTGACAGCTCCCATTAATTTTAAGAGTTAGTTTTGCAATACACCAAAACAGGGATGTTTTGGGGGCAACAAAAGTCAAGATGGAGAGCGGATTTGTTATCTATTTTGTAACTTTCTTTTTGTTTCAAAAAAACTCTTCCCTGAAAATAAAGTCATTTTTAAATATTGAATGATGGATGGAGTACTGGATTGATTATTTGCTTTTTTTGAAGCAATTAAGTACTTAAAAGTTTTCTAAAACCGTTCTGGTGAATTAAAATGTAGGCAGCTAGATATGTAGGCAAAAGGTGATGCCACGTGTCCCAATCAATACCATGCCATGCAGTCAGTTTTTCTGCAAAGCGATGAAAGGGGTTAACTCAGGAAAGGAAATAATTTGTCCAAATATAATACAAGAAATGTGTTTCCATGGCAACATTACAGCTCTTCAAACAATACACTTCTTACATAGACTTGAGCTATATACAAAGCTAGGCACGCACTCAATGTGGCAGAATCATTCTGGCAAGCATGCCATATAATATTGACTACCGAGTTAGAAATGCGATCGGGGTAACCATAATCTGTGGACTACCAAGTTGGACATTCTCATTTTGGTTTGATTTAAAGTTGTTGTGCCTTTTATTCCAGCTTGCTATTTGGCAAGCTAAAAGCAGGATTGGTTTTGTGTTTGTGAGCTTGTGGGGTTTTTTCTTTTTGTTGTTGATAGCTCTTAAGCTACAAGGGCCAGCAGCAGCTTGGACTGATGTGCCAAGCTGAATAAATATTTGCATTTAGCCTTCTAGTCATTTTGAGAACACTTCCCCTAAAACCAACAGGACTAACTTCAAGCAAGTGGGAGGCATGTAGCCTTATTATAGTTTTATCAGGAGACAGTGAGTTGGAACATATGACTCAACTCCACTCTGCAATGAGATGTGAGTCCAAGATACACATACATGCTGAATTGTTGAGTCAATGAGTGCCACCCTTGAGCATGAATAGAATACAAGACAGAAAAATACAGTGTAGCATTTTCTTTTATTCATTCCAAGTCTAGGTAAGCAGGAATAATTTTTAAATATTTAGTGTCTTCCTGGAGAACATATACTGAACATGAAAACAAATATTCCTAATGTTAAAAAAACACAATAAAAATGCCAAACATTTAATTAGTAATGCATTTCCTCATCGTCTACAGTATCCTAAAGGAGGAATTTCAGATATACATTTTTACTATGAAAAAAATAAATGAAACATTTGTGTTTCTGCATTCACTTTCAGCTCAAAAATTATTTCTCTCAAGCCTTTAAAGTTAAGGATATTCTATCTGAGCTGCAAAAATCTATAGGGTCTCCTGCAGAGGTGGTATTCAGCAGGTTCTGACCAGTTCTGGAGAACCAGTAGCAGAAATTTTGAGTAGTTTGGACTGGAGAACTGGCAAATATCTCTGACTGGAGATTTTACAGTATCATTCCCCTGCCACGTCCACCAAGCCACGCTCACAGAACCAGTAGCAAAAAAAATTGAATCCCACCACTGGTCTCCTGCTTGAGCAGGGGGTTGGACTAGAAGACCTCCAAGGTCCCTTCCAGCTCCGTTACTCTGAACTTCCTTTTCAAATTCTTCCCAGTTTTCCTGCACCTTTGCAACAATGGAAAACATCCAGGTCTTTGCTAGTTCCTACTTATGGCAAAAACATTCACTGTTGTTAATAATAGCTCCTATTGCTGTTGGAAAAAAATATTTGAGTCTCTTTGCATGACAGTTGGCACTATCCATTCTGGTAATATGAGAATAAAACAATTTAAATGTCTGACCAAATATTTAGTACAAACATTCTTGATACATGCCATGGATTTTCTTCTAAGGCAAAGAGGCCCTTTTCCCAAAATAGCTGATGAAAAAAAAAAAACCTAAAGTATGACTCAAACCAAGTCATCAAATTCCCTTTCACTAACATATATTGTAGATTAAGACTCCAACCTCTTAAGCACAAACTTTTCACTGGATTCACTAAGACCTTAAAAAATCATGCAGTACTAGGACTGCCATTAGCTCAACAATCCTATAATTGCATTTACCTGGCTTGCTTTAACTAGCATCCATTTGCCAATCTTGGTCATGTTTTTTTATGACTTGTTATGCACACTCAGACTGCTTGCTTAGTTTATGGTTCAATTTTGTTTGGGAACCTAGAAAAGGTCTATTTTCTAGGGTTAATTCAGCAACCTGGTTCAATGTATTCTTCAGCAATCTGTATATTTCATATTTTAGAATAAACAAGAGACAGTTTTTGTTTATTTATTTAAACCATCTATGTAACATTTTAGACACATAATGGTAAAGAATGGTTTGTTTGTTTTGCTTTCTGAAAACATCTTCTAAATATGATTCCCCCCCCCCCATTTGTGAATGGTAAAGTATGCAAGTCATCATGTATCATATACTATATATTTGTGAAGATAATTTCAAAGGTAGAAAGGATTACAGTAGTGGGATATTTCATATTAACATAAGGGTTGGAGAAATTTATTTAGAAATTGGGGAAATATACAAATGTGAGATCACATAGATCTGAAGCCTGTTTTTCTTTTTCTGCATTTTATTTAGTTACTTACTTTACTAAGTATTATATGCCATGGCAATCCAGCAGAATCCAAATGGACCTCTCTTACAGTAAAAAATGTTATGAACAAACCAATATAAGAATTAAAATTCATAACTAATTTATCACCAGGGTTATGAATTGTATTCCTAGTGCACAAGGAACTGTCACCATTCTACACCCAAGTCTCCCTCTCCCCCCAAAAAACCCATTTTGTGGGGAATTATTTAATTTCAGAGAATATACTGTTCCTCTTGATACCTTCTTTATTTTTGGAGCTTATACCATAGCAGTGTAGTCACACCACACACTTAACCAGATCAGCCAGGCAACTAAGCAGCTGTACAATATTTAACATAGCCAAGTGTTATTTTGTTTTGAAATATGCAAATCCAGAATATGACTAAATTCACTAGTATTTCTATGCTGACTCAACTAGCAAAAGTTACTTTCGAACCTTATCCACATTCTGTTCTATCAGGTTCTGCATGAGGCAGAGATCTTCACCCTGTAATGGGTAATTTCAAAGATGCGGTACATTCCTGTAGGATCCATTCTTAACATTCAGAATGGCTTTGTATACAAAGAAAAACTCCAATCAGTTGTCAACACAAACTTAAAAGCATGTCCTGCTTAAGGAGGAAACAGGTGTAGCATCTTTAAAGAAACAAGCGTGACGAATCATATGATGTTAATGAAGAATTGGTGGAACTTCCTCCAGATCCTTTAGACAAGCAATTGGAAAAGTTCAGGTAGTCCTTAACTTCCAACCACAATTGAGCCCAAAATTTGTTGCTAAGTGAGACAGTTGTGAATTTTGCCCCATTTTCCAACCTTTCTTGCCACCGTTGTTAAGTGAATCACTGCAGCTGTTAAGTTAGTAACATGCTAAGTAAATCTGGAAAATAAACTGACTGCCCCTCTTCTTTGTGGCAGCCCCTCAAATACTGAAATACTGCAATCCTGTCACCCCCAGTCCTTCTTTTCTCTAGACACCCAAATCCTGCAAACTGTTCTTCGTATGTTTTTGTCTTCAAGATTTTTAATCATCTTAAGTTGCTCTTCTTTGCACTTTTTTCCCCAAGTCTCCATGCCTTTTTTTTTTTTTTGCAAAGTGGTGATCAAAATTGGATGGAATATTCCAGGTGTGGCCTTTCTAAGGCTTTATAAAGCGGTACTAATACTTTGTGTGATTTTGATTCTGTGCCAACCCAGGATTGTATTAGCTTTTTTGGATGGTGCCACACATGGCTGGCTCATGTTTTAAGTGATCGTCCACTAGGACTCTCTCACAGCTACTGTTTTTGAGCCAGGTTTCCCCTAACTCAGGGGTCTTCAAACTTGACACCTTTAAGACTTGTGGACTTCAACTCCCAGAATTCCTTCTCCAATCCTGTTATCTCGGGAATTCTGGGAGTTGAAGTCCAAAAGTTTTAAACTTACCAGGTTTGAAGACTTTTCTGCCTTCTGCACAGAGGTGGATTTGAAGCTGTACAGATGCAGATAGATAACTCAACAAGACATCCATAACAAATTACATTTATTGGTTCATCAGGTATCCTCATAACTCATGTTTGTGATGAAGTTCTTCTTTAATGACCAATCCTTTGTATATCTGCCTTGTAGTAAAAGATGGTGATCTCCTAACCCCCATCTCGTAGCGATAGAAAGCAGCTCCCATTAGTTAGGGAGTTTAGGCAAAAGTGAGGGAAACTCCCCCCAACCCATCAAGGGTCAAATTAGTGACCAATCAGGATTAGAGATGTGGCCAAATGACATGAACTACATTTCCCAGGATGCATTCCCTTAAGGGGACAGCTTCATAATTCAAAGTCAGCGTGCAGTGCTGTGCAGTTGACACTCATCCTTGGTTTTGGTTGCTGTTCGGCAGTCTGCTGAGGAGCCCTGTGTGCTTCTGTTTTACATTGAGGCTCCTTATCCAAAGGAGGGCTACAAGATATCTGCAGTGGCGGCTCGGAGTCTGGATGCAGTGCGGTCGGGTGCTGGTCACTATGGAATAAGTCGAATCGCACCTTGGCTGTGCAGTATTTGGATGGGTGTTTAGATTCGCAACACTTGTAGCAGTAGTGGTACTCCCTTAGCAACACTTTTTGTTGGGTCAGTGATTTCGCTGCACACCCAGTGCAGCTATTCAGCGAGTGACAAGTGTGGTGCATAGGACAAAACTGGTTTCTCCTTGTAATGGGAGATCTAAATTAGGGTGGATGGGGTGAGGTAGCAGGTGAACTCTTGATGGTTGAGGAACGTACCTCGGTCTTATCGACAGCCATGAAGGGTCTTTCCCTGGTAGTGTGCATAGGGCCTGAGGGCGATATATGGTTGCTGTTGTATCTTCTGACATTAGGAGGACTAACAGCTCTGAGTCCACGGGCCCAGTGTATGTTGTACACTGTCGCCTGGTGTGACACAAATTCTTCAAGAAGTATAAAGGGTACAAAGCGGTGGCGATCCTTGGCCATGAAGGTGTCAGTCAACTGGAGCCACTTTTCAATTAGCACCTGCGGAAGTTTTTTAACAATTTTGTTCTGCATGTCGACGTGATCGAGACAGGCGAGTGCCAGTAAGTTGGGATCCTGTTGTGCCATTCTCAGCTGGACAAGTATGTTAGTGAGGTATATGATTTGGTGAGGCTTGTCGATAGGAATTTTAGGAAATCTGTTGATGCTATCCAAGAGTGTTGCTTCTATGTCCTCGGAAGCGCCATATAGTTCATCAAGCCTTTACCATGATAACCGTAGGGTACTGGCTGGGTCATCTAAGTGGGATGCCAAAAGTGCCCTGGGTATGTCAGCAGACTGTGGTCCTAACCACGCTATCAAGTGTCTGATTATTTCATCAGGGTTCAGGCGTGCCGCCTGAATGGGGCACAGGTAGAGTTTCTTCCATACTAGATACTCGCTGCCTGGCTTGTCAGAGAATCTGCAAACTCCGTTGGCATGCAAATTTAGCTTTCCACTCTGTACAGCCAAGTTTGCTGAGTTGGGGGGAGGTATTGACATCGAGGGTTCTCCCACTGGATTCTCATAGGGTGGGTTCAGGTTGTAAGTCAACAACGGGTTGTAGTCTTCCTCCTAGTACTTATGGAAGATGTTGTTCTCCCATACTGGGGACGATGGTCGAGCGTCACGCTGATGTGTAGGCTGGGCGCAGTTACCTTGTGGTGCCTGGGAGCCGGATTGGTATTGAGGTTGTGGCAGGAATGCTGCTCCCTTTGGCCTGAGTGTGGCAGTTGTCGTTGAAGGCATGTTGACTCGTCAAGAAGTTGTTGTAAGCACTGGTGGGCTAAGTTGCTCAGCCAACACAGCGTGAGACATTGCAGTAGGGTTGCTGGTGCTGGGAAGAGAATCTCGGACCTTAGTACATACAACATCAGTTGGGGAAGGTTTGCTGTTGGTAGGAAGTGAATCTCGTACTTTAGGTCGTACAACGTCAGATGCGTAACTGATGTGTAAAGTCTGTGGTTGAGATTCATCCCAGTGCTTCCCTGCTTGTGGGAGACTGCTAGGTAACTGAGGCGGTTCCATCTGCTCGTTTAGAAGCGGGTGCTCCTCATCCACGTAGGCCTTGACCCGTTTATCTTGGCTCTCTTCTCCCAAGTCTTTGAGGTCGAAGTTGAGGGAGGCAGCACTGGCTGCCTTCTGCCATGCTGCAGCCCGTGCTGTTTTCACTGCCACCTCTGTTGTTTGAGTAACTTGACTTGGGCCTGAGTTTTGGCTATTTCTGCCTGTTGTTTGGCCATTTCTTCTTGTTGTTTGGCCATTTCTGCTTTCTGCCGTATCACCTCTGTCGTAATACATAAATCTGCCTCTGCTGCTGCAGCTTCAACTTGGGCTTCTACAGCTCTTTCGGCGTAACTTGCTGCTTTGGAGGCCTTAGATGCGCCACTGCGACGGGAGGATACTCTGGAAAGATGGTGAGAGCCGGCAGCAGAGGATTGGTGAAAGACACTGGAAGCTGCTTGCGATCTAGCAGGTTTGGGATGGAGGGAGAAGGCTTTCTTTGAGTGGTGGGAAAAAGCTGCTTGTGATTGAAGATCTCTGTCAGATGTGGTCTTCTCCCTAGGTATTTGCTCCTTCTGTAGCGCAACAAGGAGCATGGCCTGGAGGGAGTTTCTGCCTTCCTGAATGCTGTCTTCACGTTCTTTGTTTGCCTCCTTGAAGCAATGAATGTGTTCTTGGAACTCTGGGTCTTCCAGGTTCGATTGTATATATTTAAGCTTATTTTCACTTTCTCTCTATCGTGCGAGGTGTTCCTTCTGCATCAGGAAGAGGCTCTCGAGGGACAACTTGCTTTTGGGGGTGTCACAGATCTTGACCAGCTCCGTCCATGCATCTGCATGACGGTGATACTGCCTTTCCCAATTCTCTCTGAAGTGTGTCACTGTGGATGAGGTAAGCTTCCTATGTTGTCTGAGGTCGTAGGTCTTCTGAGGTATCGCAGCTTCTCCAGAGAACTGGACATCTAAAACTGGGTTTTGGGAATCAGGCTCCATGTTTACAACAAGGGTGGGTGGAGGAATTGGGTCTTCTGGTACATCAGAGACATCTGTCATGGCTGATGAAGTTGCCATGCTTCAAATTGGCAAAGGGAGAAATTTGGAAAATTTTAGTGGTTTTCCATGCAATTCCCTTTTTTGTACTGGGGGCGCTGCAAGCAGGTAGCAGAAAGTAGAATTGCTGCTGGATTTAATACTTGAGCGTGTAGGTGGCACTGCAGTCTGGGCAATGCTAGCACAACACAGAATATGGCTGCTTCTAGGGGGCGTTGTGAGCTTGCAACAGAAGGGGGCACTAGAGGTTGAGTCACAAAGTCTGAAGATAGAGGGCTGAATGCAGAAATATGCCTATAATTGTTGCTTGCTTCACAAGGTAGCAGCAGAGGGTCTGGAAGATGCTGTTGCTATGCCCATGTTAGGTTGCAGTTACTCTTAGGACCTTTGAATCAAGTTGATTAAATGGTGCACAATAGTTGCAAAAAGGGGTTATCATTGGAGAAACACTCTGGTCAATATTTGAGAAACTGTGTAAAAAAAATCAAAGTCTGGGAAATTTCTCCTTGAGCCCCAGATGTAGCTGTGGGCTGCATTGCTTAGGTCTCACTTTGTGGAAGAAAAAAGAGGGGGGAGAATTTCCTGCCTACTCTTGAAAAAAAGGAAAAAATAGGAAGAATTATTTGACTTCACTGTAAATTTCTTCTTGACCACCAGATAGGGATGTAGGCTGCTTTACTTGAGTCTGTTAGGTTGCAGTTAATTTTGGAACATTTGAATTAAATTGATTAAATTGTCCACAAGAATTGCAAAAAGGGGTCATCAATGGATAAACACTCTGGTCAATCTTGAGAGACTTTGTAAAAAAAAAATCATAGCAAAAGGCAAGATGCTGTCTTTGTTTAAATCATTGCTAGATTAAGTGTCTCTCTTCAGGGGGAAGGAATGTGCCCATTGCTGTGGAGACGGCTCTGGCCAGAGGAATGTTTACAACTGTGGCCTTTTTATTGCTTTGTCAGAGGAGCAGAGGAAGATCAGCTTTGTTTTACCAACAAACATACAGGCATGATTTCCCAGAGTCTCTCACTGCATTTATAGAAGGTTTAAAGACAGAGGTTTGGTTTTCCTTTGAGAGCTGGGAAATATCTGATTCTCCTTGTTATGCAAATGCTGTACAGATGCAGATAGATAACTCAACAAGACGTTCATAACAAATTACATTTATTGGTTCATCAGGTATCCCCATAACTCAAGTTTGTGATGAAGTTCTTTAATGACCAATCCTTTGTATATCTGCCTTGTAGTAAAAGATGGTTATCTCCTAACCCATCTCGTAGTGATAGAAAGCAGCTCCCATGAGTTAGGGAGTTCAAGCAAAAGTAAGGGAAACTCCCCCCCAACCCATCAAGGGTCAAATTAGTGACCAATCGGGATTACAGATGTTGCCACGTGACATGAACTACATTTCCCAGGATGCATTCCCTTAAGGGGACAGCTCATAATTCCTAAGTAACTATCCAATTCCCATAGACTGGCTGGGACAGCACAAAGACCCTTGATATAGATGATTAACAGATAGCTATAGATTTTGATTAGAGAGACAGATGATAGATAGGATAAATGATGTCTGGAATTCAATGTCTGGAACTCCACAAGTCTTAAGCTTGCCAAGTTTTTTTTTTTTTAGTTAAGATTGAATTAATTTATTAAGTGGGGTAATAAACAAACATACCATGAAGATAAAATAATTATGTTAATTTTACAAGATACATCATGAGGAGGCCATAGTAGGTTCACACATTGATAAAGCTTCAGGGCCATCTATTGATTGTGCAAATTCACTGAGAAGATTATTTTCTCATTCTCATTCTTCCTTAACCACTCCTTGACTGTTGTAAGTGCAATGACTGCAGCTGGCTCATTTGGAAAATCATAAATGCCTGTTGAGATACATGGAAAAGCAATTGATCTGATGAGTTTCTCTTTTGCCAGTTTCAAAGAGATTTTATAGCAATTTGCCAGATCTTCTTTATGGATATTACTTATATGTCCTCGAGCTATAGGGCCCACAGTGTGAATGACATATTTTGCTGGTAGGTCATAACCACACGTGATTTTGGCTTGTCCAGTTTCAGTCACTCAGACTGCGGCATTCAGCAACCAAACAAGGACCAGCAGCTCTGTGTATACATCCATCCATACCACCTCCTCCAAGAAGACTTGAATTTGCAGCATTAACTATGGCATCAATCTCAAGTACTGTGATATCGCCTCTGTATAGGGAGACTTTTTCACTAAGACTTTTCTGCATCAAGAAAGCGTCATTGGTGTTGTCTTCATCACTTTGGGCTTTGTTTTTCATTTCTTCCTTCCATGTTGGAATATCTTTCAAGGGTACATAATCCCATAAATATTCTTTACATCTCTCTTCCAATGTCATCTTCAACAAACGTTCTTTCTCCTCCCACCAGAGCTTTTTCTGCTTGTTCTCGGGGTACATGGTGCTGTGGCTAGCGGCAGCTTTGAGCTGCAGGTTCCCCAGGCTCACAGGTGACGGAGAAGCACGCTGACCTGGCTGGGCCTAGCTTGCCAAGTTTGAAGACCCTTTTCTAACCTGTCCTTCTCCCTTTGTTTTTTCCTGCCTAAGTGTAAAACCTTGCTTTTCTCCCAGGTCATTTCATACAAAGATGTATTGGAATGGCAGCAAATGGAGCAACTAGCAAATACTTGGATTAAGTTTGCTGCTACCCAAATAACCAAGCTTTTGGGGGGAATAAACTGGATTTTGATCTAAGCAGAACGCTTCTACACGCCACAAGTCTTTGTTGCTTCTCCCAGATGGTAAACTCAAAATGGCAACCAGAAGCGGCGAGTTGAGGCACCGTCTTCGCAGCACATGACGTAGCTCCACCCCGATTTCCTCCTCAGACCCCGCCTCCTCCTTCCCCTCCCCGCCGTCACTCCCGCTCCACCAATTGCGTCACAAGGACCCAATAGCTCGCTCGCCTCTTCTCCCAGAGGGGCGGGGCGGGGCGGGGCAGCGAGCGGCAGCGCCCCTCGCGGCTTGGAAAGTCCGCCTTCTTTCCCCGCGCCTCCTTCACCCAATTTTTTTTTAAAAAAAATATTCGTCGCACCCAGCATCCGGAAGCCAATCCCGTGTCGCTTGGAGGCGGAGAGTGGCAGGCGCCGCCGCCAATGGAGTAACCAAGGCGGCGGCCCGCGAGTGGGAGGAGCCTCCGGCGGCGGCGTGAGGTGTGTGAAAGGTCGTGCCTTGAAGGGCGGGGGGAAACGTCTTGATGGGAGTCGTTATCTGGCCGGGAATCGGCGGGAGCGCCGGCGTCGGGACCGCACAGGTGAGGCCAAAAGCGGAGCCGCGAGATAGGACAGGTGCCCATCCGTCCGCCAGCTCGAGATCCGGAGGCGCCCCCCACATCCTCGAGCCCCCCTCCATTTCGACTCCCGTGGATGCGGCTGCAATTATCCCTTCGCTCTTTTTCTCTGGCGTTCCTCCAGAGGGGCTGGACTACAACTCCCATCATGCCTCAGCCAGCCGGTTGGGATGCCTTGCCTTGACATCTCCCTGCCTGCAGTTTCCTCTCTTCCATTTGCATCCCGCCTTGGGTTGGGGAGGAGGAGGACGCTGCTTGCTCGGAGAGCTCTAGGCACCTCCATGAGGGAGGGGGGAGGCGGCTGATTTTACCTTCACGACAACCCTGTGAGGTAGGTTGGGGGGAGAGAGGAGAGAGAGGGGGAATGTAACTGACTCGTGAAGGACACGTCACGTGTGAAATTGGACCGGGGATTGGGGGGTTTGGTCCCTTTACTCACTTTATTCGGGGTGGGGGGGAGACCTTCTGGCTTTTTTTATCCACTCTCCTAACCTGCCTCCCACCCACCACCCACCCTCTATTTTATTTCAAGGATACTTTAATTTAGGGAATTTTTCTAAATGTGTCCAAGGGAGACATAATGTGTGTGGTTTTTTTAAAAAAAGGTCTCTTCCAAAATTTTGGTATAACTGATAAAATTATTGGGGGCAGAGAAATCTACAGGTTTGCTGGTAATCAAAAACAACTTGGTTTAATAATATGCCATTTAATATGGTATATTATTTATAGATCTTTTTAAAAAAAAGATCTTTTCCAAAATTTTGAATGGTATAACTGATACAATTATGGGAGGGAGGGAATCTACAGGGTTGCTGGTAATCAAAAACAACACGGTTTAATAATATTCCAGTTAATATGGTATATGATTTATAGTCTAAAATATTTGTACCCCCAGACAACCTGCTTGATCCATTTGAAATTGGAATTTTTATAGGCTATAAAAAAGATAAAAACTTGAAATAATAATATAAAATGTAATAATGTGCAAAAGTCATACTTGGGTTGAGCGTCTCAATGCACTTGAGAGTCAGCCTGCTCGAAGGATCAATAATCACAACATCTTAAGGGGCGGGGGGGAAATAGGTAGGTCAGTTGCTTAGGTCTACCAGGAGATGAAATTTCAGGCTATCTCAGAAGGTTTTAAGGAAGGTGGACCAAGAGCTCTCCTGGATTAACTGAAGACCCTTCTAATCCGGGATCTACATCTTCCTGAATGTCTTTATGGGAATTCCAAGTTTCTTTGAGGTTTAATTGATTTTGGATTATCACTTTAATCCCATACATGAACAATCTACAGGGGCTCCAATAGCCATTATGAAAAACCATATTTATTTTCACTTCCCACTTTTTCCTCTTCCAGGGCAGTGTTTTCTGATTGTACTCTTTCCCCCTCCTTATCCTCTTGTTTGTCACTTTATGAAGCTGTTCACATTAGAATACTAGTAGCTTGCTTTGAGACTTGTGTGTGCTGTGGCTCACTTTACTCTGGCATGGTTTTATAGATGGCATTACACTCATCCTTTCTCTTTTCCCCCTCCTGGTCTTTCCACTATATAGAAGAGAGACAATAAAAGGAAAATACAAAACTACTGTAGAAAGTTTTAAATGAAATACCTATTTTGCAGAGTAGATAGGAGTGTTCTCAGTTCTAGATGATACTTCACAAGCCAGTTGGATTAAAATTAAAAAGGCAACTTTAATTAGATGCTAGGTAGGCAAATTGTGTAGTCTGTAAAGATGGTGTTTTTTTAAAAAAAATATACAGTAGATTTTTAAATGGAAGCTGGAAGTGTACCTTGTAGAGATGTTAGAGCCAGTTTGGCATTGTGATTAAGCTGCTGGCCTAGAAACCAAGAGTCTGGATCAGAGTCCCCGCCTTAGTCTTGAAAGCTGGCTGCGTGACTTCACAGTGATGGTGGTGTAGAGAAAATAAGAGGCACCAGGAAGAGCTATTAAGTATGTACATTGCCTACATAGATGAATAGATAGGATAAAAATATAATAATGTTGCAACTTCAAAATAATCTGCAGTAGTAAGTTATCTGCATTAGCAAAGATGGAGTTTGATGTCCTTTGAAAGACTTCCAACTTTGTCTTTGTTAATGGTTCCTGCGCTGCATGTTTCCTATTATTTCTTGAGTTAAGGGGGGGGAGAGAATAATGCGTCCACACCCTCTTTTTTTGGCCATCGTCCCAAAGTTGAAAAGTGGTTTCACCCAAGTTGTTTTTTGCTTCAGGAATTCTTTGACATTCCCTTTTCAACCATATTTGACAACTTAATGAGTAGTTATTTTAGCTTTTAATTCTTACGTCACATGTACCTCTCCCATCCCACGTAGCTCAGCTGTGTGCAGCCTATTCTTTAATGGATTTTTATGAGTCTTCGCTATTTAATTGGCTTATTTAATGTTATTTAAGTACTATGCCAGGAAAAAAATTACACAATCGCTTATAAAGTGTGTTAGTCCAATTAATGTGTGAGGAGGCCTAGACTAGATACATCTTGCCTGCAGGTACAAAAACACTTTGGTTCTCCTCTGAAGTTAATTGTGTTAGCAATTTAATAGTTCTGTTGGATTGGGTAAGCAAATTCCTCTGGTGTCTTGCACTGAATATCACTGCTGCTGTACAGCTTGGTTTGCTGTCCTGATATAAATCCTGATCATGATGTCTTGGAATCACTATCAGAATAGAGAAATGAGTTCAACGGCATGCTTTTGCCTATTCAGTCAACACAGAGTTGCAATGACTCTTTTGTGATTCCTGGCTTTTCAAACAAACAGTTGGCAATGTTTTTTTTAATCTAACAATAATCATAACATTCTCACAGATGATCTATTTATTACCTTGCATTTAATAAGCATTAAGATGCCAAGATAGAGGCTATGGGAAGGTCAGAAAATAATTCAATTGCCAAGTATTTTATTTTTCGAAACCTTCCAAATCACTTTTAACGCAAAATATTGCAATATCTTTTGGTAGATACTTTTTCTTCTATTTCTTGATATTGTCTACTCTGTATTTCAGCTGTAGGCATTGTTTTCTGACACTTTCTGGTGAAGCATCTCCAGTTTCAATTCATGTATTCCTTTCTTGCATTTAAAATGATGTATTTTTTCTTTTGACAAATTACTTGTATAAGATATCCACTTTTGTTGAAAAAGCATGGGTTTGAATCTCTTTTTCTTGCTTTGGTCATATAACAAATCTTCAATGCCTCTCTAAAAATGCTGCTTTAAAAACATTTCTCAGATTTGATTGGGAGTTTATTTTGTTTATATGAGATAGGGGAATTTGGGCCAGATCTGAAATGACTGAAAGCATTCTCTTTTATTGCTCTTCAGACAGTTTAACAATATGGTATAAAATTTTAACACATCTACAGCTTTTTTATTGAGACAACAGATTTGTAAAGGGTTTGACTGGCTTTTGTCATGATGATTAACAGAAGGAAGTCTTTCCTTTGCGCTAAGAAAGCTAGGTCCAGAAATTTGATTTTTTCTAATTGTACTTTTGAAAATACAGATTGCATATGAATATACTTTCTTTCCAGGGAGAAAATTGGCATATTAAAGGGAAAGGTAATTGTCTCAGATATTGCTAGCATTTTTCAGATGAAATAAAGGAATGACCATCTTAGAGGTTATGGGATGAGTAAGGCAGATTACCAGAATTCTTGTATCGGTAATTGTAGTAAAAATAAAAAGTTGCCTCATACAAATTTAAGCCATTGGGATGTCTGAGAGTGGCTGCAAATAAACTTGTGCCAAGAATCAATGAGTGATATAAATGAGAACTTGAAACCATATTACTAAAACATAGAATAATAGGTTGGAATCTTGGAGGCTTCTAGTCCAATTCCCTGCTCAAGCAGGAGACCCTATAGCTGTTTGATAGCTTTATATATTTTCTGTTTTACTTTGACTAACTTACTCCATTAAAATTGTACATTAACTGTATATATGTTGTACATTCACTGTATATATACACACAGAGAGACAGATAGATATATATAAAACATGCCCACAATGCATTTGAACTTTCTGTGATGTAAAGTATAACAAAAACGAAGAACTCATTGCTATCATTGCTATATAGCAATGTTAGGAATGAATATTTTACAAATGAATTCACTTCCTTTCAGAACTGTCCTATAAGCCTGAAAAGAGTGTTGTAAAAATGGACTTGAGCCTGTCTCTAAATCATCATTTAGCATTTAACGTCTCATTTTTGATTATTGTATATGGAATCTGCTGCAAATGATCAAATGGCTCTGCCTTTCAAAATGCTAAGGCACATGTATTTAAGTTGATTAATAAATAGCAGCACTTCCTCTGCTCCCTGGAAATAATTGCAAATGGTTGCATAGCATTGCACTAAAAGAAGCGCAAAATTGGATTCCTAATTTAGGTGCTTTGGATATGAGTCTAAATTCCCCTTGTTAAAATGTAAAGTGCTTTTAAAGTGGAGAATTTTAAACGCAGCCTGTAACATAGATATAGAACAATTTGGCAAAACCCATTAAAGTTTTATTTCGACTAAATCCCACAGAACACAAGTAGTCCTTAACTTACTGCTACAACTGAGCCCCAAATTTCTGTTGCTAAGCGAGATATTCGTTAAGTGAATTTTGCCCCATTTTACAATCTTTCTTGCTACAGTCGCTAAGTGAAGCACCGCAGTTGTTAAGTCACACGGTCGTTAAGGATCTGGCTTCCCCATTGCCTTCGCTTGTCAGAAGGTGGCAAAAGGGGATCACATGACCCCAGGACACTGCAGCCATCATTAATGAGAATCAGTTACCAAGCATCCGAATTTTGATCATGTGAATATGTGAGTGTAAAAAACGGTCATGTCACTTTTCTCAGTTCCATTTTAACTTTGAAGTAAGCATCGTATATATGATTGTCTGGCTTGTTATCAGTAATAGCAATTTATGAGCTTGTCCCATTAGCATAAATATGTTTACAGGATCATTATGGAAATAGTATTGTTGATTATTACTAGGTTCTTCATACAACACACATACACACACACACACACACACACACATGTCTGTGTTGATCTAGCTAGCTACCTAGCTAGTATCTCAGCCTGGTGTCAACTTTAGCGGGTTTGGAGATAAATGAAACGCTGATGATTGACATCTCAGAGACTGTACATTTGTTTCATTTTTGTGCAGATGATCATAAAATTGATTCGTAGTAGTATGAAGACAAATTTTATGCACGTTGTTTTTCCCCATGTACAAGTAATGATGTAGATGCAGTTGAAGTGGTTTCTATCTAATAGATTTGTACAGAACGGGCCAAAAATTGTTGTAGCAGATGGCTTTTGTTTTAAGTATGCTTTCTTGTTTTAAGTATGTTTTCTTGTGACTTGTTTCTTGTGTGAGTTACTGCTACCAATAGAATGATATACAATCTGATTTTGTTTTATAGGCTAACTTTGAATTGGACTTCATATTTGCTTAGACGACCTGGAATTTCCTGTTTTTAAGAATAAGTGTCATACTACACAGGTGGGTTTTGTATGCTTGGAATGCATTGTTTCTACAGTATTATAATATATTAACCGGCTATTGTTCCTGTTAAAGGACCAGCCCAGGCAAATCAGGAAGTAATGGGATTTTCTCTCTGTGCTTCTTTCATATACTCGCTTATAACCTTCTGGTTAAAATTTGGGCAGGAATCATATATCAAGTAGGATTACAAAATGTCTGAAGGCCTACCTTTTGTAAGTGATCACCTGTATTTTATTTAGCACCTTTTTGTAGTGGATATGTGGATGACTTTGGGAAATAAGGGGAAAGAGATGCTGCCTAGAAAACAGGTAAGAGAGGCAGGAGCCCCCAGTGGCTTAAGGATCAAAGAAAGAAACTTAAAAGGGGGACCCATCCTAATGTATCCAGCAGTGGTGAGAAGTTTGCACTTTCAGGCTTGCAAGATAGATGTCAACCCTCCCAGCTAAACCAGAAAGGAAGTACAAACTGGACGAACTAATTCTGTTTTGTTCTAAGGCTGCATTAATAGAACTCTGTGAGTCTGATGCCACAAATTTCCTGCCAGCTCTTTCAACTGCTTGATCAGTTAAAGGGCGGGTCCTTCCTATGTTGGTCTGACCCATAAACCACTGGGGGCTCCACCCTTTCTTTGTCTGATTGTTTCCTAGACAACATCTCTTTCCCATGCTTCTTCAAGGTCATCTAACATGTCCCATTAAACTTCTCAACCAGGCTTATGACAATTAATCGATTTGTCTTTGAGATAAGGTTTCCTTTCTTGGTACATAGATAAGTGACTGAAATACATTAAGGAAGCATATAATGATTTTCAAGCAGAGTAAATATTTTTCTTGGAATAAAAACCTTGCACACTCTTAGACTAGAATGAAATGTGAGGTTTTGAGTAGTACGGTTTGAAGACACTTTAAAAATGTGGCAGTGAAATGTATTCATTTATTTATAAATAATTCAAGGTGGAGAACATACCTGATACTCCTTCCTCTTCCTATTTTTCTCATAATAACAGCCCTGTGGTGTGAGTTGGGCTGAGAGAAAGTGATGGCTCTAAAGTTTCCCAGCCAGCTTTCATGCTTTTAAGGCAGAACTAGAACTCACTGTGTCCTGGTGATTGATCCAAAGCCAGTTTTCACATCTAAGGTAGAACTAGAACTCATGGTCTCCTACTTTCTTGCCTTCAAAATGCCTCTGTTTTGATATCAGATCCAGAGATTTTTTTCAGTAATGTAGTCAGGCTTCTGATATTGAATTGGATCAGCAGTTCCGTATGAAACTTCCTTGGGTTGAGTGATCTTAGATTTGAAAGCTTTTTTTTAACTTGATAGTTTAATAAAGGACTATTTTCCAAACTTTTCTGCTTTCTTTTTCAGATAGCAAGATGAGTTCCTTAATAGAAACCCCTGAGCTGCCGGCAGTGTTTGATGGGGTTAAATTGGCTGCTGTTGCTGCTATTCTTTACATTATTGTCCGTTGCCTGAATCTGAAGAGCCCAACTGCTCCTCCTGAGCTCATATACCAAGACACACCTTTAGCCCGCTTCCTAATAAAATCGTGCCCTCTCCTAACCAAAGAGTGAGTAGTCCACCAATATATGGAATTATTTGGCTATTTTGATTTAATGTTAGCAAGGTAAGGGGAAGCTGTGTACAATATTGGAAGCAACTTCATCAGGTTAGACGCTTTCTTTACATCATAAAAGCCTTGCCTTATGAATCTCTTCCTACAGTAAATGAAATTTGCTTTGCTTAATTAAAAGTGCCTACTTTATAAAAAAAAAATCTGTATATCCCGGAGGGAGAGCAAGTCTGAAACCCTCAATTCAGCCAGGATCTAGGTGTGGTTGAATCAGAGAAGCTGCGAAACCACTTCTTGGAAAAGAAAGCACTTCTGAGAGACCTATTATACCTGAAGTTGAAATTCAGGTAGAGACTAAATCGGCTCGTCTAATTATAGATTAAATTGTTTTGTTTTGGATAGTTGAAGGAGTGGTACCCATTTGCCTCAGGAAATCTTGTGTGTAGATGGTTTCCAAGCCTCAGTTTTCTTTTGCATTCACCCTCCTGTGTTCCTGAATGGCTATAAAAATTCATCAATAACACCTGTCAATTTCCGATTTTGCCCTTGAACTATTTGGGGAAGGGAATAGGTGTGATATAGGTTATGGCTGCAAATAATTCTTATTATTGTTTGTTAGTGGCTTTTATAATGGATTCTGTAACATCTTCCAGGGGCTTATTTTAGTCTTAACGTTATGATAATGTTCACCTGTAGTGCATATTTGGAGTATTTTGCAGTGCTTTACTTAGGAAATTACTCAAAAATGCTTATGTTATGAATGCTGCTACAGCAGTTTTAAGAAAAAAGGTAATTAATTAAAAGCAAAAACTTACCAATTGTTTAAAAGTATTCTGGGACTTTTCAGATGCAACCATTACAACATTTTGTGTAAATATTTTTTGCTTTACATTTTACGTTTTGAATAGCGATTCCCTTGTGCCCCTTTGGGGAAAAAAAACCTCTTGGTGTTTTTTTCCCTCTGACTATCTCCCATTTACCACAGTTTTAGATTTAAGCCTCAAGGAACACATGTTACAGACATTTTAAACAGACATTTTAAAACTCACTCCACTTCATTTTGCCTGGCAAGAGAATGAGGCTATACATTTTAACTCCAAGTAACAAAAGCCCCATGAATGCATAGCCAGCTTGTACAACCATCAGCTGTTTCTTATTGCCAGACAATGAGTGCCTGCCTGCCTACCTAGTGCTTGCTTTCTTCAGAGAAAGTTCAGTAATTGGATTATCCAGTTTTACTAGTCATATAAAGAAGATTTTCATTTGTATTGTGTGCCAGCAGAATACAGTCTTATTACTGCCTTTGCCCATGGTAATCTGAGTGCTTTGCGAAGAAATATTCCCTGCAAGCCTCTAAGTTTGATGTATAACCCTATGCAGATATGAAAATAACCCTATTCCCCTTTCCCATCTGTGTTTAGAAGTAAAAGGAAAGCCAGTTTAATGGCTGAATGTTGGCTCTGTGGGTTGATACTGATTTGCAACCCGGGATTTTATGCTAACTTTGTTACTGGCTGCTGGGTCTGAATTCAAGGAACACTAAACCATCATAGCTCAGGAAGGCTCTTTTGCTCTGACGTTGCATTATACTTCTACAGGTTTTTGTGGTATATCAGAACTTGCCTTACCTCTTCTCTTTCCTGACTATTCCACTTTGCTATATTACCTTCTTTAAGTTTTGATTTAATGGCTCTTTCTTCTCTAGCTATTGGGCGCTTTCTTATCCCTCTTTTGTGTGCATGCGTATGGGTACCCCAAAAAACACCATACCTCATCCGCTTCAACATTTTTGAGGGGAGGAACAGATAAATTTTACACGTAGAAAAAAAATACCCACAGTTTTGATTATTATTATTATTATCTTAATTCTTTGCATTATGTTTGTATTAATTGCAGAATTAGCAACAATTTATTTACCTTTAGTAGTACAGAAAGTCCTCAACAGCCCCAATTGAGCCCAAAATTTCTGTTGTTAAGTGAAACATTTTGTTAAGTGAGTTTTGCCCCATTTTGCAACTTTTCTTGTCACAGTTGTTAAGTGAATCACTACAGTTGTTAAGTTAGTAACCCGGTTGTTAAGTGAATCTGGCTTCCCCCTTGACTTCGCTTGTCAGAAGGTCGCAAGAGGCAACTGGTATATGAACCAGTTGCCAAGTGTCTGAATTTTGATCATGTCATAACTCTGAAAAAACAGTCATAAGTCACATTTTTCAATGCCGTTGTAATTTCAAATGGTCATTAAATGATTTGTTGTAAGTCGAGGACTACGTGTACAATACACCTTAGAAGTATAATAGCAATAGCAATATAAGCAGTTTACAGAGTCAGCCTCTGGCCCCCAACAATCTGGGTCCTCATTTTACCAACCTCAGAAGGCTGAGTCAACCTTGAGCCTGGTGAGATTTGATCTGCCAAATTGCAGGTAGCCAACAGTCAGCAGAAGTAGCCTGCAGTACTGCACTCTTAACCACTGCGCCACCGAGCTCTTATTACTATAATAATACTTCCTGGTATAACTCCCTTTACTCCAATACATGAACCAATACATTTAAAGTTCTCTTATTTCTATATCGTGGGGGTCAAGTGGTTCTTATGACATCAGGAGTAAAAGTCAGCCTTTAAGAGTGTTCTGTCCTCTGCTAGAACATTGGGCACAAAATTCCTCCCCCAACCCACAAGTAAAGGCATAATCTTGTGTTACGTTTGCTCATCCATAGTTCTGGAAGATCTGCTTCTCATAATTTTTTTTTTGAAGGAACCAATTTTGTTCCTGAACAATATCTGCATTATACCAGTAATTAATTAAACTTCTGTCCCCTCCACACTGGGTTTTATATTTAGCTAACTATTTTTCTTGCGAACTAACTAAAAAACCCTCCACCAATATGTTGTATAATTCCTTCAGTTAGCCGGATCCGTTGTAATGGGTTTGTACTTAAAAACCTAAGACTTTAACAAATATTCTAGGAGGTTTTTTTTAAATACCTGCACTTAGACAACTTCAGAGATGACAGCTGATATAAAGTACAGAACAGGGGAAAAATTGCTGCTATTAAACTGGGTGTAGAATGTGTGGAATTTTAATTGCCATGTTTCATGTGGGAATTCCAAAGAACTTATTAAAGCTTAAGAGATTTTGCATATTTCTTCTAGCTTGATCTCTGAACAAATGGATAACAACATATGTAGGTCAAACTGTATTTTTCGGTTCTAATAAAATCAGCTTGTGAAGCAGCCAAGTTTTTCAAATAGGCCCATGAAAAATAGCATTCTCAGGGCACAGTTGATAGGATTTAATTCGCTTTCCACCAACTCAGTGATTACATTAATCTGGCTATTTGTTCTGGGTTACCTCCAAATCATTCCACAATAGTTAATGCTGGTTGTAAAATAATGGAACTGCAAACAGCATGTGATAAAAGTCTGAATATCCTTAGCACGATTAGCAAGATAATGTTCCCCCTTTAGCAAAATACATGAATAATAGAGATGTGCCAAACAAGGGGTTCCAAGCATGGGTCACCAACTTTTTGGAAGCCTTCTAGATTGAGGTTCTTGATAGCCATGTGGCATTCAAGATATCAATGCACCTTGATGATATTTCAGAAATCCTAAAAGACTTGGCTCTTCTGTTTGGTTAGGGTGGTTTGGACTCCTGTAATGTTATTTGCGACTATGTTTTAGCCAGGGTTGCCATTGTTCTTGTTTTTTAATTCTTTTTGTGATTATTGTATAGTATTTTCTGTTCCCTTAACTTTATTGTGCACCACCCAGAGTCATTTGGAAGTTGGACATTGCCTAAACTATACATTCAGTTAAATCTCTATAGCAAAAATGGCTTATGGTATTCTATACAAAACGGTAGGTTTTAGATATCCATATTGAATGGATACTCTGCAGAGATTAAATGTGATAAGAAGGCAGTTTATATTTAACAGCTTTTCCCTGCCTTTAGTGATTTAGACAAGAATACATACTATACTCTAGCCTGAACAGAACAGAACAGAGTGGGAAAGGACTTCAGAGGTCTTCTAGTCCAACCCCTTGCACAAGCAGTGCACCCTATACCATTCTGGACAAATGGCTTATCCAATCTCTTCTTAAAAGCCTCTAGTGATGGAGCACCCATACTTTTATATGAAAGTTTAACATAGGAGCCAGCTTATACATTGAACTAAGCCATAATGCAAATTATTTAGTTTTGGCTTAGCAGTACTATATGGACCCACTCATTATGGTTTGTAAACCATGGTATAAAGTAGGCTTGTCCAACCCGCGGCCCACAGGCCGCATGCGGCCTAGGTCGCCTCGTAATGCGGCCCAGTGCCCACCCCAACCTTCGTGCCAGAGCCAGCGAGGAGGAGGAGGAGAGGCAGGCGTGGGGCAAGGCGAGTGCCAGGCCAAGCAGCAAGAGAAAAGGCGGGCACCGTCAGAGCGCCACCTCCTGCTGTTGCCGCCGCTGGCACTGCCGCCGCTTCTGCCTCCGCCGCTTCTTCCCCCGTCGCCACCACCGCTTCTGCCCCCGCCACCGCTGCTGCTTCTGCCCCCGCCGCCCCCACCGCCGCTGCCCCTGCCGCCGCTTCTTCCCCCGTCGCTGCCGCTGCTTCTGCCCCCGCCACCACTGCTGCTTCTGCCCCGCCGCTTCTTCCCCCACCGCCGCCGCTTCTGCCCCCGCCCCCGCTGCTTCTGCCCCCGCCCCCGCTGCTGCTTCTGCCCCCGCTGCCACCCCCACCGCTTCTTCCCCCGCCACCGCTGCTGCTTCTGCTCCCGCCGCCGCT
>NW_020769351.1:10223113-10278244 GCF_900518735.1 Pseudonaja textilis
AGAAGCAGCAGCGGTGGCGGGGGAAGGCTTCTGCCCCCGCCACTGCTGCTGCTGCTTCTGCCTTCCAGTCCTGCCTCATCCAGCCGGGCCATTTGCAGGAGGAGAGGTAGGCGTGAGGCGGGCGAGCTTTCTCCCCCCCCCACTCCTCCCCCCCGCAAAATTTGGCCGGAAAATAAACTGTGATAAAAAAACTGTGATAAAAAAAACGTGATAAAAAATAAATAATTTTTAATAAATAATAAAAACATCTCACTAATTTCATTTCCAAATAAATTTAATATGTTAACTATGTTCTCTATGGTTTTTTGGGATGATCAGGTATCGTTACTGTTATTTTATTTTATGTGCGGCCCAAACCAAATTTTCATCTTCTAATGTGGCCCAGGGAAGGTGAAAGGTTGGACACCCCTGGTATAAAGCTTAATGTGAAAAACTAGCAAATTATAATTTGTTCAGTAGAATAGAATAGAATAACAGAGTTGGAAGGGACCTTGGAGGTCTTCTAGTCCAACCTCCTGCCTAGGCAGGAAACCCTACACCACTTCAGACAAATGGTTATCCAACATCTTTTTAAAAACCTCCAGTGTTGCAGCATTCACAGCTTCTGGAGGCAAGTTGTTCCACTGATTAGTTGTTCTCACTGTCAGGAAATTTCTCCTTAGTTCTAGCTTGCTTGTTTCTTTGATTAGTTTCCCTCCATTGCTTCTTGTCCTCTTGTGCTTTGAAGTAAAAGTTTCTTACTATGTCTCTTGGAAGAATATTCTATAATCATGGAACACAGTAGAGAAGCGACTTGATCAGCAAATGTATATGGCAGGAATTTCATTTAGATGGTGCGAAATTCAACATAGCACTTTGAACTGGTCCCAGAACCAGGCTGAAAGCCAGTGCATCTTGCAAAAATAGCAGTGCTTGATGGCTTTGGTTTGAAGTAACTCAAAATCCTTCCCAGTCTCCAAAAGTATTTTTACCTCCAGCACATTGCAGTAATTATTACACCTCATGATAGCCTTAACCCAGCTTTTCCTTTTCTAGATGGGGCTCGCTGTTGGCATGTCAACTGATAAAAAAGTACTTTGTCATAGAGGACATTAACATATCCAGTAGCTGTAGCAGATTCAAGGGCACCACTAACTTTTGCACCTGATTTGCTAGAGTGCAGCCTGTCCTTCACCACAAGCTGGACGCCGATCTAGGCATTTAAGCCAAATGGCAGGAACATTCTTCGGTAAATTAATAGTCATTCACTCTAGTTCTATGCTGGAGGACTGGTTCCAAATACCTGTTGGTTCATTTGGGCTAAGTGAAAATGAAAGCTTGAATCGAGTAATTTGCAATTTTAGGGACAACTTTTGTCCTGTTCTCAGCTGTTATTATATATGTGTTAAATAAGCTGATGGATAAAACGGAGCCCAGAGGAACAGAGTGATGAACTTCTAGTACCATCACTCATCTAAAAAGAGAACTAATGTAAAATAATGCCACCATTTACAATGCACAAGTCAATAGTAATATTATATAGTTATTGCTTTTTATATCAAAAGCTATAGGAGGTCCAAAAGAATTATTCCAGTAGATTGTATTGAGAAGAAAAGAATTGTGCCCCTGAAGCTTGATGGCTTTGTGTTTCATTGACAAACAAGACTAGAGTTTTGGAATATTTTCATCAGAGTTTTAAACACACACAGTTATCCTGAATTATCAATCACAAAAATTTCAAGTGTGTTCTGTTTGTCAGTTTTAATACATCTCATTTCTGAAAGAACTTAGAGAGGTAAAAGGGAGATAGCCAAACTGCTAAAAAAAACACCCTTAATTTCCAGTATGAGCATTTAATAACTGTGTGGCTAACCCTTCATGCATGTACTGTTAGTCAGATTAAAACACTGCATGGAATGTGAAAGATGCATGAATGTTTCTGCAAACAAATAGGATAGGATTACAATCCTAGTGGTCCCACTGCCTTAACTTTATTACAGTCAGAGATTCCATGACATCACAAATTCCTTGGATAAGTATCTGTCTTTTTTTCTTCCTCCTTTTCGTTCATGGGTGTCCTCTGAAGGCTCTTACATTCCTTTTTGTATATATACCACTCTGTTACCACTGCTCTTCAGGGCTGAGCATTTCTCTATTCCAGGGGTATCAAACTCAAGGCCTGGGGCCTAAATCTGGCCCGCAAGATGGGCTAGATCTGGCCTGTGGGGCTGCCATGGAAACAGCAAAGGACTGGCCTGTGAGGCTCCCAAGCTCCATTTTCTCTGGCAGAGAGTTTCATAGAATAACAGAGTTGGAAGGGACCTTGGATGTCATCTGGTCCAATCCCCTGCTGGAGCAGGAGAGTCTATTCCAAATATTGGCTTCTACCTAGGATCAAACTTAGATCTGAGCAGGAAGCCATCGCAGCCGAAAACGGAGCCCATTTTCACTGGCAGAGTGCTTGGGCCACCACCGGCACCCCTGACACGAGTGGTGTCAAGCTGGCCACGCCCTCTCTGGCCCCCTCAAGGTCAAACACAACCATGATGTGAGCCCTCAATGAAATCGAGTTTGACACCCCTGCTCTATGCCAATTGTTTCAGCTTTTATTCCCCCTTTCATCTATTTTGCTAATGTTTATCATCGTATACAACACAAATGGAAACAAAAGAAAGTTAAAGAAAAAGGAGAGGTACCGAAAGAAAGGAAGAAGGAAAGGGACTTCTGATTTTGTTTTATTGCAATAGACAATTAACAACAAAAGTTACAACCTCAGCCCTTTGCTTCCTATTTCTATAACAGTGTTTCAAACCATTTTTGTAGCAGCCTTTCAAGTCATTTCTATAACAGTGTTTCAAGCTGTTCCTGTAACAAGTATTTCAGCTTTTACTCCCCATAATGAGGATGGTAATTATTTTACATGCTGTACTCAGGTTCCTGAGCAATATTGACCAGCTGTTCCCTGTTTAAATATTTGACAACACATTACAGTTTGTCCTTGACTTAAGACCACAGAATGAACGTTGCACTAAAATGGCTCCTGGCTTGATCAACAGGGCCATTCTTCTTTATTTCTGGATCAGCCTCTAAAGAATGTGCTTGTCCTGTTTTGATAGTTTGGAAATGCTAGCCAGGTGTTTTCTGGCAAGATGGTGTTGTTGAAAGCAATGTCAGTCCATTTTTAACCTCTTCATTTCCTCTTATTTACCATTTCCCCTTTAGTATATCGAAAACCATAAAATTAAGATACAAGGCCATCTGCTTTAGTACCACTTATGGCACTTTTGTGATGACTGTAATATATATGTTGTTTGCTCTCAAAGGTGCTGCTTTGGGAAGTGTTTTTTTCAGAGGTTACTAAATTATACCCGATCCTCAGATTTGCCATCTGTTGCCCCTTTGGCTCTTAACTATGACCTCTGCTATTTATCTGAGCTATCTAGATTGTATATCAACTTAGGTAAACATTTGTGTCCAAGCTGGTCTGCTAATAAAAGATCTATATTTCTTCAAGGTTGTTTTTGTAGAAGTAAACATTTCTCTCCAAGGCGGCTTGCTAATAAATTATGATTGATTTATATTGCTTTTATGGATAACATATGTAATTGCAATCCTTCATATAGCGCTATATTGTACTTTGATTTTTCCTCATATTTTTTTCACTTTCTAAGCACTTTTTATGTGTTGGGGGTTCCCCCCCCTTTGAAAATATAAGTATTTGCACTATAAATTAAAGATGGGTCTGAAAGCAAAACTGCAAGTTTGCACGTATTTCAATGTGGGCATTTCCGTTTTCTCTTTAGATACGTTCCACCTTTGATCTGGGGAAAGAGTGGGCACATCCAGACTGCTCTTTACGGCAAGATGGGGAGAGTAGGTTCACCTCACCCTTACGGGCTTCGCAAGTACCTCACCATGGCAGACGGTGCCACAGCGACTTTTGACCTCTTTGAACCGCTGACTGAAAACAGTAGCAAAGGTTAGCCTGTTCCTTGTCTATTCTTTCTTGACCCGGAAGTTTGAGTAAATATTTGCAGAAAGTACCAGCTGCAACATTTACTCCCGTAGAGAGGCTGGAGTTTTATTGCGGCCATAACTTGCTTTTTGGTTTTGGGGGAGGCAGCGTCTGACTTTTGAACCTCTGGCCCCAAGAGCTGTCTATGTGTTATATACAAAGAAAGATTATTTTTTTATAGTCGTCAGATAAGAGGCATTGCTTCATGGCATTGATTTCTACTTTAGAGGGGTAGAATTTCAAATGTTACTCCTGTCCCCAATAAAAGTAACGCCTCGGAGATAGGTGACTAGATACAGGTAGCCCTCGACTTATGATTCAGTTAGTTCAAAGTTGCAACAGCGCTGAAAAAAGTGACATATGACCATTTTTTTTCACAGTTAACAACCTTTTCAGCATCCCCATGATCAAAATTCAGATGCTTGGCAACTGGTTCATACTTACAACTGTTGCTGTATCCCAGGGGGGTCATGTAGTTTACCTTTTGCAACTTTTTGGCAAGCATAGTCAATGGGGGGAGCCAGATTCACTTAACAACCAGGTTACTAACTCATCAACTGCAGGGATTCCCCTAACAGCTCTGGCAAGAAAGGTCATAAAAATGGGGCAAAACTCACTTAACAAATGTCTCACTTAACAACAGAAGTGTTGGGCTCAATTGTGGTTGTAACTTGAGGACTATCTGTAAATCAATCAATCAATAATGCTTGTTAAACAGACTGTAAAGGCTGGGTTTTTTTTTCCTCCCTGGGTGAGAGGAGCTTAATAAAATCTGAAACTTGTTTTGTTTGCTTGAGAGAATTCACCCTAATCATATATTTGATGTTGTCCATTTGAAGGGAAAGCACTCTGCGGGGTTTAAAGTAACCAGGTGTATTGGAAACTTCTACCACCAAATGTCTTAAGATATTCTCCTCCCTAGTGTATTCCTTTTGCCAGAATAACACCTGGCTAGTTAATGTTTCCCACTGCAGCAGAACCTTGAACAGCAAGGTGCTTTAAAAGGTAACACTGCGCTCCTAACTGTAGCTTAATTATTGCTTAGAAAATATTATTTGATCTTTCCCCCAAAGGATACCTTACTTTCCATTTGTCACACAGGCGTGAAAAATACAGACCAAAAACAAATCCCTTCTCATCCAGTCTTCTTTTTCCTTCTCCTAAAGAATAATCTTGAGAAAGGGGGAAAATGTCATGAGGTGTAAGTAATGCTAGCATCACTTATAAGAGGTTCAGAAGCTTATTATCTCTGCAGCTTATCCAGAGCTGTTTTAAGACCACCGCCTCAATTTGAAGCTTCTCAGGTGTAATGGAGGAATTTTGCGCTAACAGAACCAGTGACTGTGACAGCTTAAAGTTATAGTTCCCATTGTGACAGGCATCCAATTAGGAAAACTGCTTTTTAAACCCTTTCTGAGAAAAAGAGGACAAACATTCTAGGGGTGGGTAGGTGCGTGCATGCTTTTGTTTTCCTGTGGTTGCTGCTGCTGGCGGAAATTAATTTTTAAAAAACACCAATGAACCTGGCTATAAGATAAATAAAGGCAGGCGATTAAAAAACAAATTCTTTCTGGAATTTAAACAGCCAGTCCCATTTAGAGAAGTTGTCTTAGTCAGTAACTGCTAATTGGAGAAGTTGTTTTCAGCGATGCTTGCAGTAACTTGTCAAAATAAATTCTGGGTCATTTTAAAGAGCTTGGGAAAACAAACTGAAGTTACGTAATGGATGTCATGTTTCCTCTCTCTGTGTTGTACTGTAACATAATAAATTACCACATTCTGAGCTGTGTGTGTGTGAGAGAGAGGGGGGGGGGAGAGAGAGAGAATGTAAAAATTGCTTTGTTCTGAAATTAGTCTCCAGAGATTAAAATTACCAAATGAAATGTCATTTTGCATTTTCCATATCCAACTTCTTAAATTCTTCCTCTCCAATGTTTTTATTCTCCAGAAGATATCACAATGGTCATCTGCCCCGGAATAGCTAATCACAGTGAGAAGCAGTACATTAGAACCTTTGTTGACTATGCTCAAAAGAAGGGCTACCGATGTGCTGTGTTAAATCACCTTGGGGCTCTCCCAAATATTGAACTGACTTCGCCACGCATGTTCACTTACGGTAAATATTGGCTCATTCTTCCACCTTCTCCTGTTAGCGTTAATTCCTATCATGCCTGTGTCCCTAAAAGTGTCAAAGGTGTGGGTGAGTCTAATGGGATCAGTAAACTTTCAAATGGCTCAGCTCACACTTTTACAGTAAGCCCTAATGAACTTTGCTTGGTTGTGTCTAATCATGTGAACCCAAACCAGGATTGTGGTCTCTTAGAAAACATAAGTATGTTGTTAAATCATTCTAAGGAAAAAAAATGACAGAAGGGTAATTCAATGAAAAAGACCTTTTTCAACATGAGCATGTTTCTATGTGCATGAAGAGAGAGCTGTTTTCTCCTAGAAATATACATGCAGTGCTATAGCATCAGTTTCTTTAGCTTGACTTAGATCATAGTGCCAGAAAAGGGAATAAGACATAGTTTTTCAACTATAGTACTTTTGGAGAGTAGAACAAGCTGATACTTCATAAAACCCAAAGGATAGGAGTTAGCACCAAAGGAATAATTTGTTTTTCTATTGAAATCCTATTGGCTCCTGCCATTCCTTGTATCCTGTTGTTTATGATGAATATTTCAAATCTCTAGTGTAAAGCCTTTGGCACTTCTTTTTTTTTAAAAATAATTATAGTCTGTAGCCTCAGGAGATTATTCTGGAGTATTATTGAGCAATCAAAACGTTACTGTAATGCTCTGCCCTATCTTTTATTTCTCCATTGCTTTATTTAACTATACTCAGGCTTGACACTTGAAAACTCTGTCCTGCAATGAGAAGTCCTTAAGAATAGAATACTATCATTATTCATGGTATACATGTTATTATCCTCTGTTTCTAGTTTTATGATTGTTAAAATGTTCATCATTTCTTAATTATGATTAGATTATTTTTTAAAGCATAGAAGTCTTGAAGAAATATGGGAACTTACAGTTCCATTTGCCAAAAAAGCCAGGCATGTCCAACCTTGGCAACTTTAAGATTTATGGACTTCAATTCCCCAAATTCCACAACCAGCATGTCTTTGTCTTCACTGTTTCATAGGTTGCACCTGGGAATTTGCCGCTATGGTGACCTACATCAAGAAGACATATCCTCAGTCCAACCTTGTTGTTGTTGGCTTTAGCCTGGGTGGAAATATAGTGTGCAAATATCTTGGGGAGTCCCATGTTAACCAGGAACGGGTGCTCTGTTGTGTCAGTGTGTGCCAGGGGTATAGCGCATTGAGGTAAGTTGACTGATGAGCTTTGTTGTGGTAGAGCAGGAAGTGAGCATGTTTGCTAAGTGCTTTTCTTGAGTGTAGGGAAAATAAAGTATTTCTACATATCTTGTACTCAACCTACTACCTCTTTCTGGGTCCTTTTTCAAAATACTGTCTTTTGGGGAAATTATGACAATAGAAAGCAACATTTCAGCTATAAGGTCTTCACATAGACAGATCTGAAACACTGGTGGTTCTGGAGTTAGAATTTCATGAAAGAAAAAAAGCAGTGAGAAAAATATTTGAAATATACTTCTGCTTGCTATTCTTCCACTTAAAGTAGTGGCTTTCCAAAGCTTTCAGAATTTTTAGCATTGCATTATCTAATTAAACTTTTAAGATTTATCAATCATCTTAACACATTCAGTAAAAGCAACAGCATTCTGATTTATATACTGCTTCACAGCATTTTACAGCCCCCTCGAAGCGGTTTACAGAGTCAGCCTATTGCCCCTAACAATCTGGCTCCTCATTTTACCAGCCTCAGAAGGATGGATGGCTGAGTCAACCTTGAGCTGGTCAGGATCGAACTGCAGTATTGCAGTCTAACCACTGGGCCACCACGGATTAACCCAAAATTCATGTAAAATGCAATAAAGCAAAGACTGCAATCAGACAAGAAAAACTAAATATACTGCAGAGAGGAAATTATTATAGAAATATAAAAGGAATCAAAAGAATAAAGGCAGTTGTCTGTTTCGGGGGGTGGGGGGGGGATATTACCTCTTTTGGAGGGTATTCTCTTTTCCTTGGGCAGAAACCTCATGTGATCTTTCAGTTTGGTTTGCTTCAGTCCATCACTAAAAGGGAATACAGCCATTATCTTAATCTGTCAAGTATTGTTTATTATTCCAATGCATGTCATTCATGGTTAAAAACCTTTTCTGTGTTCGATTTCCATTTTAAAATTGCTAATTAGGCCTAGAATGTTATTGACAACTACATCTTAACTAAATAAAAGGCTAGACTGGCCAAAATTAACAAACTTTATATTTGAAAATCTATACAACAGATAAATCTGATTGGAATACCAAAAGCACACTAATTACCCAGTAGAATTCAGCGATATCCGTATTCAAAAATATATCAACTCAGTTTGACTCTGATTTGTCATAGATATTTCAGGCCATGAAGTGGTCACAATTTTGTCCAGGTTAAATCTTTAAAAGCAATAGGATTAGAACAATGCAAGCTTTATATTTTACATCTGATTTTGTCCAATCCCATACGTGTCGAATTGAACTGGAGGAAAGTGGGACGATTCTGTACTTAATGGGAAAATGGATCCAACACCTTGTTTTTTGCAAAAAGCTTGCCAAGATGATGTTGCATGGTCCATGGGTATTCAGTCAAGAGTTTGAAAGACCATAATATAACACAGAAAATTCTTGCTTGAACTAAGTAATTGGTCTAAGGGATGAAGTTTTCCCTGCCAAATCTGGCTAACTATTAAAAGTCAGGATTCTGGGTTAATCTGCATGTACTTTGCCAGCTTTTGCAACATCTGATCATTCAATTGATTTTAAAAATGACCCTTTGAGGCAATATAGAAATCTATACACTCTTTTCGTGATTTTTTTTTTTGCAAGTTGGCAGCTTCCTATTCCTGTTTTTGAGGGTTTTGTTCCCTCTAATGGTTGAATTTTTAATAACACTTCTCTGTGCCACTGCCTAAGTTGTGGAGCTAAGGTTAATCCTCAACATATGACTCTAATGGAGATTGCCCATTATGGTTGCATGTCGTTTCCGTCATAAAAACATTTTTTGCAGCTATCGTTAAGCGAACACAATCATGAAATGAATGCTCTAGTACAGTGTTTCTCAAACTTAGCAGCTTTACGATGGGTGGACTTGAACTCTCAAAATTCCCCAGCCATCAAGGAATTCTGGGAGTTGAAGTCCACTCATCTTAAAGTTGAAAGGTTGAGAAACTCTTCCCTAGTTGTTAAATGACACCACATTATTCACTAGAGCCTGGTTTTTCCCAGAACTAGAAGTGACAGTTTTCAGCAGAGCTATGCTGAAATGCAGTCGTGTGATTGCAAGATGCTATAAATGGCCATCAATGCAGGCATGTTGCTGAGTGCCAGAGGGGTGGTCACATGATTGTAGGGAGGGGTGTGACAGTCATAACTTTACAATCGGGTCATGCCTTCCCTTTTTCAGGTAAGTCGTAACATCAAATGGTCGCTAAGCAACCACTCATAAGACAAGGACTACTTGTATTAGTGGCCCCCAGGAAAAAAATTAAAGGAGCTGTAGCACCGTTAAACCTTCCAAACAGCCTCCATGTTTCCAGTGTCTTTTTCCCCACTTGGAACTGAACCCAGAAAGATTTTTCTTCCAACAGAGCAATGTTGCAAAATAGCTTCTTGTCACTATAACCTGCCAATAACTTTGATTAATTGACTTTATTTTTATTTATTTCCTCTCTATCCTTATTAGGGCACAGGAAACCTTCATGCAATGGGATCAGTGTAGGAGATTTTACAATTTTCTCATGGCAGACAACATGAAGAAAATCATCTTGTCTCACAGGTACAGAAATATATCTGTTTTGCTCCAATGTACCACATGCTTGTGTTGGTTGGATTGCACTTTTTACTACCTCAAGCTAAGTTATTTAATCAGGTTGGATAGATTATTCACTAGATTCATCTGGATGAAAACTAGGGCATTTATCTTAAAAATGTTATGTCTGTTATGACCAGAAAATGGAAAATAGAATTTTTAAAAAATAATTTTGGCATATTTTTAGATCAGCAAATCGTATGGAATACTAATAATTGTAATTGCTGCAGTGATTCCTCCTCAAGGCTTTCATGGCAAGGAACAGGGGGAAGGAAAATTTTTAGGGCATCAAGAGTTTCTTATGGTTTACAGGGTATTGAATCTCTTTAATTTGTTCCAGATATCCAAACATTTTGACAACTGCAAGATATTTTAATCTCCCTATTTTAAAAGAGTTCCTAGTCTTAAGTACAAGCAATCTTTCGCAAATCTGAAGGATATCTTGTTAATCTGCCAAAAACATTTTGTCTCCATAATAGATCTTTTGTGCTGTCGTGCAACCCCCGAGCCAAATTTCCCCAAATGTTTTGTGCTCTACAAGTACAGAAAACAAAGCTCACACATATGGCCCACAGTCCTCCTTTTGTTCCCAGCTCTTTTATTTCCTTCACAGTCAGGATCACTAATGGTCTCTATGCTCTAATGTATCAAGCCAGATTTCTCTGGTGAACAACATATGTTGAAGTAACTATTCCAAGTGAATTATTTGATTGATCTGCACTGTCATATCTCTGTAATTGTGTGGTAATTGATCATGGGGAAGCACACTAACAGATTAAACAGATAATCAGAGTTGGAAGGGACCTTATAGGTCATTTAGTCCAACCCCCTGCCCAAGCAGGAGATCCTACACCATTTCTGACAAATGGCAGTCCAATCTCTTCTTGAAATCTCTTCTTGAAAGTCTCAATTGATCCCACAACTTCCAAGGGCAACTTCTGTTCCATGGGTTGATTGTTCTCACTGTCAGAAAGTGTCTCCTTATTTCTTCGTTAAATCTCTCCTTGTTCAGTTTCCATCCATTATTCTTTGTCTGGCCTTTGGATGCTTTAGAAAATAGCTCAACCCGCTCCTCTCTGTGGCAGCCCCTCAAATATTGGAAGACCGCTATCATGTCTCCCCTGGTTTCTTCTCTTTACTAGACTAGCCAAGCCCAGTTCTCTAAGGCTACCTATAGACTAGCCAAGCCCAGTTCACTAAGGCTACCTATAAGCCTGATGCCTTATTATTTATATCACAAGACATCCTCCATAAAAATGTTGCCTATGAAAAAAAATTAACACATTTTTAATAGAATTTTACATAGTAAAACAAAATGTACCTTTTTTGAAAGGCATCCTCAAATCCATTCATTTTTCCATATTCCGAAACTTATCAAAGTTCAGTTGTTTTTCTTTATAGATTTGATTTTGTTAAATGCATGTAAAAATTCAGTGACTGATTCCTTTTTTACAGTTCTGAAATTGCATTTTTATTCTTACTATTACTCAATAAAGTTGAGGGGTACATATGGGGTTTTTTGTTAGTAAATATGGAATACTGTGAAGAAACCCATCTTAAAATATTTGGACAGAAATCTTAACAATGGAATGGCAGTTTCGACTAGATTCTGTCAGACCTAAGATCAGTTTTATAAACACTAGATTTGTGATTCGTTCTAGCTTTGGTTGGATTACATTCTTCTGTTTGTAAGATTCACAAACATACTGGTATTGAATTTCATGTTGGTTTTCTAAAGGACAAATTGAAAAAGATTTGAATTTGATATAAAATGCACATGTCACACCACAATAATGTGAAGATTTGTATCCATATAGGAACCCTGGTAGCACAGTGGTTAGAATGCAGTATTGCAGGCTAACTCTGCCCATAGCCAGGAGTTCGATCCTGATGGGGCTCAAGGTTGACTCAGCCTTCCATCCTTCCGAGGTTGGTAAAATGAGGACCCAGATTTTGGGGAGCAATATGCTGACATTGTAAACCACCGAGAGATTGCTGTAAAGCACTTGGAGTGGTATATAAGTCTTAAGTGCTATTGCTATATGTAAAGCCATTTTTCAGATAATCGTGACATCAAGATTATGCCTCTGATGTCTGTGATGGGCATAACAACAGCCTTTTTTTCCTATATATTTTAGACAAGCTTTGTTTGCTGAAACTTCGAGAAAGGTACAGAGTTTAATGGAAACAGATCTAAGCAGACTTCACACAGCAACGTCTCTCATGCAGATCGATGACAGCATTATGAGGTATGCAAGAAAGTAGTATTGTTGACTTTTCTACCTAAATGGAATGGAATGCATTATCATGATTTCTGGAAATTAAGTTTCTGGTTCATATGACTGTGCCTTAATTTCAGCCATCCTTTATTTGGGTTCATTAAAAGTTGCACTTGCTGCAGGATATTTTTTTTTAACTATAACTCTCAGTATGCTATAAATAGCAGTATTGTGCATGAGTGAAGTTACAGGACTAAATAGAATGATTAAGCTGTAAAGTTAAGATTCTTCTGCATTTCTGTAAATTCAGGATTTTGCTAGAAAAGTTTGCTATGAGCCACGGTGGCACAGTGGTTAGAGTGCAGTACTGCAGGCTACTTCTGCTGACTGCCGGCTGACTGCAATTTGGCATTTCAAATCTCACCAGGCTCAAGGTTGACTCAGCCTTCCATCCTTCTGAGGTGAGTAAAATGAGGACCCAAATTGTTGGGGGCAATATGCTGAATCTGCAAACAACTTAGAGAGGGCTAAAGTAAAGCGGTATATAAGTCTTAAGTGCTATTGCTATGTGTTAATTAAGGATTTATTCTCTCTTGTAATATTCTCTAGATCTTTAAACACCTGCTTAGTGTACAGTTTTATTAATGCCAACATGTAACCATTTTGAAAGAACCCATGCTTTTACATTTTACTTTGTTCATGGATGTTATAATTATAGTGAGGCAAACATTGATAGATGAGTTGTTTATGAGTTATACAAAACCAAAATGCTAGGCCCTTTATAATCAGTTAGGCAACGGACTTCTTTAATTGCCATTGAAAAAAGAAATCCAACTTTTAGAAATTCTTCCCTTTCAGTTAGAAGATGGTTCCCTTGAGCCTTATCTTTTATAACTCTGAAGCAGATTTATTCATCAACAAGGCAGAAATGTATTAACCTCATAGGAGGAACTGGCATTCTAATCAGGATTAATTTATCTAGGCAGAGCTAATTCAACAGAGAAAAAAATATTTAATGTATTAGGAGAGATTTTCTAATTATCCATCTATCCCTTCATATCAGTCCTTGACTACTAGAGACTACCTGGAACAAGTCCTGACAGTTTTCTTGGCAAAGTCTGTCTGTCTGTCTCCCCCACCCCCCACCACTATCAGTGATTCAATTATAATTCATTAAAGTTTTCCTGTGCTTCCGTTTTCTTTTTTTTCCTGGTCTTAGAAAATTTCATGGTTATGGCTCCCTGAGAGAATATTATGAACAAGAGAGTTGTCTGCATTACTTGCACAGAGTGAGTTTATCATAGCATGTACTGAATGTTAATTGTTTGGGTTCCGTGGCTTAAAATGAAAAAAAAAAAATAGGGAGCGGGGAGAGGTCATTTAGACTTGGGGTAAAAGATGGAGTGCAGCTTCCGTGCATTTGAAAAAAGATGCAGGTGTATATTTGGCCGAGTGTATAATGCAAGTGCTAGAATTATTCTAGGGAGAATTTTATAGGATCACCTAAAAAGTTAATGTTTCTTGGGAAGTCTATAGTGACATATTTTATGATAGAGTAAGGTAATGAAAATAGAAGGCAACAAGGAAATTTTGGAACTGGAAATAAATTTGGTTGGATTTATTCTTTTCATATCCTGATTCAAACTTCTGAATAATTCTTATGAAATTGTTCAGCACAAATTCCGGCCTATTTTCTGTAATCCTCATGCTGGTATACTAGCAAATAGTTGCCCCTGGAAAACATTCAAGTCAATCTGCGCAACAGGGATCTTGGAGGTCTTCTAGTCCAGCCCCCTGCTCAAGCAGAAGAACCTACACTACTTCAGAGAAATAACCATCCAGTTTCCTCTTAAAAACATCCAGTGATGGAGTGCCAATGATTTCTGAAGGCAAGCTGTTCCACCGGTTAATTGTCCTCACCGTTAGGAAGTTTCTCCTTAATTCTGTAATAGTTAATAGGTTTGCAGTTTATTCACATCAAGTACGACTAAAAGTTGGTTTTTTCATGTATTCTTCCCCCATCCCTTCTCAATGAGGAAAAAAAAACTTGCGGAAGAAGATTAACACCACAAGGGTGAATTTGTGAATTACCATAGTTTAGATATAATTTTAGATGTAAGTCTCCCCTTCCCTCACCTTGGTTGAATAGTGTTCGGGTCTGTTCCTAAAAGTTTTTCTTTTGTCAGCTATGGGAATATTTTAAATATTTTTTAATGCTTATTATGCTGTAAACCACCCAAATAATCTCTAAACAATTAGATAATCTTATACTAATAATAAGTAGTAGTACTGTATAACAATTTAAGTACTCTTACTGAAGCAGTAACTAAACCATGGGGACAAATACAGGCTGAATGGTATTCTTAATCTGTGACTTGATTTCCAAAAACATATCCTAGTTCTCTAAGTCAACCTTGCTAACAGGATGTGAGTTTCTGCATATTCAGATCTCCCTAAGAGATGGCCCTCCATTAGGATATTATGAGCAGGATGCATGTTTTTTTTTAATAAAATAAATCAGACAAAACCCACATCTCACTCTTTTCTGTCTTCAGATCTTTGTTCCCCTCTTGCTGGTTAATGCAGCTGATGACCCTTTGGTGCATGATAGCCTTTTATCAATCCCAAGAGCCCTCTCAGGTAAGGCCCAACCTTTGCTTGAACTTTTCTTTCCAACCCTACTACAATGTAGATCATACCCCAATGAGTCAAGATGAGCTCAGTTCTCACTTCTCTTTGGGTTCGATTTACAGTAATCATCATCATCATCATCTTTTAATGACCCCATGATCCCTTGCGGGGTAGAGTCTGGGCAACTGAATGGAGCCGAGTGTTTACTGTCTGGATGCCCTTCCTGTTGCCAATGCAGAGTTTTGTTCAGCAGATACATTCTCATTGTGCCCAGAGAGAGAAATATCTGCCTCTACCTAGGATCGAACTCACAGCCTCCTGATTGTGAGACGAGAGCTCCATCTCTGGGCCATTTTTTTTGTATATGTTTTGTTTTTATTCATAAACATTTTGAATATAGTGTATTGTCGGGGCATATCACTTACAAAAACAAGAAGAAAACAAACAGGTATTGACATGTATACTAATAACAATAATAGTAATGTAACAGTCATTTTAACTAGAGTTCTCTTTATATTAGCTTGTTTATGATTCTGTAAATTATATCAACTTGTTTATAATTATAAACCCTCTTGATATTTAATTCATACATAACAGTAGTCTTTCTTTGCCTATTTTCTGTTGGTATCATTTGTGGCTGCCTATTAATCCTGCGAAGAAAACAAAAAAACACATTGGGGAGGAAGTCCAAAGCTAGCGAGATTGCCTTCTAAATGTCATTTATTTTTTACTCTTTCAGAAAAACGGGAGAACGTCATGTTTGTTTTACCTCTACACGGGGGCCACCTGGGATTCTTTGAGGGCTCAGTCCTTTTTCCTGAGCCCCTCACTTGGATGGATAAGCTTGTGGTGCAATACGCAGATGCCATCTGTCAGTGGGAGAAGAATAAATCTCATTGCTCAGATACGGAACAATCGTCCGGTCAAGAATAAACAATCCCAAAGACTTTTCAGGTTGTTTCCAACTTAGTTCTCTTCTTCTTCCTTCCTTCCTTCCTTCCCTTCCTGCTTTTTCCCAGGCCAAGCCTGGTCATCTTCAATGTAGGCATTTGACCGCAGTGTTTCATGCCACTAGTGCTACAACACGAGGTGTTGCTGTGTCAAACAGTTTGGGAGCAGGCTGGCAGGCAATGCAAGGACAAAAGTCATCCAGTCTCCTCCTAAGCTTGCCTGTAGCTTACTATAAGGTTTCAAAACCAGTGCAACACTCCTGAACATCTTTGAGAGTGGCAGGATGTTCCGATGCTTACACTTTTCACTGTTCTAAGAAAACAGAGTAACCTCCTCTGGTTGTTTTGCAAAACTTTGCCTAGCGAGATAGAAGTGTACTTTCTTTGTGGTTATGTTTCACCTTGTTGCCACCTCAGAAAAGAGAAAATTTATATACCTGCGGAAGACACCGATACGATCATCTTGGCGGGGCCAATCGGTGCAGCCATTTGCAAAGCAGGGGAGAATGATGGGGAGTTTGAATTTCCAGAATCTCACCACCTCGAGGGAGGAAGGAACCTCACTCTTCCCATGTTTAATGCATTTCAAGGATTTCGTTGGCTTTGAAAAACGTTTTGGAGAATTCCAGAACTGAACTGAACTGAGTGCATTCAATCACATGCTTTGCTTTTCTCACTGGAGCTTTCCAAGTAGAAAGCTTTGGGGACTCAGTGGTAGATTCCTTACTCTGTTACTACTTGACATTAAAACAAGTAGCCTTGTAATCATTGCCTTTTCTAAAACAAGTTGTTATATTTTGAGGTAAAAGTTGTGAGTGCTCCTAACCCAGGCCTTTTAATACTGTCTGTAAGTGAAAAACCAGTGACCATCAATCTGTAAGTTGTCTGTTCTTTTTTTTCCCCTTTCTTTGTTCTTCCATAGAGAATTTTCATATGCGATAGATGGAGAAAATAAAACATGCAAATTCTTTTCGCCTCCACAGCATACTAGAGCAGTGCAGTAAGATTTTGAAAGCTACAATAGTCTTGGTTTAAAGAGGTAGATTTTTTTTATTTAAAAAAATGTACTGTATGCCTTAACTATTAGTGGCTTCTGCAGTTCCCTGTGTCAAAAGGTGCTCATTACAATTTTCAGCTTAGTGACATCAAACTGAGATTGGCAATTTAGGGCGAGATGCAATAACACAGATACAGTGGAGAAGCAGGATTTTGGCTGCTGTAGAATAGAGAAACAGATTTTTGTACTGAGCAGGTTTCCAATCTGAAAGTGGGGGAAAAAAACCACATCTTTATTCATACATACACACAGACACACTCATTCTGAAATCTGGATTACTTAAGACAGTGAAACGTTGCGATTAGACTATTTTTCAACTGCAGTTCTGTTTTGAACTGTCGGTTTGGTGTTCCTTTCTTACAGCATATTTCAGTTTACATTTGAACAGTCGTTCATTCCCCCTACATTATAGCCCCCTATAATAGTTAGCACTTTAATGCTTCTACCTTTTGTTTTTGCTGCCTAGACACTTTAATTATAGCTGGCACTTGTTTATTTTTTTTTAACTTTTAGGAAGTCTTTCTTGAAAATAAATGTATGGGGTACCTTCCCAATCAGTTTTGAGATTCTAAAAAGTGTAACTATGACTCTGAGGATTTCTTTCTTGTTATTTTTAATTGAGCAATAATTTCCTATAGCAAACTACTCCAGGCTGAAAACACCTGTTCAACAAATTCTGTGACTTAAGAAGAATAAATGAGTTCAGATTCTATTTTGTTCTCACATAGGAAGCATCGATCACATATTAAAAATTTTAAGTTTCTTCCCCCACCACCACAACCATGTCATGGTTGCTTATCAGTTTTTTTTATTATGCTTATCAGTCTTCTTAATTTGCTTTTTTAACATTTCTTGCTACTTTCCAGCAAACCAAATCCAAGATAAGCATATGATTTTAGCTGCAGTATAACATTTTAATGACCTCAAATGCTTATTTCCATTTAAGTAACAAAAAACAGACAAACAAACCTTTAGTTTGAACTGTTTTTGCTGAAATATATAAAATAGGAATGAACATGACTTATTCCTATTAAAATGTATTAAAAAGCAGGCTATAAGAATCTTAACACCATTTCTCACCATTTCCGTCTTCAGGATAACTTTCTTGTGCTTTCTATTTAAAATAAATGTAATAAAATTAGGCTTTTTCCTAATCTGGTGCTGTCCCTTCAATATCTGGTATCTTTACCTTAGTGGCTGGGAATAATATATTTCAACAACCCTGAAGAAGCATCAGTTGATAAAATAATTGCTGTGGATTAAAATTGTAAAATTCCTTGCAAGTAAAGGCACTTACTAGCCTTTATGCTGAAGGGATCGTGAGAGTAGAGTTTGCCTTTATTTTTCTTTTTAACCAGGTGCAGATTTTATGCACAATAAGACAAGGAATTTAATCCATCCTTGTTTAAATTTTGGAAATTGAGTTGCAAGGCTGTGCAGTTGTATAATGTACCAAGTTCAATGAGGATGGCTTTCATGACTTAAATTCATTTAGAACTACACAACCCCTTGGAAAATAATGTTTGCTTGCTCCATACTGTAAATGTAATAAGATTCTTACATGTCCCAGCTTTTATCAGGAAAATCAAAACTTTTCAGTAAGTCACACAGTCGAAGGAATATCTTTTAAGTCACAAATTTGGTCTTTTCTGCTGCATCAATGAAAAAGTAACCTATGTTAAATCGTGGTAAATTTAATTCTAAACTTCTCTCCCTCCCACCAAATAATTCTGTAAGGAAAAGACTGGAATGATGAGAAATTGATCAACGGACAATAGTTGCCAATTTATATACCTAGATGACAAAACCCCTTTTTTATTTTAGTGAAACAGAATATTGCTTGAAAGTTCTTGGAAACAAATCAGGTTTTATTTTTCCACCATTTATTTTAAAATCAGTTAAAAGGAAACCTCTGGGCAAGATTTTGTTGAGACATTACTGCTCATACATTTTGGGGTGAGCCCGTTATACTCCCCCTTTTAATGAAGGCAGCATTGAGAATTGCACCAAGTCCCCCTGATGAGCTGTTGTAGCCCAATGGTTCATCCTGTGTCAACTTTGCCAGTTGACCAAAAAATAGATGCCAACTCTTCCTTGGCAACAACTGTCCTAGAATTAATGCCTTGGCAGCTTGTCCTTGCATTAAAGTTACTGTAGCCGTCTTGTGGGTCAAATGTACATTTCCCAAATACATGCTAGTTGACAAGTGTTCCTTAGGTCTACATGTAAAAAAAAGAAGTAGCCAACTAATAGACCATATTTCACTTTCCATTCCTTTTCCATTTAACAATTGCTGAAATTCAGCCATATTATCTCTGCCGTCTTTAAAATAAGTACTGTAACTTTGGTGCGTTAAGTCTCTGGTAGCTTCATCTGTGTATTGTTTTTTATAAGCAGGGCTGAAAATTCTGTCCCTATGCTTCCAGTGATGGCACTGCTACTCACAGAGCAGATAGATCAGTGCTTGCTTGTGTCATCCTTGGCTCCAGAAACATTGCCTATTTGTGATATTCTGAATTTCTGATCTAAAGGCGTATGTGACCAGGTTCCCCAGGTCACACAGCCCACTCATATATAATCATAGCAGTGTGTTAGTCCCAGATACTTGCTTGATGTGCATAGGTGTGTTAATTATTTTTTTAAAAGGAAAAATTGTTTAAAAGCACATGTCTCAAACTGTCTCATGCATACAGAGACCGAAACACGAGGCCATTTTGCTTAGATTGCATTGTTAGAATGATGTGAGCTCAGTTATTGTTCACTTCCTTTAGATGTGCAAGAACGGAGCTTCCAGTCCCTGGGTGGGATTTTTATCATAGGATACCTCAACGAGACAGCTTGACTTTCAATCGGAATGAATAGCCTGGCAGTAGTAGTGATGATAATAATTTTAAAAAGTAAGATTCAGGGGGTCCATATACTTTTTTTCTCTGCCCTGACTTCTATTTCTTTTGCATATGTTAATGCAATGGTCTTAATAGCAAACCTAGTTCACTTCCTGCAGATCCTCTTAATCAGAACTAAAGGCAGTTTGTTGCTGGTTAGAGCAACTGGAGAGGGGAGATTTCTTTGCTCCCTTTAAAAAGGAAAGGATTCTCGCCCAGCGCTGCGCTGGTATTGGAGCTCTTCGCCTTTTTTGTTCCTTGCAAACTACCTTTGTGCTATATGTGTTTCTGCCTGGAATTAATTTAATTAAGTCTGTCTCACTTCTTTTTTTTTCTTCCTTTTCCTTGAAGTGTCCTTGATGAGATTCATGGTAAAATAAAAATAAATCAACTGGGGATCTGGGGAAGAATCTCCTTAGAGAACTGTGTGTATTCCATTTTAAATGTTCTGTTCTTTCCGCTGGTTTCATTCAAGGGCACAAGCATACACGGGCAGCATTTGGCTAAACTGGAGCAGAGAATTGCCATTCCCCTTCCTTTTTCTCTTTTGTCTACCAGAGGATATGTATTTTTATTTCCTTTCAAATCCTCAGGTCTTAGGACCACCAAAGTCCCAGCAGCTTTACTTGATTCCAGTCTTTGTGGAACACAACTATTTCCCCCCATCAGGATTCCTGAACTGCGGGCAAAAACCTTGTATTTGAGGGCGCGGCGTTTATTTTGTTTTTGATGTTGTAACCAGTAACATCTGGATTTGTACAAAGAAATTGTGCCATTATCCAGAGCGGTCCAGTTTCATATCAAGAGTAGAAAGTCATAACATTGCCTGAAACATATGAGAAATTAACCCACTAACAGGTTGTATCCATACTTTATTTTTATGACCTTCCAAGCTAATGTCATTCCAAGCTGTTTAGAATGGGTTGCGTTTGATAGCAAATCCATGTAGGCGAAATCTTCTGATTTAAAAAAAAAAAGCACAATTTTTAAAGGGGAAATTCTGATTTATTACACTCTTTTTTTCCTTCTTTTCCTCTTGAACATGTCCTAATAGAGGGACCCAACACCTCAGGAAACTAGACCTGTACCTGTGCTCTTTTTCATTTGTGTCACTGCAGCTGCCTTATTGGAGTAAGTTGAGCGTTTTTGACTTTTTTAAAAAAAGCTGTTGGACATAATTCTGCTTTATTTTATTTTATCGGCAATTTTGGATTCCGAGACCTATTTTAGGAACCCCTTCCACAATCCCAAATTCCTTATGGAAATAAAAATGCTGCCCTGGGGAATTTTTGTGTGTGATCCTCACTACCAGTTTCATTGTTTGAACCAGTTGTCTGCAGGATAACATTTTGCAACTAGCAATGCAATTTTTTTTCTAAATCTGTTAATTTTTCCAGTTTAGTAAAGTGTGTCCTTGATATATTTCTTTTTTTTTTGTTTTGTTTTTGTTCTGTGTGTGATCAATCAAGGCTATTGCAGAACAATAATTTTGTTATTTGATTCAATGGAATTTCTTTGCTTAAAAAAAAAATAAAGACATTAACTGAGTTTGCCATGAGGAGGGTGTCTCATCATTTATCTTTACATGAACAAGAATAAGAAGCTTTGGAATTTAGATTTCCTGTATGTCTTATTTTTCCGCAGAGGTCAAACTACCAAAAACAAACAAATGCAGAATTGTTACTGGACAGCAGAGCCAAATGCATTGCTGCTATTTCAGATAGGGACACTTAACTACTGCAAACAATCAGTCTCTATTCAACATGCATATTGAACAAACACATACTTTAACCTGAAATTGTTTATTGTTTATTGTGTCTGAAATTAGAATACCATAAACCTCTGGAGAATGGGAACCAATGGATGCTTCCATTTTAAGGTTGACAAACGTTGAATGCTGAGAGGGATGATCTTGAAAATACATAATTTGCTATTTTACGCATTTAATTTAGCTCGCCGTTTATAATCGACTGGAAATGTTGCAGGGTAATTTAACTTTTTGTATGTTTCCCAGTTAAGGAAGCATGAAGTGAAATAACATAGCACAGCACTTATTGCAGATAGTTCCTAGGCCAGATTTATCATAAAATCAGCTAAGTACTTACAAACAGATTAGTATTTTTTTGTGTTAGTGGCATTTTGGCTAACAAGCTTGTATGCCATAAAGAGACAATCAACCATAATGCTCAATGTAAAAAGAAAGAATAGGATTAGTAATAATAGTCTAACAAGTAGTAGGAAACCTTGAAAATATCATGGGAGTTTAGGAAATATCAGTAAACAGAAGAAAAATAATTTGAGGGGAATAGAATGTGAGCAAAGTTGTATATAACAAAGGTGATTTTTGAAAAACAATTTCTCTTCTACATGCAACAAACACAGTGGCAGCGTTCAGAAGACTTCGACTCTATAAATGCCTGATTAAATAAGTACATCATGTTGCTAGGCTGCAAGGGATCTGTTTAATTTCCTCTCCCAGTTCGCAGGGGGAAAAATGAATATTCAAATTTTCTGGGAGTTGGGGAAGATCATCAAGCCCTGTCTGGGTTTGGAGTAACTATAATCTGAAAAAACTAAGAAATTCAGCTCTTTCCAGCTATCTGCTAACTTTGAGATATGGAGGTCTCAGTCTTGCCTGACTCCTGGGGGAATTAATGTCTGAGAGATGGCAAAGGAACATCTGATCTCATCTCTCCCCTTCTGTTCAGGTTCTCAATATCTCCCAAAGAGCAAATTTATGCTACGGAGGTGGGCAGAAAGCTCCCTGACTTCTGTCTGCAGCCTCACAGCTTACGTCCTGTTTAGCTTGAGTCAGCGCCAGTCTTCTCATGAATGACCCTCTTGTACGTTTCTTCCAACAGTTTCTATTTTGGAGTTATCCCTGTTGGCCTGTTCCACCAATCAAACAAGCCTAGCATTGAAGCCAGGTGGAGCAGGATAGGGAAAGAGAGGGTGCCCAATACGGATCTGATTTCATGGGGTAAGAAGGAGAACAGAAAGGACGTCTCTTTGGAGAGCATTCTTGCTTTCCGTTTATGTCCTTCATAAACCACAGGGGGGTATCGCCCCAAACAGAGGATATGTGGATAAGCAGGATAACATTGCGTCTCTCTCTCTCAGCTCCTGGTTCAGATTTTGCACTTGGGGAAATTGTTTTTAAAACTGAGCATCTGACAAGAGGAGAAGCAGAATGTTTCCTGCTATGTGAGATGGCCAGATTTCATAACCATCTTCATATGCATGTGACTGACACTAACAAAACAAAAACAAAAAACCACAGCCTGGCCTGTAATCCATCTGCTGTAGGATCATCTTGAGGGATGAGCAGGGAACACAAATGAGAGGCCAGATATGAGGTGTGGTGGCGCAGTGGTTAGAATGCAGCAGTATTGCAGGCGAATTCTGCCGACTGCCAGCAGTTTGATTCTCACCAGAGCTCAAGGTTGACTCAGCCTTCCATCCTTCCGAGGTTGGTAAAATGAGCCTGATTACTAGGGCTGATATGCTGACTCTGTAAACTGCTTAGAGAGGGCTGTAAAGCACTGCGAAGCAGCATATAAATCTTATTGCTCTTGCTATATAGAAGAAGTGATCATCAACTCACAATCATTTATTGAGTGAGCAAAGTTACAAAAGGCACTGAAAAAAGTGACTTACAATCAACTCTTGCACTTGCAACTTTGGCAGCAACCCATTTGATCACACATTCAAAATTCAGGCGCTCGGCAACTGGCATGCATTTATGTATGATGGTTGCAGTGTCTTAGGGACATAAGGGGGACATGTAATATAATTTTGGCTCAGTGTTTAGACAGACGCTGGACTAACAGTAAGAACCAGAGTTACATGTTGTGATAAGTGGACAAATCCAGGGTGGTACTTGGCAATTGTCAAAACACCTTCAGCATCCATCGAAGCTTCCATCGAATTAAGGTGATCTTACAAAAAGTATTTTTGAAGGGGCTGCAAAGTCTCACAATTGTTCTTAACTGAGAGTTTGCCACCTTTTCAGGAGGAGGAGGTTCGAATCTTGTGAGACTTCAGGCAGGCATGAGATGATGGTCATTCCAGGGAAGAAAAATGCACAGGCTGTTGTGAAAAATTGCGAGACGATGCTTGACTTACGCAAGCAGGAGGGTTTTTTCCCAGCTATATGGGAAGAAGTAGAAAGCAGAGCCTGGGACCTCCCATAATGCAAAGGCAGGGCTCTTGTCTCTGGGGTAAGGCTCTTCCCCCGGGGATGAGCTGGAACCCAATAAAGTAAGCAAAAGAAGACAAAAATACATCTGTCTCTGATTTGCCCTGCCTAATTGCTTAAAGTACGTTGGTATTTTAAAGCACAGAGCATACAAACAATCTTCATGATTGGCGCATTTAGTTTACTAAAGCAACTTAAGCCAAGAGCATGCACGCTATTGGAACCATTTCTGTTGGCTACAAAGCTCAGATTTATACTGAAAAAATACTGGGGAGTGAGGAGGGAATATTTAATCTGGCCTGCAGGTTTCTGCAGTGACTTCCTACTCTATTTCAGAGGCTGCCTGCCCATTCCACACCAGTGGTTGTATTCAATTTTTTTTTACTAACAGTTCTGTGAGCGTGGCTTGGGCGTGATGTGGCTTGGTGGGTGTGGCTTGGTGGGCATGCCAGAGGAAGGTTACTGCAAAATCCCATTCCCTCCCCACCCCACTAACCTGCTTTCCAGCTCCATTCTCCTGTGCAGGGCAACCAAAGAAGACCCAGCCGATCAGCTGGGACTCAATGGGAGGCAGAGAATAGATGGGGGCGGGGCCAGTCAGAGGTGGTATTTGCCGGTTTCCAATGTCCCAATCCTAATAAGGCCAGTTCTAAACTGGTCTATTGCATACACCAGTGGTTGGGCTTAAAGTGAACCAAACCAGCCATAGTGCCTTCTTTGTAGACCCCCAACATGGTGTTCTGTGGTCTTCTTCTGTTTGCTTTCTTCTCACTAGGGAAAGCTGAGCTAGGATCCCAGCACCTGTTTTTGGAGTGGAGGACTCTGCCTTTGATGGCTGAGAGGGTGAAAAATGAAGAATGAAAGAGATAGAGCTTATGATCACAATCTGTATAGCCCATCAATCCAGGTCATCAATCAAGATACAACAATTCATTTAGTGACTGTTTGAAGTTACATCACTGGGGGGAAAAGTGACTTTTGACTGGTCCTCCACTTATGACTGTCGCAGCATCCCCCTCCACCATGGTCGCACAATCAAAATGTAGGCCACTAGCTGTGTTTGTAGTGGTTGCATGTGATCACCATATACAATATTCTGAGCTGGCTTCTCACTAGCAAAGTCGATGGGAGAACTGAACAACCGTAGCAAAAAAAAAAGGTTCTAAAATCATCTGGTGCTCACTTAACAACACCTGTCTTAAATTCTGGTCCTAATCTGGGTTCTACGTTGAGAACTGCCTGCACTGCATTTCAAAGGAAGGCTGAGGCTGATCTTCCATCTCAGGCTGTTCATTTTTAGAGTGTTGTGTCTTCTGTGTCCATCCAGACCCCGAAAAGCTTCTCGGCGACCATTTTGCCGTTGTATCGGGGCAGGTTGCCTCCAAAGTCGGCTGGCAAGATGTCAGCATCTATCTCTTGAAAGAAGGTGGCAAGTTCATCCCCATGCACAAAGACCTGAGTAAGGAAAGAAAGGGGGAAGATGTGAGCAGGAGAAAGCTGGGGTTTTCTTGGAGCAGCTTATTCTGCTTTTTTTTTTAAAAAAAAAAACTGACTTAGCAATGGAAATTCTGGTCCGAATTGTGGTGATAAGCTGAAGGCTACCTGTGCTATTGTGCAGTCTTCTGTTTTGACCCAGGCTTCGTAAACCATAATTAGTCACAAACTTATTTTAAAAACAAAACCTATTTTATTGCAATGCTGGGAATTGTTTTCATTCCCAGCCGAAATTAAACTCAAACAATCCTCCAAGATAAGCACACACCTTTAAGTTCTATGAAGTGCTGCCAAAAACAGAAGTATCAAATTAGCTAGAAAAGAAACCAACCGAAGTACAAAAAAACCTAGCCAAAATACCAAGTGTTTCAGGGATGACTTGGAACGGATCAAATTACTTTGCTTCCTGCAAAGGTTTCATCATCTTGGCCTGACTTTTATCCCTTATGGGAGGGGCAATCACCTCCAAACCTTAATCCCAAATTGCCCTTTTGTTTCAGCTGCTCTTGCCTTCTAGCAGCCCCTGCACACATGTGCACTGAGAACAGGCTCCCCTGCGTCCTCTGCCTTGCTGCTGCCAGACTCCGGAGGCTCCGGAGGCAGCACCCCACTCCCAGATGGTCCTGGCCCCATCTCTGCATGGATTCAGGACCCTCATCCGAGTCCTCTCCAGACTCCCTGACTGGTCTTCGTTCTTCCCCACTGCCCGATTCCGCTGCCATTGCACCGGCTGCCGGCAGCAAACCACAACATCTTCGGTAGTACAACTCACCCTTTCCAGAAGCTTGTTCTTCAGGAATGGTTTGACAACATTGTAGGTGGTGGTGAAATACCAAGGCTGGTGAATGAAATGAATGGCCTTGAATCGAGCTGGAAAGGAATCCTGGGAATTCCAAAAATAAATGTGAAAGGCAGAAAAATGGAAGGTGTCCTAAGCAAGATCTCATCTATCCAGAAACCTAGATTTCTTCTTAGCCGTGTTCACACAAGACCTCATCCACTAAACAGTCAAACCTCCCTATTGATGATTCCATCAGTGCACAGTCTAAGCAACTGCATCAAAAAGGAACGATTTGTCATCTCCACCCCCTTGTGTCCATTTCTAGCTGCAAAAGTCCTTATATTTTGTAAGAGAGTCCTGGCAAGGCTAAGATCACCAGGTCTAACTTACAACAATAGCAATAGCACTTATATACCACTTTATAGTGCTTTACAGCCTTCTCTAAGCAGTTTACAGAGTCAACCCCCAACAATCTGGATCCCTGTTTTACCGCCCTCAGGAGGATGGAAAGCTGAATCAACCTTGAGTTGGTCGGGATCGAACTGCTGGCAATTGGCAGAGTTAGCCTGCAATACAGCATTGTAATCACTGCCCCACCACAGCTCTTATCTAGATGGTAGCAACATCTCTGTCCTATCATCTAAAAATTAACTGGGTCTTTTTAAGCCAGGTCTCTGGTTTGATAACTGTAAGAGAGTGTTTGGGAAGAGTTCTCTGTGCTGCCAGTCCTGGACAGACAGTTCTATAATATTTATTTTTATTTATATACCAAATATATTTGACACCCATCTCACAATTCAGGCATGGAAAGACTTTGGAAGACTAAGTGGACTGAAATAAATTAGCTCAGATTTAACGATTTTCTTAACATGATTGATGGAGTGGGATTATTAACTGGGTCTTTACAGCTAAATCTCACCACCTTGGGGTTTCCATGACTGCAGCCATTAATCAAGGGTGTAAAAGAGCAAACTAAACAATGCAACCTGATTAAAGCAAAACTGCAAAGATCTGCATAGTGCATACTCCTATTATTTACATACAAGCAACTGAGTTATTGTAAATCCTGACCCAGAGGATTTCCTGCAGCCCCATTAGATGGCAAAGAATATTGCAGAAGTCCATTGACTTCAACATGTGCTATATTTGAGATTTATATTTGAGATCCTTCCCTAGGGCGCCATTTTGTACTGCTATCCCATATATTCTAGCATGATTGTCTTAATTTAGGGCAATTTCCAGATGTTGTTCCATCTCTGCAGGCAAGTAGATCAGCCTCACCTGTAGCATGTCCACCATTTTTTTCAATTCAGAAGGCTTGATACCGTAGGCTTGCTGCATGGTGAATCCTTTGAAGTTTTCAACGATACAGAAGCCATTGATTTGAGTTTCCTCGTTCTCTAGCAACTTCTCCAAGATCACGCAGTAGGCACGGAGGATCTGTAGTAAAACCATTGGAGGGTAGCAGCTCAGGCTCCAACACATTCGTGGACCTTCCTCTTACCACATTGGCTTTGAAACACCAGCCATAAAACTTTGCATTGGTTCTGCTAGTGATGCAAGTAAAGTAGTAATCATCATCCAAGAAGATAGGATTGGATTTGTGGGGTCATTGGGGCTCTCTGAGCTTAGTTGTTTTCTTGCAGATGTTTCATTACCAAACTAAGTAACATTATCAGTGCTGATGGTGTTATGTAGTTTGGGTAATGAAACATCTGCAAGAAAACAATGGTTCAATCTTGAGCTACAAATATTCTCATCTACCAATAGGATTGGATTTACACATCATGCAAAGATATAATGAAACTTGTTTGATTATGCATAGATTGTATGAATCCAGCTGCTGTTGTTTGGAAACCATGGTTCCTAGCATAGCATAATGGGTAAACTCCTCAACCAAATATGTTTCCTTAAACAAACCATGATTAAAATAAACTGTGGATTAGTGTGTTGTGCAAACTATTCTGTCATTATAAACACTTGACTTTCTAATATCGGTGTCTGCTTTGCCTGGTCAAATGGAGGCTAAAATCAGAGGCCGCAAGTTGTGATGGTTATATGTGGGATGGATTCCTTCATCAAAGTAAGCTTATTTAATTTTAATAAAGTTTTAGCAGGGGACAATTAATTGAGTTATTATAATACACTAATCCATCAATTGGTTTCCAAAGCACAGTTAGTTCAGTTCATCTAATACTAAGCCCTAAATCAAAATTATTGGATATGGGCTGCAAAACTCCAAAGGTCCAAAGGACCATGAGACAACAGCAAAGAGGTACTGAAAGCATTAACTCTGTTTTAGGTTCTTTCAGATGTTTCCAGCCCAGATGTGCTACTTCTACAAAAATAAGCAAACTATAGTGTAGTGCAGTGTGTGAACCCAGCTACTTAATTCTATTGTCGTACATTTCTGAATACCAAACACTGGTGAATTGATTTTGCTTGTTCTGCTTCTGGATTTCCTTCCTGAGGGAATTGATTTCTGGCTGGCTACAGATATACCTGACCCGGCTAGATATGACTTTCATCTAATCCACTAGAGATTCATCTATCAAAACTGATAAGACATCATGTGGCTTATTCCAAACAAAGTAATTTCATTCAATGATCCCTAAAAGACAGTCTCCTGTCTTTTGACTGATGTAAACTTTCTGGTCCAAGCTAGAGAAGTTCTTGCTAAGTAAATGAATAACTACCCCACCTAAGAAGAAGAGAATAAACAAAAATCTTGAAAACTGAAGAAGGGTGGAAGTTCTTTCATTACAAAGCAGGCAAGCTACATGTCATCTCCCTTCTCTGTTTGCAGTTTGCACCCAGATGTTTTCCATTCTAGATGTTGCCTTGCCAAAGATGAGAAATATTGGCAATTTTGGGTTTACATTCTGTAAGCTGTCTCAAGTCTCCATGGGCAGATAGGTGGCAATATAAATTCAGTAAATAAATTCAATAAATAAATTGCTGTTCAGCCACCTCTGGAGGACCACAGTGCTTTCCCTGCTTTAGGGGGAACTATGATTGTTGAAGATTTAGAAAAAAACTTACAAAAAGGTAAACACCTTTACCAAACAATACCAACCTCATCAAATGTGATCTCTTCATAATCCCAGTTCTCTATGTTGAACAGCAGTACGACCCGACCGTATTTATCCCTGTTGCACAAAATGCCAGGGTAGCCAGCCTCAATGGTACTCCGTACTGCCTCAGGTACCAGATTTTCAAAGAGTTCTGGATACTGCTGACGGAAGTTGACGTAACCTGGAGTTAGGGATAGAAGCTCTAACAGGGCCACATTAGAGACGCTAGTTACATGAACCAACAGCTCAACAATCAAATTAAAACATGATGTCTCCAAGGTGGAACTGGTGCCAGAGGCAGGTTTTTTTTTCAGTTAAGAGTTGCATGTTTTGAACGATAAGTTCATCAACTCCAATCAATAACTCAGTAAACCCAACACTTTTGTTGTGATATAGAAATTACCCATTTTAATTTGAAGGAAGCCAAGGGCACAACAATAGTCTTTTAAAATTCATAACCCGGATGCATAAAAAATGTAATGTTACACACATGGACTTGAGTGTGAATAGAAGAACCTTTCTGAGCAAGAGACTTGCTTCTATCCAGATTCCAGTTTGTACAGATGCTTCAACCGACATTCAAAGTAAGTGCAAACAGAACTCCTCTGCATTCCATCTCAAAAATCTGAAACCCATTAGCTGGCAAGTAGACAAATAGTAATGACATCTATTACTAATGGAGGTGGTGGAACTATTAAACTGGCAGCTTTTAAGAAGAGACTGGACAGCTACTTGTCTGAAATGGTATAGGGTCTCTTGCTTGAGCAGGTGTTGGACTAGAAGACCTTCAAGGTCCCTTCCAACTCTTTTATTCTGATCTATTCTGTTCTGATAATGCTACTACCCGCAATTTGAGTAGAAATAGAGTAATAATAGAGTTGGAAGGGACCTTCGAGGTCTTCTAGTCCAACCCCTGCTCAGGCAGGAAATCCTATACCATTTCAGACAAATGGTTGTCCAATCTCTTCTTAAAAACTTCCAGTGTTGAAACATTCACACCTTCTGGGGGCAAATTGTTTCATTGGTTAGTTGTTCCAAGTTCTAACTGTCAGGAAATTTCTCTTCAGTTATAAGTTGCTTCTCTCCTTGCTTAGTTTCCACCAGTTGCTTCTTGTCCTATCCTCGGGTGCTTTGGAGAATGGCTTGGCTTCCTCTTCTTTTCAGCAACCCCTGAAATATTGGAAGACGTCTATCATGTCTCCCCTAGTCCTTCTTTTCATCAGACTAGACATATCCCGTTCTAGCAATCATTCTCTTTAAGTTTTATCCTCTAGTCCTCTAATCATCTTTGTTGTTCTTCTCTGCAGTCTTTCTAGAGTCCGAACATCTTTTTTACATCATGGTGACCAAGTAATATAACTCATCCCCGTAGGCTTCCAAATCCAATTCAAGGTTCTGGTTGTCACCTATGTTTTACATGGCATAGGACCAAGCTCTTGCGGGTGTCACCTGCCCTCCACTGTTTCTGCTCATCCCACCAGATCTAGCAGGGAAGGCAGGCTCCAGGTTCTGTCCATCAAACAACGCCATCTTGATATGGTCATGTTCCACAATACAGGAACTCCCCAACAGAGGAATGGTTAATAAAGATGGCAGAATTGGCAATGATGGCCAAGTTAAGGGCCTTCGTGACAGAAAAATCACTGAAGAAATTCATCTGTAATTGGAAACCCTTTGTGGACTTTTTGAAGGAGATAGAGGGGGGGGAAATCAAAATTTGCCATATGGATTTGTTGATTGTTAAATTTTAAAAAGGGGGGGGGGAAATTGACATTTTATTATAGTCTTAAACAAAGAATTGAATGTAAACATTCTTTACTGTTCTTGGAGGAAGAAGTCAAAAGTCATTCTTTATATATATTGGTGTTTTCCTTTCCATTTCTTTATATTTTTCACACTTCTATCCCTATTCTCTTTTTACTCTTTACAATTTCCATTGAGTGTTAGTTTATGTTATTTTTTATGTGTTTATGCTTTGTAAATTGTAATAAAATTATTTGAAGAGGGAGGGGGGAAAAACCACAATGCCATCTTGTTGGAACCCCAGAGCTGTGCAATTATGTAATTGCCTTATAAAACATCATTCCCCAGAAATCCTGGTGGTCTTTGAACCTTTTAACTTTTTTTTAATAAAACTCAGAAGACTGGTCTGTTCCTCTAGATTTTTGGCTCAGGCAATTAGCTTAGCTCTGTTGGTGGTACAGCTTTCTTTTCGGGGTTGTTGTTTAAGCATAAAATCATGAATGTATATTATTGTGCTGCTTTTAATCTTCATACACTGCTGTGAGTAGGAAAGGAAAGAAATCCCTGCGGATTTTATTCCACTAGTCATAACCAACTCTAAGGTGCAGCTTTCATCTCTGTTTTAAGGGCTGCTGAGCCAACACTGTCCAAAGACATTTTTGCAGTCATGTGGCCAGCATGATGTCATGGAGCACTGTTACTTCCAAACCAAAGTGGTACCTATTTATCTACACACATTTGCATGCCTTCAAACTGCTAGGTGGGCAGGAGTTAGAGAAGAATGGGACTCACCCCATCGTACAGCACTTGGGTTTCGAACCCACTGAGCGTCACACCACCCAAGCTATGAGCTAGACAGCGGCAAAAATCATTGAAATCAGTAAGTGAATAAACTTCAACCCACAAAGAGTGATAGTTATGGAACTGCATGTCTGGAAGGAAAGGTCCAATGGAAGAATCCTGACCTTTAATCAAATCATAAGCTCTGTTGATATCAAACTTGCGGGCACGTATGAAACGAAGGAGGAAAGCTTCATCCTTCCCCTGCATTTTCTCAGAAACCGCTTTGCAAATGTCGTCTCCATCTTTAGCTTTCTCCTGGATAAGCTCCTGAAGCTCTTTGATTGCTAATTCACGTTTCTCTGAGGTCTCGTTCAATTCATCTTTAGCCTAGGGATGAGAGGCAAAGATGATAAATAGACAATGAGTTGGAGGATCATACTGGAATTTCTAATTTTCCTGGAAAAGTACAGGCAATCCTCAACTTACAACCATTCATTTAGTGGACTGTTCAAAGATATAAGACACTGAAAAGTGTGATTTATGGCCAGTCCTTGCACTTACAACTGTTGTAGTATCCCCATTTGACAAAAGTGTGGGCACTTGGCAACCAGCAAGTATTTACAGTGGTTGCAATGTCTCAAGATCATGTGATCATCATTTGTGACCTTCCCAGATGGCTTCCAACAAACAAAGTCAATGGGGAAATTCAGGATTCATTTATTATTATTATTATCATTAGCATATGGCATTGTTGCATTAGCCAGGAGACCACAATGCTGTTGCAGAGTAGTAATTTGGCTGCCAAGGTACCATCCCTGTTGTTGGAAATACTTGCACGCTAAGGTGTATCATGGGATGGCGAGCTGGTTTTGCACCAGAAAGAAATACAAGCAGCTCTTCCTACAGCATCATCCAAGACTCCTTCAGTTCCTGGAGCCACCACACAAACAGGCGCTGCAACCAGGAAGGTTCAGAGCCAGCAGAAATCTGACTGCCTGCACAGAACACCAACTTGTCTCCCCACTGAAATGGTACCTCTTTATCTACTCGCATAGAACATGCTTTCAAACTGTTAGGTGGACAGAAGCTGAGGCGAGTTGACAGGAGCAATGCTAGGAATTGAACCGCTGAAGCAGAGATCATCTCCAGCATCATCAAACCATTGAGCTACCACACCTCCATCTGGATTCACTCTATGATTTGTGATTCACTTAACAATTGCAGTGATTTGTTTAACAACTGTGGCAGAAAAGGCTGAGAAATTGGGCACCACTAACTTCCTTAGCAATGGAAATTCAGGTCTCAGTTGTGGTTTTAAGTCCAGTACTGCCTGTAGTTCTTTCATCAGTAACTGGGGGAACCCTTTCTAGCAAAAGGTATCCCCCCCCCCCCAAATATGGTAACAACCTGAAATCTGGATGAAGGATCAGAGTCCTTCCTAATATGTGGAAACCAAATTGTAACTGTTATTTATATGTAACAAGGAACGTTTTTAAACACGTGGGGAATTATCCTTTAAAACTAATGGTTCCTCTTCTATATCAAGAGTGGTTGTGAATCAAACCAACATTTTGAACTAGAGTGAACTGACATCCAAGTAGAGTCAACAGTTTTGAGTTGAAGCTTACAATACTGTAATTAACGTTGCCCTATTTTTTGGAGTTTGGTGCCATCTAGTGGCTGATAGTAATTATACTTCTCTCTATCACCTAGGCTTGGTTTAACATTACAAGATTTTAGGATTAGGTGGCCAAGGCTGTGAAGTAAATGGTTGCAGCTCTTAAAATGAATAGAATGATCAATGTTAGGTAGCTGATCGTAGATTAAAAGGTCTGAGTGACATGCAAAATTTCACAAGGAACTTGAAGCCAAATATATTTTACAGTCCTCTCTAAAGCAGGACATCTGATCAGGATAAAAATGGGTGGCAATGCCAGCTGGCCAATGGATCTGTGCTAAATGTTTTTCTTGGCTATCTTGGGCATATTCAAATGGTCCTTGGGTTCCTGCTTCTGTTGTTCTCCCCAATTTTCCACGATGCTCACCTTCTGCAGTGTGTGTGCGGGGATCTTCTCATGCTTCCCAAACACAGGACCATGGTCACTGGTGCTCAGTCGCTCAAGTTTAGTCCGCAAAGCCTGCTCCTCTTCAGAAAGAGGCCTGAAGGTGCCAGTCTGAGAATGAAATTGCAAGATGAAAATAGCATCTTCTGCCTTGATCATGTAAAACCTCAGTCAACACTTTGGGATATTGCAAAGGGAGGAAAGATTCAGGCTAGAAACAGCAGGAGAGATTGGGAATCCTTTTGGCTGCAAGTTCATGCAGCACTAAAATGCACAACTGCATTTTAGCCTAACTTGCTTAATGGAGGCAATTCATGCTTTAGTTTTAGGTAGAGACACCTTGGCTAGGTTTGCATATATTTTCCCATATTTAACTACTGAACCATAATGAAGTTCATTTGGCCTGATTTGCTGGATTTACACAGCAAGGAAAACAGGAAAATAGCTGGAACACAGTGACAGAGTTGGAAGGGACCTTGGAGGTCTTCTATTCCAACCTGCCCAGATTCATTTTTATATAAGATGGGCAGCAAATAAATTTAATAAATAAATAAACCCCCTACCCAAGTAGGAGACTCGATGCCATTCCGGACAAGTGGCCACTCAGTCTCTTCTTGAAAACCTCCAGTGATGGAGCACCTACAACTACACAGGCTGGACTTAATAAAGGACATGTCAGAACAAAATAGGGTTGTTGCTTTGGGGTTTAGTGTGTTGTGTGACCCAAGAGCCAAGTCTGCTGAAGAGAATGTTTGAATCTGGCATGTTTCCCAACAGCTATCCCCAGTGAGAACTTGAGAGTAGGGAGTTAAAAGGGAATTAAAACTCACCATTGCTGTCATCTTTGCACTCCAACCCAGCTCCTGGGAGAAAGAAAAGGAGATAGAAAACCATAGGTGAACCCTGTTAGTAGGTAAAGCCTGAGATTACACAATGTTTGCCGAACAATGACTGAATGGATTAACCACACTTAATTGGACAAAACATTTGCTAGACCAATACTCAAATACAGCTCATCAGTCTGGAACCCACATTACGTATCTGATATTAACACAGTTGAGAAAGTCCAGAAATATTTCACAAGAAGAGTTCTCCACTCCTCTACTTGTTGCAGAATACCTTATGCCACCAGACTTGAAATTCTAGACCTAGAAAACCTAGAACTACGCCGTCTTCAGTCTGATCTAAATATAGTATATAAAATCATACATTGCAATGTCCTACCTGTCAATGAATACTTCAGCTTCAATCATAACAATACAAGAGCACACAATAGATACAAACTCAAGGTTAACCGCACCAAACTTGATTGCAGGAAATACGACTTCAGCAACAGAGTGGTCAATGTCTGGAATACTCTATCTGACTCTGTGGTTTCTTCCCCAAACCCCAAAAACTTTAACCTTAGACTGTCTACTATTGACCTCACCCCTTTCCTAAGAGGTCTGTAGGGGGCGTGCATAAGCGCACCAACGTGCCTACCGTCCCTGTCCTATTGTTTCTTTTTATTTTTCTTATATGTATCCATTTCATGTATTCATAACTATGTTTATTCTTATACCTATTATCTTAAGCGATTGACAAATCAAATAAATAAAAAATAAATAAAATAAAATAATAAAATAAAATAAAATATAAAATAAAATAAATAAATAAATTGAAATGAAATGAAATGAAATGAAATGAAATGGAGAGGGAAGACATTTTGGAGGTCTTCTAGTCCAATCTTCTGCTCAGGCAGGACACCCCATACCATTGGAAAAATGGCTTTCTAGCCTCTTCTTAAAAACCTCCAGTGATGGAGCACCCACATCTGGAGACAAGCTGTTCCACCGATTAATTGTTCTAACCATCAGGAAATTTCTCTTTAGTACTTAGTACTTATTACTAACATAGCATGCTCACCAAGCAAACTGCATTCCAACAAAGCATTATATGAACACATTCATAATAGCAATAGCACTTAGACTTATATATCGCTTCGTAGTGTTTTACAGCTCTCTAAGCAATTTAGAGAGTGAGCATATTGCCTCCAATAATCTAGGTCCTCATTTTACCCATCTGGGATGGATGGAAGGCTGAGTCAACCTTGAGCTGATCAGCATTGAGCTCCTGGCACTGGTATACAAGAGTTAGTAAGCAATACTGCTCGAACCACTGCGCCACCATAGCTCCTAATGAGTTGCTGAAATTTACTTTTTTGTATGCATTCACCTTTCCGATCCTGATGCTTTCTAGATAGCTTGGCCTGCACATCCATCAGAGACATCCATCAGAGGTTGGACACAATGGGATGTCAGCTTACCTGAGTGGAACTGAATGACTTTGATCATTCATTCCTTGCAATTTAACACAAAGTTGGGAAAACCGCACTAACTCCAATTTGCAATCCTCCTATATTTTCCTGGTGTTTTTCCTCATTTTTTCCTCATTATTTATCTAAAGTCTGTTGAGGTAGAAAAATTTAAAAGAGCTGAATAAAGCTAATAGAATGTCAGCCCAGCAACTTTCATCCCTTGGTGTCTCATCAGTCCTTGAGTAGCATTAAAAGGGGCTGTCTTAGGGAGCTCCCATATCTTGACTTCCAAGGATGGACTCTTTCACTAGATGGTAGCAAAAGAGATACAGAGAATTGCAGCTCTTGGCTGCCATCCAGGGGTTGCTTGGATTCTTGCAGACCATATCTGGCAGTCTTATTATACTTCTACAAAGCCTCAATGAGAAGTCTTCCCTACTTTTATCTGAACCCTTCTATGCCCTAGGAAAGTGTTCTGTCATTATTTCTCTTCAAGCCCTACTAGTTAAACACAGATAAGAAGTATAAAGGGCAGAGGGAAGAACATGGAAGAACATGGAAGAGCTATAAGCGAGACAATGCTCAGATAAAAGCAATTTTAGTCTGAGGGAGAAATATAATTTGAGAAAGCATTCAAAATGTAACCCTCCTTTTTGCTTATGAAGATAAAGGGAGGGAGAGGGGAAGTCTTCAGACTTGAAAAACTCTGTTATTATATCATAATTAAAATTATATTAGCATTCATAACTTTTCTAATTTACCTTGAAGGGCTGACATCAAGTGTGAAAAATAGGAAACTTCTCTATACATAGTCAAGTTTTTATCTTCTTTTGCCTAACTAGTTGTTTGAACGTTTGTGTTTGTCCCCATAATAATGATAAATAATAATAATAATGCCTGGATAGTGAATGTCGCAATACCAGGAGACAATAGAGTAGAAGAAAAAGAATGGGATAAAAATCACAAACTACGAAGACCTACAAATAGAAATAGAACAACTGCGGCAAAGGTGGTATTCAGCAGGTTCTGACCAGTTCTGGAGAACCAGTAGTGGAAAATTAGAGTAGTTCGGAGAATCGGCAAATACCACCTCTGACTGGAGATTTTACAGTATCCTTCCCTCGCCATACCCACCAAGCCACACCGATAGAACCGGTAGTAAAAAAATTTGAATCCCACCACTGGACTGCAGCAAAAGAAAGCAAAGACAGTACCAACAGTAATAGGAACCCTGGGTGCAATCCCAAAACATTTAGAGCACCACTTGAATACCAGCATCATGGACAATATCACCACCAGTCAATTGCAAAAGGCAGCTCCACTTGGAATAGCTTACATCCTGTGATGATAACACCATCAAACAACATCTGCCAAGTCCATTGGAAAGACTCGTTTATTGGTTGGATAAAAATTCCAAATCCAGTTTGAACATCTGTCTGACTATGAACCATAATAATGGAAAATTAATGGAACACTTGAATCTTCACTTATACTATGTAGATATATTACTGCATTCCTGGGAAAAACTTGATGGCAATCCCAGCTAAAGAATTGGCAGTTATGGTTTCACTTTGTTGCGTATAATCATAATAATGCCCTCTTTAAAAACAAAATAAGGAAGTCGTCAATGCCAAAAAATATAAATGATTATCTTATTGTGGTTTTTTTCTCTCCCAGAGTCACATTGAACAGTATAGATTGGTTTCACTGTTGGCAGTGGCTAAAATGAAAGTAGTACATTCTTGGAACATTTTATGACAAGGTCTGAAAGACAAATAAACTATAAAGAAAAGGAAATGTGCTTTGTAGTCATGCAATGTTGCTTATATAATTTATCTGACAGCTTTGCTTCTCTTCCCCTATTCACACATTTTTGAAATATTTATTTTGGATAATGAGGAAGGTTATTTCATTGCCTTCTCTCAGAATGTTACACATAATTAATACTTTGTCATTAAATAACTAAAAAAACCAATTCCTTTATACAATGCAACCAAAATAACAACAATAAGCAGCAACAATGGCTCAATCTGAATTCATATGTGTTCATTATCCTGTGTTTGTTCTAGAGATCCATAATGAACCAAATGCATAGCACATTAAATCATAGATTACATTATAGAAATTAAACGGGCTGGGTTTACACACCACATTAAGTCTAAACCAATCAAGGTGCATTGTATCTAATGCAATATGCAAATCCAGTCACCTGTGGAAGAGTTACACATCACTAACTACACTGGCCTAACTACAGTAGGGACAAAACCACACTCCTATGGCACCTGAGAAGCTTTTGAAATGGGCAGAAGTACAGGATGGCTTTTCCAAGTTGTCTGTCAATAAAACTTTAGATCAAGATGGAAATATGTACATCTGGAAGATACCACTGATTCTTCAGTCTACTCTACAATAAAGCAAGTCTCATTAAGCTGGTGCCACACTTCTAAAGAAAGCCTACATTGGACTCAGGTGGTCAAATCATTGCTGGGATGGTGCAAATGCTTTGAATGCAGAAGCAGCTGTATTTACTGCCTGGAATCTACCTTGAAAACAAACTGAGATACAGCCATGGGGAAGACTTCTGCCATGGATATTATTCAGCCAGTAGATAAATAGTCTAACTCAATAGAAACAGTACATAATGACTTGAACTTCTGCACAGTTTTTTCACTGGCATAGAATAGAATAACAGAGTTGGAAGGGACCTTGTAGGTCATCTAATCCATCCAACCACCCCTCCCCTCCACACACATCCAAGCAGGAGACCCTACACCATTTCTGATAGATGGCAGTCCAGTCTCTTCTTGAAAGCTTCCAGGGATGAAGCTCCCACAACTTCTGAAGGCAACTTCTGTTCCATTGGTTGATAGTTCTCACTGTCAGAAAGTTCCTCCTTATTTCTAGGTTGAATCTCTCCTTGGTCAGTTTCCATCCATTATTCCTTGTCTGGCTTTCGGGTGCTTTAGAAAATAGCTTGACTCCCTCCTCTCTGTGGCAAGCCCTCAAATATTGGAAGACTGCTATCATGTCTCCCCTGGTCCTTCTCTTCACTAGACTAGCCAAGCCCAGTCCCTGCAACCATTCATTGTATGTTTTAGCCTCCAGTCCCCTAATCATCTTGGTTGCTCTTTTCTTCACTGGAATATAGACACATATTGGGCTCCATCACCGCTCCTATTCTTAAAAAAAAAATCCATAAAGCTATGGCATCTTTGGTTGCAGAAACAGAACCAATGCTGACCACATTGCAAAACTTCAGTAAATAAAATACTCACAAAGGATACTAAGATGCTCGAGGAAGACCTCTGTGGGAAATCCTGAAGCCCAGAGTGAGGAACCCTGACACAGGCAGGCTGCAGGGAAGCCAGTGGGACTGGAGAGGATCAAAGAAAACTCCTGACAAACATCCCATTAGAAAATGCTGGGTTGGGATTAGGCCGTCCCAGGGCATTTGCTCAGCAGGGCTTCATAAGGAGGTCAACCCAAACCAGGGAAGGGATTCCCATGGAAGGAAAGTACAAAAGGCAAATGAGGGGATAGAAACAAAGGCAAAGCAGTGGCCAAGGAGATTTGGCTCAGAGAAATGCATAACGGGGGACATTGATGGGATTCTGGGACTGATTAACCGTGCATAAAAGCCTCTTATTGTATAACTGGGCCAGACTCATTAGCGTAATATGGAGGAAGAATGAAGGATTCATGAGAACTCTGAAAGTGAGATAAAAGGCAGAGACTGCAACTCCATCAAAGGAGGAAGAGCAGCTTCCTGGTGAATTTAGATATTTTACATATGTAAAGTCCATATTGTCATCCTGCCATGTCCACATGTGTACGTATTTGTGTGCCTGTATCCTCTGTCAGCACAGGGATGCAGGTTCTCTTTATATCCATGGCATTTAAATGCATCCCTGCTTCTTCCCACCATTCCTTTGCTTAAACAGGCTCTTAAGGTTCTGAAGTTGGGTGTTTGGTGGCATAACTGACTTCCTTGACCTGAGAAATGTTGGCTCACAGCTCATGGCTCACACTTTGATCCATTTCTCAGTGTGTGAGATCAATCCAGCCAGACCTTCCATATCAGTGAGCTCTTCCTAGAAGCATCTGGTGGGATCTGGGACATGAATTAATCCAGGAGGCTTCTTCTTAAGTCCTTATGTACTCGTCAGCCCATTCTCTTTACATAGAATGGGGCAGGGGCTGAAGGGCGATTTGATAGGTTTAAGATTAACAGAGTTGGGAGTGATCTTGTAGGTCATTTAGTCCAAACCCCTCACCCCAAGCAGGAGACCCCACACCATTTCTGACAGATGGCAGTCCAGTCTCTTCTTGAAAGTCTCAAGTGATGGTGCTCCCACAACTTCCGAAGGCAAATTCTGTTCCATGGGTTGATTGCTCTCACTGTCAGAAAATTTCTCCTTATTTCCAGGTTAAATCTCTCCTTGTTCAGTTTCCACCCATTATTCCTTGTCTGGCCTTCAGGTGCCTTGGAAAATAGCTTGACCCCTTCCTCCTCTCTGTGGCAGACTCTCAAACATTAGAAGAGTGCTATCATGTCTCCCCTCTCCTTCTCTTCACTAAACTAGTCGTGCCCAGTTCCTGTAACCACTCATCGGATAGCCTCCAGTCCCCTAATCATCTTGGTTGCTCTTCTCTGCGCTTTTTCTAGAGTCTCAACATCTTTTTTATAGTGGTCACCGAAACTGGATGTAGTACTCTAAGTGTGGTCTGACTAAGGCTTTATAGAATGGTATTAGTACTTATGAGGTTCAAAGTTATGACAACCTTGGAAAAGGGACTTATGAACCATGCTTGCCGTTATGACCATTGTACCACACACACACCCATGGTCACATGATCACAATTCAGGTGCTTGGTTCACATTTAGGACAGTTGCAGTGTCTTGTGAACAAACGATCATGATTTACAACCGGCCCAGACGGCTTCTGAAAAACAGTTGATTTGGGAAGCCAGATGCAGCTAATGACCATGATTCACTTAACAACTGCATGATTCTCTCAATGAACATGGTAAACATGGTTGTAAAATCAATTCTGAAGATTCTAATCCCAATTTGTCATAAATTGAGGACTACATGTACCATTAATTACAGGTGGAAGAGAGGACAACAGGGAATAAATGATGGCATGTGCGCGAAGACACCATCACAATGTCACCCCAAAACATTTGTTGTTTGTAGTATTCTGTTGATATCACAATGTACACCTGCAATTATTCCCATTTTAAACTTTATGTACTGTATGTGTTCATTTTCATCCAGAGTCTGTCTCTGTTTCTCTCTCTCCCTCCCTCCCTCCCTCTTTCTTTTGGGGTTCCCATGTTGCATCAAACAATAGTGTATTATTGTTTTTTTTTGGACTACGCTACAAATAGCAGAGTGTTCATAATTTGCTAAGCCATTATTAGCTGCGGTTTATAATCCACGGCAGCTATGTTCATATCACAAGGCAAGCCAAACAAATCAAAGCTTGGTTTATCACACACAGTCACAGGCCGTTCCTCTTAATAGGAACAGAAGATTAGTTTAGATTCAGATGAAAAAGAATAGGCACGGGGAAGGCCATTAAAGTTAGCAGACGGTTCTTTTAACTTAAAAAGATTCAAGATTCAAAGAAAGAAGCACATAGGCCTGCGGAGAGGAACTGGAATATGAAAGACATGTTCTTTAATTGCTTGGGGAATGTAAGGATTTGAATTCCATGGCACCAGGACTGTGGGAGGAAAATATGTGTTCCAAATGTGGGTGCAGATCAAAGAGAGAGAGAGAGAAAGAGAGAGAAGGGGAGAGAGAAAGGAAGGAAGGAAAGGAAAGAAAGGGAAGAAAAAAGAAAGAAAAAAGAGAGAGAGAAAGGGAGAAAGAAAGGGAGAGAAAGGAAGGAAAGGAAAGAAAGGAAAGAAAAAGAAAGAAAAAGGGGGAGAGATACAACTGTCAGTGGGACTTGTGTGGAGAAGGCACAATATGGGTTCAGCCAAATGCCACTTTGATCTCTTTTCTTTCCCCTACAGCTTCTGATTGGTCAGCCACACATTTTGACAATTTTCATGAATGGCATTATTTGGCCGTCGTTAAGCAAACACAATACTGTATTTAAGCATTGATGTCTGGCCCTCATTTGACATTGTCTGCAGAGGCTCTGTGTGAAGGGCTGAAAGATTACAAGTATGTCTTCCTGCCTGTCTATCCACCTCAATATGAAAGCAGGATCTTGAAATGGCCCACCAGTATTTTTCAACAGAGTGCTCAGGCCAATAATTAGGTCACCTATGCAGGATCAGCCTTGCAGCCTCCACCTGGTGGTATGTGAACCACTCAGCACATTTCCAAGTAGTAAACAGCTCAGCACATGATGTTCTAAAGGCAGCACATCAAGGAGAACAATGCCATCTGTTCATGGGAACATCTAATAGTGGGAGAAGTAGGAGACACTAGAAAGACCACACCAGCCAAAAATATTAAGCAGGGTCATGCTTGGGTGGAACATAATGAAGTCCCAGAGCTGCTAGATTAGGAAGCTGGAAAAAATATATGCTAAAAGACAATGTAGTTTTTATCTTCGTCTTTAGAAAGGCCATGTGATGACCCAGGGCATGGCACAAAGGCAACACAGTCAAATAAGCAATAAGAGTCCCTTTATTATCTCCAACTTTGCCCCCAATGTCCAGATTACCTTCGGCTGGAGAAAAACTCTCCCAGGAACAGTCTTTAACTGTAGAAAATTCAGTGCAAAACAAGGTACACACGAACTGTAACTTAAAATCCAAACAAACCAAACTAAAATAATTAGTTTGACAGGACAGGAGAAGGAATTTCAGACTTGAAAGCATGGCAAAACTCACAGTTGGGAAGACACAAGTTACACAGATAAACCACGATGATACAAGATAGCTTCACATTTGCTCCAACAACTTGCTATGTGTTCCATATTAGCAGGCTTGAAACCCTGCGTTCCTATTGGTCCAGAAAAGCCGGATCGTGATTGGAGGATTTGAAAGTTCCTGATTGGCTCATACAGGGTTTGCCGCGATTGGCTAAAACCAAGCGCGGCAAACTCAAAGAGATGTCATTGGCTGCCTAGCCGCGGCCAGCTCTATAAGAAGAGCTGCCGCGCGCTAGGGTTTTTAGTCTCAGAATCTATCTGTTAAATAAAGAGCTGTTGTTCACTACTCAACCCTCATCTATTCATGGGACCCACCAACCATACTTAACACTGGCGATGAGGATGGGATTCTGAGACAACAAGGCTAACCAGCACGTGGCAAATGGCGCAGAGACGACCAGCGAAATGGCCAGCAGCGCCATGCCGCCTGCACCATTTAACCCAGCCAGCGAGGACTGGGAGTCCTACATTGATCGTTTCCAAATGTTTTTGGAATCCAACAACTTGAAAGACGCCACCAGCAGCAAGAAACGGGCGGTATTTTTAACGCACTGCGGGCCCGCTCTTTTCAAAATGGCCAAGGCGCTAGCAAAGCCCGCAGATGTCAAAACGATGGATTGGGACAACCTAGCTCCCATCCTCCGAAACCACTATGCTCCGGCCGTACCAACTCTTATCCGAAGGCATGATTTTTATCAATGACACCAGCGTGAGGGTGAGAGCATCGGTGAATTTGTGGCCGACCTGAGGGACCTTGGTGGTTTGTGCAGATTCGCTAACCTGGATGAGGCCATGAGAGACCGAGTCGTTCTCGGCCTGAAAGACCCAGCGCTCCAAAGCAGACTAATGGCCAAGGGTGACATCTCCCTCGCCGACGCCATAGCCGAAGCAACCGCAGCCGAATCTACCCGCAAATCAGTGGCCCGAATGCGGTGTTCAAACAGAACCAATCATCAATCGACCAGCGAGGCAACCACCACACCAGAAAAACTCACAGCCACCATCCACCATGGCGACGTCGAATCCCCTTCTGACAGCGAAGAAGAAGAGATTCACCGTCTTCAGGCAGAACGCGACCGGCGAGACCGTAAGTCGGGATACCAGTGTGCCAGCTGTGGAGGAAATTACCCACGTTCCAAATGCAAGTTCCTGGACGCTGTTTGCCAACATTGAGAGAAGCAGGGGCATATCGCTAAAGTATGCCGTAATAAACAAAATTTCAGCCCCCGGCATTGAGGCAACAGCCCGAGAAGACAAGATGGCACCCCCACCAAAAACTGGGACCGCCAGACTGACAGCCGGTGGAGCTGGGACGGCCGAAACAAAAGATTTGATGAGGCACCGTGAAGAGAAGAAACACACCAAACAGTTATCATCGCCCATTCTTCACCAATAGATGCACGGAAGATACGCATCGAGGTCGGTATCAAAAACCAACCATGCACCATGGAGGTAGATTCTGGCTCCTACCTCTCCATGGTCTCCTGGCGCACCATAAAGCGTCTAATACCCAGCATACGCCACCAGGAACTAAGTGACCAGAAATTGATCCTGAGGGACTACAAGGGAACCGTATCCCAGTGGCTGGCATTGTGCATTTCAAGATCACCTACAAAAACTGCACCAATATTTTACCACTTACAATTATAGATAAAGACCGCCCCAGCCTACTCGGATTATAATGGTTCACACCGCTAGGGATCGAGATGGCAGGCATCAATCACACAGACGAAGAAGATTGGGAGGCGACGCTCGTATGAGACTTCCAAGAGGTCTTCGATGACACTTTAGGCAAATACAAGGGGTCCCCAATCTCCTTCAATCTTAGCCCAGACATCGCTCCCATCCGCCTCAAGCCACGCCGAGTGCCATTTGCACTCAAGCCTAAGATAGACGAGCAATTAAATAAGCTCATCGCGCAAGGATTATTAGAACCTATCGACCATGCCCATTGGGAAACACCCATTGTTACCCCCATCAAACCAGATGGCTCCCTGAGAATCTGTGGAGACTACAAGGCCACCCTGAACCATGCCCTGCAGCAGAGTGCCTACCCTGTGCCAGTAGTCCAGCATCTCCTACACTCACTTGGGGGTGGCAGAGTCTTTGCAAAGCTCGACCTGGCACAAGCCTATCAACAACTGCCGGTCGATGCTGAAACCGCCGAGGCACAAACGATCGTGACACATCGAGGGGCATTTAAATGCAACCGACTCCAATTTGGAGTCAGCGTTGCACCTGGGGTTTTCCAAAGCCTAATGGAAAGACTGCTGCAGGGAATTAAAGGAGTCGTACCCTATTTTGATGATGTGCTAGTAGCAGCCCCCAATAAGAAACAATTGGAGAAACGGCTAAGAGCGGTCTTACAAAAATTTAAAGACTCCGGCCTCAAAGTAAAAAAAGAGAAGTGCCAACTATGTACTGAAAGGGTTGAATTCCTGGGGTACCTCCTAGACAGACATGGAATTCACCCTACTGACAAAAAACTAAAAGCCATCAAGAAAGCCCCCAGACCGAAAAATAAAACGGAACTCCAAGCATTCCTTGGACTCATTAATTTCTATAATGTTTTCCTACCCCAGAAGGCGACTGTCGCGGAACCCTTGCATAGGGTCCTGGATAAAGCGGCATCCTGGACCTGGGGAAGGTGAGAGGAACACGCCTTCCAACAAATTAAAAACCTTTTAACTTCCGACACAGTCCTTATTCAGTATAATGAAACCCTGCCGCTGACTGTCACATGCGACGCATCACCCTTTGGTGTTGGGGCAATCCTAAGCCACACCTTGCCGAATGGGAAAGAGGCTCCCATCGCATTCTTCTCAAGAACCCTGTCCAAGCCGGAGAGGAACTACAGCCAGCTGGACAAAGAAGCTCTAGCCATGGTCTCCGCAGTGAAAAGATTCCACGAATACATTTATGATAGGACCTTTTCAATTATTACGGACCACAAACCCCTACTAGGCATTTTGGCTGGGAACAAAGCCACTCCAAACATCCTATCACCTAGGATGACGAGATGGTCTGAATTTCTTGCCGCTTATAATTACCATTTAGCACACTAACCCAGCAAGACCATCTCACACGCTGATGCTTTAAGCCGATCCCCCCTACCAGACGTGCAAGACAACCCAGCACCCACATTATCAATTTTACAAATGGAAACAGTAACCACTCCACCATTGACCACGCAAGACATTGCCCGCGAAACAAGAAGGGACAAACGCTTGGCGCAAGTCCTCAGCTGGGTGGAGAGGGGTTGGCCAGAAAGCAAAAAAAATGAACTCTTTAAACCGTTTAAAAACCGGCAAACTGAACTTTTTTCACAAAGGGGGTGCATTCTTTGGGGAGACCGGGTGGTTATACCAGAAACATTACAGAAAAAAGTTCTAGACATGCTGCACGACGGGCACCCGGGCATTGTACGAATGAAAGCCCTGGCCAGAAGCTACGCTTGGTGGCCAGGCATGGACAAACAAATAGAAACTTGGGTCGCCACTTGAAGCAGATGTCAAGAGACTCGCTCGACTCCCCCTGCAGCTCCACCACTAGAATGGGAAACCCCCAGAGGCCCCTGGTCGTGAATCCATATTGACTTCGCGGGGCCAACCAAAGGACATACCTTTTTAATCACTGTTGATGCTTACTCAAATTGGCTCGAAGTAAGCAAAATGAAAACAACCACCACAGAAGCGTTATCAAAAAATTAAACAAACTTTTCGCCATGCATGGTCTGCCAGATGTGATAGTATCTGACAATGGACCTCAATTTACCTCATTGGCGTTTGAGCAATACTTGGCAGACCATGGCATCTGACACGCATTGACATCACCTGCTCACCCAGTGGCAAACGGGCGAGCTGAACGCATGGTTCAGTTCACAAAAAAAAACATCCAAAAGATTGAATATGGCAACATCCACGAAAAAATCAACAAAATGCTTCTAATACAACATATCACACCCAACACCACCACGAACAAATGCCCAGCGGAATTACTCATGGGCAGAAGGCTCCGGTCACCTCTAGACCGATTGCACCCTACTTACACTCCAGAGAAACCCCCTGGATCTACTAGCAGACATCGAGCCTTCAACGTGGGAGACACTGTTTTCGCTAAAAACTTTACTGGGGACCCACTATGGCTACCTGCAAAGATCACCCAAGTCACCGGCCCCCGGTCCTACCGACTCAAGACCACCGACGGGAGAAGCTGGAAACGGCACATTGACCAGCTGCAGTCTAGGCTGGCTACTTTTCCTCTCACAGACTCTAACCAAAAAATCAGAGGGGGGGGGACCTCAAACTTAGAAAAAGAACCAGTATCTGCGCAAGCAGAACACCCCACACACACATTGAATAAAAATCAAACATTAAACCAGCAATACTTACCTACAAACAGGGAACCGAGGCAGACGGGTGCTTCACCTGGAAGTAGCAGCCGGACAAGCTCAACCAGCCCAGAGAATCCAGGCGGGAGCAACAGAGCAAACGACTCGACCAACCCGGATACACCAGGCGGGAGTCACTGCTTTAGGCCCGGCTCACCCTTCCAGGCGGTTCCATCGAGAAGCTTGAGAGCGACGCGGAGCCTGTCCGAACCTGACGACGACCAGAGACATTATGAACTGCACAAGTCAAGTAGGCGGACCCGAAGACCCACCTACTTACGTGACTACGTTACCCCACCCCTTGGATGGAACCAAGAGGGGAGGGGTGTTCCATATTAGCAGACTTGAAACCCTGTGTTCTTATTGGTCCAGAAAAGCCGGATCGTGATTGGAGGATTTGAAAGTTCCTGATTGGCTCATACAGGGTTTGCCGCGATTGGTTAAAACCAAGTGCGGCAAACTCAAAGAGATGTCATTGGCTGCCTAGCCGCGGCCAGCTCTATAAGAAGAGCTGCCGCGCGCTAGGGTTTTTAGTCTCAGAATCTATCCGTTAAATAAAGAGCTGTTGTTCACTACTCAACCCTCGTCTATTCATGCGACCCACCGACCATACTTAACACTATGTGCAGCTTCCTCTTTTATACACTGTTTTCCCAGCTGCAGCTAATGAAGGGAATCAGGGCACTTTCATCCCCCCTAAGCCATTCAACCCACGTTGCTTTCTTCTCCGTTCCTCCCTGCGTGCCCTAGGATGAAGAGGGGGTGGGCCTGGGTCTTCCTCTGAATTCCCTCTCCCTTGCTCTACCTCTCCCCTGCTCTGCCCAGCCGGACTTTGCCCTTCCCCAGTTTCCTCCACAGCCAACGGGGCCACACTCCCACTCCCTGTCAGCTGTTCAGCTTCCTCCTCCAAGTCAGATTCCAACAGGGGCATTGATAGGCCATCTCATCTGTTTTGGTAGGCAAAACCAGGCATATAAAGAATCCAGTTGCTGCATTGATTTTAATAGCAATACCAATAGCACTTAAGACTTCATAGTATTTTTACAGCCCTCTCTAAGCAATTTGCAGAGTCAGTCTGTTGCCCCCAACAATTGGGGTCCTCATTTTACCAACCTTGGAAAGATGGAAGGCTGACCTTCCAACCTTGAGCCAGTTAGAATCAAACTGCTGGCAGTCGGCAGAGTTAGCCTGAAATACTGCATTCTAACCACTGAGCCACCATGACTCAATTTAATGCAACTTACTGACTGTAAACAGGCAACGTGATTACTTCTCTATTTTTGCACATTTGATATAAAGTTGTGTCTACTGTGCCTACTCCAGGGGGCATCTATAAACAAATGTACTCCTCCAAACAGTGGAATTGAGAAAATGACAAATAACAGCAGCTCAAGTCTCTAGAAGTTGACATCCTTAAGGAATAAGACCAAGTTGTACTAACCACTGGGAATTATGGTTCTCCTTGACTGGCTCCTTCCAACAGCTCAAGTTTTCATAGGAAGCTGTGCACTTGCAGAAAGGCCACGCAGATTACTATAATCCCCATTTTCTGAATAAAAGTAAGGTTTCTTGTAAATTGAACTTGACTGCTGATGATTTTTTATAGGCTTAGCCATGCTGTTCTCTTAGCAACAGTGTGGAAGTGGTTTGGCCCTATCTTCTTCCAGAATAACTTTTGACTTCTGTACAGATTTCCCATCCAATAGTAACACCCTTCTGATCCTGTTTAGTTCAGAATTCCTGGATTCAGTTTTCTCTCTCATAGGAATTCCCAAAGGTGCTTTTTCTAGAGGCAACTGGACTTTCTGGTTTTTGAAGATGTTTCACTTCTCATCCAAGAAGCTTCTTCAGCTCTGACAGGATGGTTGGGGATGGAAGGATTTATACTCCTTGCAGACAGCTGGCCATTGGTATTCTTTGGTTTATGTGTGTCCTCAGGGCCACCCAAGTAGTGCAAATGGTTCCTGTGATCTGCAATTTTTCTGAAAATCCGTTCATACTCCCACACCCTTTGAAGGGTGTTCATCCCAAAGTGCATCGCTAAAGTTTAGACTAGAATAAACAGAGTTGGAAGGGACCTTGGAGGTCTTCTAGTCCAACCCCCTAATTAGACAGGATAACCTACACTACTTCAGACAAATGGTTATCCAATCTCTTCTTAAAAACTTCCAGCGTTGGAGCATTTACAACTTCTGGAGGCAAGTTGTTCCACTGGTTAATTGTTCTAGTCCAGTGGTCACCAACCAGTGATGGTCTGCAAGAAAATTTTGGTGGTCCGCAGAGAAATGTCACCCACAATGTCACCCACAGAGAAAGGACCCCCCCCACACACACAAAGCAATTAATCCAGACTGTATGGGAACAGAAGGCTTGTGTTGCTTGCATTGCGAACCACACAAGGTAGTGATGGGAGGGGGGGGGAGGCAGAGAAGGGAACGTGCCCGTCGCCCCACGCACCTGGCCTGGCCACCGGGCTGCTTCTTTCCTCTTCTGCTTTTGGCTGCATGCAAGGAATGCTAAGAACATCTTTCTTTCTCTGCCCCAAACTCTGCCGGAAATGAGTTTTTGGGACCCTGCAAGGCCTTCCTGCTCCAAGAGCCTGTGCCAGCAAAGACTCATTTCTGACGGAGTTTGGGGGAGAGAAAGAAAGAAAGACTTCTGATGCTTTCCTTGGCTGAAGCCAAAAGTCTCTCAGTCTCTCTCCACTCGAGAACAGAGCTGGAGATGGTATCCTGTGATCCCAAATAAAGAATGATTGATCGGTAGGAAAATGGGGTGAGGAATTTTCCTGCAGACTATTTTGGGGATTTTCCCAGGTTCTCTGGTCCGCGGGATTTAAAATTATGAGTTTGGTGGTCCCTGAGGTCCAAAAGATTGGCCCCTGTTCTAGTCTGTCAGGAAATTTCTCCTTAGCTCTAGATTGCTTCTCTCCTTGATTAGTTTCCATCCATTGCTTCTTATCCTATCTTTTGCTGCTTTGGAGAATAGCTTGACTCCTTCTTTGTAACAACCCCTAAGATATTGGAACACTGATATCATGTCACCCAGTTCCAGCAACCATTATTTATATGTTAAATCTATGGCAATTCTTAGTCATCCAGGCCATGTTTGTCCCAAAGGTTGGAAATGGCCAGCCCTCCAGAAAACCTGCACCATAGTTGTCCAGACTGGGGAATGTTCTTCCTCCTGCCTTCCCAGGTGATTCTCAGGCACCATGACAGATGGTCAGTGGCCAATGCATTTAGTCTTTCACTCCTTAGGAAAAAGTGCAATATTGGATGGATGAAGAGGGAGGAAAAGTCTCCTTCCATCGTTGCAAAACACCCAGGCTTGAGGCGCAGATGGCCACACTGTCATTTGTTAAAACGCAACACCTGGGAATGCATGCATGCTTCTCGTGATGCCACAAAAGGGTTTCCTCCTTCCTTGCATCCCTCAAAGCCGGAGAGAGGTTCCCTTAGCTTTGGCTAGAGAGAGAGAGATCAGGGCAATGGTCCACTAGAGATCGATGCAATGATCCACTAGAGCAGGGGTCTCCAACCTTAGCAACTTTAAGACTTGTGGACTTCAACTCCCAGAATTCCTCAGCTTTGCTGGCTGAGGAATTCTGGGAGTTGAAGTCCACAAGTCTTAAATTTGCTAAGGTTGGAGACCCCTGCACTAGAGGGAGAAATCAATGCAATAGCAAATCCGCAAGCGATGCAACTTTGACTCAAACCTCTTAAGATCTCAGGCGAGAGACTGTTAAAAATATACTGCTCGATTAAAAAAAAAACCTCGATATTTGACGAAGAAACCTCTCACGCGCTTACTGAAGGGGGAAACGGGGGGACTTGAACCCGGTTTCTACGAAACTATATAGGACTTTTGCAAAAGCGCGCCATAGCTCCATCCGGGTCTTTTGCTTGGGACCGCCCTTCGGAGGGAAACGTCAAGACGTGACGGAAGGCTAAGCAGGGACGGGTTGCCTAGGGAAACCAAAGTCCCTCCCTCCTTCCCTCCCCCGGCGCTTTAGGGGCCGGGGCTTGTTGTGTAGTTCCTGGCGGGAGATTCGACCCTGGGAAAGGCTGGCGAGGAAGGCGGGAATGCCTCGATAGGGCGGGCAGAAAGGAAAGGTGTGGAAGAAAAGCCCTCGCCCCAGCGCCCCCTAATTGGGGCAGGGTCCTGCAAGGGGGGGCAGGGGAGGGGAGGGGGGATTTGGGGGTGGAAGGGAGGGGTGGGGGTTAGGGGAAAAAAGAACCCATGTGGGGGGAAGAAAGCTCATTGGGGCAAGAGGGGGTCTCAAAGGAGCTTCAGGCAATGGAGAGCAGCTTATTGGGTTATGAGAAGTCACGTGGGCACCAGCCAATAGGATGAGGCTACGGGGGAGGGGGTCATTTGGGTGGGGGAAATAGGATTTGGGGGTGTGAAGCTTGAGGGTCAGACCTCCAATTGGGGCAGGGTCCTGCAAGGGGGGCAGCGGAGAGGAAGAGGAGATTTGGGGGTGTCAATTGAGAGGGGAGTTGGGGGAAAGCGGGGTCAGTGGAGGAACCCTTTGGGGGGAGCTCATTGGGGCGAGAGGTGGCTCAAAGGAACCTTAGGCAATGGGGGGAGCTGATTGGGCGATGAGAGGTCATGTGGGCACCAGCCAATAGGGGTGAGGCCATGGGGGTCATTTGGGAGGAAATAGGGGGTCACGGAGGGGCAACTATGGTCTTCTCCAGAAATAGAATAGAATAGAGTAAAATAACTTTATGGTCACTTTGAATGTACACTAATCAGCATACATTAAAATGACAGCATTTCCTTGACCTAGGAGGCAAAACAAATGGAGGAACCTGTTTTTGTATTTTAGTAAATATCCCTTATTCTTGAAGATTTGGTAAGTGACCCTGAAGCTTCCATTGCACTGCCAAAATGGACCAGAAAATCCTGCTTCTGGCAGCAGAGGGAAACTCAGAGCACCTCCAGTCGTGCCTGCAGAGCCTGGACGAAAAAGAGGTCAGCCCCAATTGCTTATCTGACAGGCAGCACCCCCCACCCTCAAAGTATTCCCATTAGTCATGAATGGCTTTTACCTTGAAATGTTTTTTTTTAAAGCATGTTTGTTCTATTTTCAGTAACTTCTTCCTGTTGATTCCCATGCTGGGCAAGCTGTGGCAATCTAGATAGTACTGAACTATAGTTTCTAAACTCTCTTTAAAGCAGTTTCTTAAAGTGTGATCTGAGGGCCTTTGGAGGCCTCTCAAGAACCCTAAACAATCAAAATTATTTGACAGATGTTGAGGATATTTGCAAAAATTAAAAACCATATTTTTGTTGTTGTTAAAAATAGGGTTTTTTAAATGAAAACAATATCGGTATTTGTCCCACTGAAATTAAAACTGATCTTTCCATAGAATATTTATCAAACCATGAACCATATGAAGCTCATTAGACATTAACATAAATATTTTGTACAAATTAAAATGTTTCTTGCCAACTGGGCTAGATTGCCATTTATGAAATAAGCTATCAATGGACTCTGCTACTGTGTCACTTGATTGTTTATGTCTCAATTCTCAATACTTTTTTCCAACATCTTCACACTCTAACAAAGATTACTCGTGTGATAATTTGTAGACTACATTAAGAAGACAATAAATATACATGTTTTTATTCAAATTAATTTTGGGGGTAATGATGGATGTAAAAATTCAAAAGAATGACAACTCTGGTCTCTTTGCTACAGTTGAATGACCTCATTACGAAACATGCTTTGAGGAAGAAGGGGATTGGTGCTGTTTTGAGAGGAATGTTCAAAGGTACTTACAAAGGACTAGTGGATTGATCTCTGACCCAATGACATGGCTACTTGTCCATACGAAGCTAGTATTTTGAGCAAGTATATAAATAATGTCAATTTCTTGACCATACTGGGGACAACCTGCTTCTCTGTTTCATTTTAATAACTGGGTTTCCTACCTTTTAAAATATTATTAAAAGGTAGAAAAACCAGATATTAGTCTGTTCTACTATTAGAACAGACTGCATCAGCTAATGGCTTATAAACGGTTGAATCTTTTTAATCAATGAAGTATTGGGGAAGCAAATTCCCCTATGTGTTGATAAAGGAATATGCAAGCTTTCAGATTGCAAAATCCCACTTTCCGCTGTTTAAGCAGTACAAAATTAACAGTATTTTGTTGCTTTTGTGGTTTTTGTTGGTTTAGGTTCCCCTTGCTCTCAACAGGAGGGTGTTTCCAGAAGACTAAATATTTACAAACACTGTATCGAGTTAGTGGAGTCCGGTGACCTGCAAGTGGAAATTGCATCTGAGATAATAAGATTGCTTATGTTAGAGGTAAAAAATACAAATATAATTCTCAGGGGTTTCCCTGAGTGACAGTGGAAATGATTACTTTTTATGTCTAAAAAAGTTTATATTATTTTGAGTTGGACAATATGTTAGTAACATGCTAATCATTTCCTTTGCAGCCTGGTGCTATGTATGTTTATATAGATGTCTGAAAATGAATACTTTATTACTGTCCAGGATTGCTTTTTCCTTCTTGCGTTGTTACACAGTTGTTAATTTTTTAAAAAGCAACTTTCTCTAAGCTGGCAGTCTCCAGATGCAGTTTATGGGCTAAATCCCAGAATCCTTTTTCATGTTGGCAGGGGGAATTCAATTTTCATGTTGGCAGGGGGAATTCTTAAAATAGGAAGCCAACATAATTGAATGGCATTGAGGATAGGAAGGGCTGCAATTAGGAAGTTGTGGCATGCATAGCTTTGCATTTTGCGATCATGATAACATATAGTGTCTACATTGAGCTAGTTAGGCTGGATACATCCTCAGCTTCTTAATAGCTGACATGATATACAAAATGTATATAATAATTCCTCTTACTTTGGGAGATGATATTTCAGGTTGTGACTATAGGAGGTACTTCTGTGACACTTTTATAGACGCTATAATGTAATTCAGAGTTTATTTCTTTATTTGGTCTAAAACCTCTTAATACATAATCAGATTTTTAAAAAATAATATATATTTTAATACATCAGGCTCATAAGCTACCGGGGCTTACTTTGGCTGACTTGGCTATGTTGTTCATTGAAGCCATTAAAGGAGGCAGCCTATTGAGTGGCAAGTCTTTGGAACTCTTTCCTACAATTCTTACTGTGTTGGCTACATCTAAAGAGACCCTTGAATATGGGACAGGTAAGCTTTTTCCTCTTCAGTTTTCCCTCCTTGATGTCTTTTGCTAACTAGCAACATCTAACCTATTCCCCTTTCAGGTGAGCTGACTGGGGACGAATATAAGAAACAGCTGATCAATACCCTCTGTTCCAGCAGGTAAGTTTGCGCTTGCCAGGCCAGATGCCATTTGGTGGCATCTGTTCTGGTGGTCAATTTGATGTAAAGTGTTTATTGGCATAATTTACATAGGCAGATGCAAAACTATCCATAAATATATGGAATCTCAATCTCTCCCCTCCCTCCCCCCAATTATGACTATAAACTTGTTGCTTGTATCTTTACGATTTATATTGTTTTATTTAAGTTTCCTAGTATAATTTGATTGCTTATTTAGTATCCTATGACTAACACTAAGTGTTGTATCTTATGATTCTTGATGAATGTATTTTTTTATGTACACTGAGAGCATATGCACCAAAGACAAATCCCTTGTGTGTCCAATCACACTTGGCCAATAAAGAATTCTATTCTATTCTATTCTATTCTATTCTATTCTATTCTATTCTATTCTATTCTATTC
>NW_020769351.1:10278254-10297212 GCF_900518735.1 Pseudonaja textilis
TCTATTCTATTCTATTCTATTCTATTCTATTCTATTCTATTCTATTCCATTCCATTCCATTCCATCCCATCCCATTCCATTCCATTCTCTCCTCTTTTTTTCTTCCCCTCCTGCTCACGCTTTCTTCACCAGTATTTTATGAAGTGTCATATTTCTTCCCATAAATAATGAGCAAAAGTAACGGAATGGTAATAACTGGAAATATTAATGATTGCATTTGCCTTGTAACCCTGTGAGTAAGCCTCGGAACAGAGCTTTCAAATACCACTTTATGAATTAAAGCATTATTTAAGAAAAAGACAGTTGAATTCTGGATGGGTTGTTGGTAACCTGTATTGGTATAAGCTTTGCGGATTATTTAATTACTAGCCATCAGTCTCTCTGTGGGTTTAGTTTATCAAACAAATGCAGTTTCTCTGGAAGTATCATATTTGTTATCATATTTAGATTCAAAGTCAGAGGGGTTTTGTTTATTTTTTTGGGACAGGTGGAGCCCTCAGTATGTGATCCATATAACTTCCATGTTCAGGTAAGTCCTAAACATTCCCCCCTCCCCTTTTTTTTGTCTGTCTGTCTGTCTCTGGTTTAGGGATCAATTATAGGGTGCATAGAGGTCTTCAATAACAGTCTATGCTTGGACTTCAAAAGGTGTTTTAGGCTTTCCTTGAGTTCCTTAAGTGGGAAAGGTTCCAAAGGAAAGTATTCATGCCTGTATCATTTTGGAAAGGTCCAGGTGCTAAGGGATGCTTTTATATCCTTTCCTGAATTAACTGATAAAACTGAAAAGAGCTTAGAAAGATTATTTAACACGTTCAAAGTTCAGAATTTATTTATGGTCCAAATCCAATCATATTCTGAGAGAAGCTTGTCTAGACTAGTCTTTGTCTGCTTTCTTTAAATGAAAAAAAAAATGGTTGTGGGAAAAGAATATTATACACGTCTGACCTGGATTAGTTTAGAATGCCAAGCTAGGATCAAAACATCAGTATTCAAATCTTGATCCAGCTAAGAGTTTATTAGTTGATATTATCTTTTTTTTTTTAATAAAGTTTTATTTGGGTTTTCACACACAAAATACAAGTAAAACATCTTTTTTGAAAATAGCATGGTCCCGGGTTGAACTTCTTTATACAGACACAAAACTCAATTTCATGCTCCTTTTTGTATTCTATTCCATATCTTATATTTTACATTTTCTATATAGTTTTTCCCCTCTTAATTTTCTCAATTTTATTTTGATTATCTCATCTCAATTCATTATATTTATACTTTTGTCTGTTCTGTTTCAATTTCACATTATCTTTTCTCATTAAACAAATTTTCTCCTGTACTTACTAATTGGAGTATGACACCTTTATATCTTTTAATTATATCCATTCAACTCTTATTTAAACTTCAATATATACCTTAAGTTTATGACCTTCAATATAATACATAATACATAACTTCCAATCGAATTCTGCTTGGTACATTCTTATAATACATACTATATTCTTTTTTTAAAAAAAGAAAGATTGTAAATATATGTAATTATAAACCCTCATTCCATTCCAGTTCAGTTCTATCATTAATAATCATTAAAATCTTAACATCTTTAACACTTCTTTTCAATTAAATATCATACTTCCTTAAAAACACACATAATCTCCATAATTAATTTTTCCCTTATTTCTCTTCACATATGTTTTATAAATCATTAAATATACCTTTTGTTACATTTATTTATTGACAAGCATTCCACTGAATTACAATAGCTATTTTATCAGACATTTTAATCATGCATTGTTTCATATTTTCTAAAATTATTTCTGCTTCTAATATAACCATACTATCTTATGTACCTTTGCAGAATCCCTTTTTCCATTAAGTTTTCACCCATTATCTCTAAATAGGGCCTGTTTCTCTATATTTTGCTTCTGTCCTTTATGACTTCTTTTCCTTTCTTTCTTCCATCTCATCTTCTCCCTCCCCTTTTTACCCACTTGTCTCTCCAGTTCTAATTCTCTCTTCTGCATTTCCCTCTTCTGTTGCTTTCTGATTTTATACTTATTTTTCACTCTATTTTTTTTGGGGGGGGGGTGTTTTTCCCAATCTTAAAACTTTCCATTCTCTTTCCCCCCTTTCCTTTTTTCCCCCACCTAAGATTACTTGATCATTAAAGGTGGCTTCTTCTTTGTCGCAATCTTCTTGTTCTGCAGGCATTTCTTGTTGTTTCTCATAATTCTAAATCTCCATTTCTAAAAACTGAAATATGAAGCCAAAAGGACCTCTCCCTTCTTGTGCATCTTCTTTGTACTTTTTAAGTTCCATTTTCAGTTCTTCTAAAAGTGGAGCCATTTTAAACAGTTTTAAACAACCACCTGATTGATTTTAGTCATTCAAAACAATAACCAAGAATCCAAAAATCATCAAGTAATCCAGATAGTCTTGAGTTATATCTTCTTATTTCTTTTTCGACTTTCTGTTCCTGGGGTTTTTGTTGCAATATTTCAGTTATAATGTATCTTTTGGAAGTCTTGTTGAGATTTTGCTGTAAGTTCTTTTTTAATTCCAGGCAGTCTCTTTCCTTCCAGATCCTACCCTTTTATTCTTTTTCTCTCCTTTCCTGTTTTCAAAAGCTTTTAATTATCCAGAAATCTTTATTATCCCTTTGACTTTTTATTTTCAGCATTAAATGCCTATTGATGTCAAAGTGGATTTTTTTCCAATTTCTTACTTAAGTCTCTTAGCTGTCAGTATAGGAAAAGGAGAAAACCAAATCTTTTCCCCTTTCTCTCTCCTTCGCAGCTTAAAAATCTTCTTAGGGAACAATGTTATTGTTTTGTAACAATTTCAATTCCAGGGTACCTAATTTATTGCTTTTGCCGTTTGACCAGGTCAACCAAAACTTTCTCTTCTTATCTTCCTCCTGCACATTCTTTTCCGGTCGAGTTCTTTGTGGTGGCCATTTCTGACCACCGCTGCAACCGCCTTCAGGAAAGTGAGTAATGTCCATCTGGGGAGGAGAGATGCTGCTCTCCTCAACCCTGCTGGCAGTCTCCCCCCTCTTCACCACCTCTACGGGGTGGCTTAGCCCCGAAACCAGCTGGCTCGGGGCACTCCAGCGGCGAGCACGGATCGAAGCCTTGCAGAGACGAGGTTTCGGTCTGTCGCTGAAGAAACTCAAACCGGAAGTCCAGTTGATATTATCTTTCATTGGCTGGATCCCTGTACTGTGTTAACTTACAGCTTTGTTTTAACTTTGGTTTGTGATTAAACCACAATGATCCATTATTTGAGTCATGCTTTGCAATCCAGGGTACCCCAATTTATAGGATTTAGTGAGCCAAAAATCAAACAAAATTATGATGTGTAATGTATGCCACATAGAATTGTTATAGAGCTGGGCAATCTCACAAAATTGATAAATTAACTTAGTCTTCACTTCAGCTGACTCAGGTTTATTGCGAAGATTAACTGAAAAGAAGAGAACCAGTTTTGTTCCTTACAGCTTTGAAGAAAGCCAATGTATAATAATATATACATAAATAAATGTATGTATTAGTTTGCATCTTCTGATGTAAATGTGATGCTATCTTCTGAAAAGGCACAGATCTGTCTTTTGTTTCACTATGCAGGGATGTTCCATTGAGTAAAGAAGAATTGCAATTTGTGGTAGAAAAGATCTTAAGAATGTTCTCAAAGTTAGATCTCCAGGAAATCCCACCTTTAGTGTATCAGCTGTTGCTACTTTCTTCAAAGGTAATGCTTTTGGGGAAATTGCCTTCCCAAATTTTCTAATATCATAGTTTCACGGCTTGGAGGAATTATCCCATTTGCCCAAAGATTTGGCAATATGGGTCATGTAACACAGTTATCTCATAACTTCTCAGGGTAGCAAGAAAAACATTTTGGAAGGGATTGTCAACTTTTTCAACCAGATGGATAAGAAGCAAAAAGAAGAGCAGAGAGATTCAAAGTAAGTCGTTTTTCTCATGCTCTCGATTTGAAGTTGTGACCATCTATTGCCCTTTGTTGAAGCAGACTTATTGCCTTCGCTTCTTATTACAAGCGAAATTCAATCTTCCAGATCCCTGGAACTTGAAGAAGCTACAGTGCCCTTAGAACAACTCCGCCACGTGGAAGGCACCATCATTCTGCATGTTGTCCTAGCGATAAATCTGGACCATGATCTAGGAAAGGAGCTAATAAAATACTTAAAGGTATATTAAATGAAGAGTTAAGAGACTGAGTTGATCTTGGACAAGCAATATGGCATTATTTCTTTGTAAATAGGAAGTCCTCTTAAATTGCTTTGCATTGTTTTGATGCCTCTTAGACAGAACAGCAAGGAGATCCTAGCAAAGCCCTTTGCCCCTTCAGTGTGACCATTCTGCTTTCAATGGCCAGAATACACCGATTTAAAGAACAGGTATGTCCGTCTTTCTAGATTTTGAGGGTTTCTCACAGTCAATTACAGAAAACTTGGTCATGCTGCCATATTTAGGTATGCTTGTTCTGTACTGAATATGCTGAATTCTTCCCTTCAAGACACTGATCGAAGGAAGTCCTAATTGCTCATTCTCATGGTATTTTAGATATTTGACTTTCTGAAAACATCAGTTATGAAAACTTTCAAGGACAAACAGTTTCTTCAGGGCTCCAGGTTTCTACAGGATTTAGCTCCTCTGCAGTATGATGTATCTGACATGTTTTTGGAAGTTGTAGCAAACAGGTGAGTTACTACAACAGCCTGTCAGTTGAGAGCAATTAATTCAAGGAATTTTACCTTTTCCTCCTGCTAATTCCATACGTAAACCCGGAAGCTTTGTAAACAAACCACATTTATTATAAGAACTTTAAAATACAGGTGTAGAATCCCTTCATTGTGCTGTTGTCAGGATTCTGGCAATCACTCTAATTAAATCTTGATTCTCGAGCCAAACTTCAAAAAACATCAAAGGATTTATTAGAGGTGACATACTGGCACTGCCCTGTGTGAAGCCAACTCTGGCATACGTAATTTACAGTCACCTGTGACCCTGTTTCCCCCCTCCCATCTGGGTGTCTCATAAACCAGATTCTCCAATTGAGCACATTCATGGGCTGGGTGTCATCATTCAGGTTCCCCAATTAAATATATTCATGGACAAAAACTCTGGTATTTTAGTTACAATCTTTTAAAGATAAGAGTTGGAATGTACTTTCGCTTTCAACTGCTCTTCCAGATTCCCTTCCTTCCCACCCACCCCTTTTTATGGCAACTACTAAAACAGGCATAGGAATATTTTATGAGTTGACAGCTATTTTCTTTTCTCTCTCTCTCCTCCCACGCAGCGTGTTTGGTTGGGATCATGTGACTCAGGGTCTGGTAGAACTTGGGTTTATCCTGATGGACTCTTATGGACCAAAAAGGCCTTTTGGAGGTAAAGCCATGGAAAGTAATCATATTCTGCCCAAAATTCCATCCCAGCAAGTGTGTAAATTGGGAGCTGATATCCTCTTGGAAACTTTCAAGGTAATGTAAAGATGGAATTGTGTGACGCTGTAGATATAATATTAAGATTTTTTCTTCTTCTGCTGATATAGGATTTCTTCAAATTCTTATGATAGACATATTTCTAGACAGTCTTTAAAGGCAAAACTGAAGCTGTTTTGATACGTTTTTCCTTCTCAAATCAATTTTTTTAAAAAAATTTTTTAACCCTGCCTCTTACTACCTGCGGGAAACAGGAAAAACAAAAGGAGCAAGCCCTTGCATGAGATTTAGTTCAAGGCAAATCTGTTAATGGAGTGGGCTAAGGGTACAGCTTGGTTTTTTGCTTTTAGGTGTAAAGCGAACTTTCATTCATAAATACTATTTAAATAGTTAAAACATGAGGAGGATAACCTACAGTGGTGGGATTCAAAAATTTTTACTACTGGTTCGGTGGGCGTGGCTTGGTGCACGTGGCATGTCTTGGTGGGCATGGCTTGGTGGGCGTGGCAGGGGAAGGATACTGTACAATCTCCATTCTCTCCCCACTCCAGGGGGAAGGTTACTGAAAAATTCCCATTCCCTCCCCACCCCACTAACCTGCTTTCCAGCTCTGTTCTCCTGTGCAGGGCAACCAAAGAAGACACATCCAATCAGCTGGGGCTTGATGGGAGGCAGAGAATAGATGGGGGCGGGACCAGTCAGAGGTGGGATTTGCTGGTTCTCTGAACTACTCAAAATTTCCACTACTGGTTCTCCAGAACTGAACAGAACCTGCTGAATATCACCTCTGGGAATACCACCTCTACTGCCTGGGAAAGTAAAACTAATATATCACACCACCACAGAGAAGCCCTCTTTTTCACAGATACATCGAAGTGCTTATAGATGCTTTTTTCTCTGCTTATCAGTAGGATTGGGGAGTAAACATCTTTGGGGCTTCCTGGTAAAGCGGTCAACCAATGTAGCACAGCTTCCAAAGCCTATAGCATTTCTCTTGCAACTAGATGGAGAAACCTTGCATTCTTTTTTAAAAAATCCCCTGTCTTCCAGGTCCATGAACCGATCAGAAGTGAAATTCTAGAGCAAATCCTGAACAGAGTGGTCACAAATGCAGGCGTTCCCATCACCCACTTCATAGGTAACTTTTGAACTCACAGCCTCCTGATTGTGAGGTGAGAGCTCCACCTCTAGGCCACTGCACCACTCAAGCTTCCAGTACACTATCTCAAGAAAAATTCATCAGCCAGGAATTTCCCCAGGCTCCTGTCTTAAAAAAGCAAATGATAGTTGGGAAAGAGTATTTCTATACTGCATGAAACCATAACAGCTTACTCAGCAAGCCATGATGATGTAAATAATTCCTCTGCCATATATGAATTCAAGAAGATGCTGATTTCAAGATTATTATTAGTTGATTTTCATCAAGGCCAAGTAGGTTATGTACCCATGTTTTCTAATCTCAGTAGGACATATTAAAGGGGCCTGTTAACCCTTTAACATAGCAAAACAAGCAGGAGCTTGAGGAAAAGTAGTGAATCAATCCTCTTCTTTAATCTATGAACTTGAATTGAATACTTTATGTTGGCCAAGTGTGATTAGACATGCAAGGAATTTGTCTCCAGTACAGAAGCACTCGGTATACATGCAAAGCAACAGAGAGAATAATACCATAGGAAGAAATAAAGAAGATGATAAAAAGGATAAATAATACTACAGCCACACTACATGGGTATTACACAGAACTGCAAATAAACATGTATCTGCCTTCCTTTTTGAAAGGATGTGCTTAGTCAGAGCATCCTGTCCTTTTCCCTACCAGATGCCACAGCTTTGAATGTTCTCTCTTCCTTTCTTTGCAGACTTATTGTCCAGCATAATTCTATCTGCTCCTCTTGTCCTCCAGAATTCTTCCTCTAATGTTACAGAAGCTTTTGAGCATTTATCTTTCCTCCCTCTTGACACAGTTCAAGGGTTTCTCAAGGCTGTACAGGTAAATGTAACATTATAAATATGTAGTTGCTCAAAAAGGGGTACTCTTTAAAACACTATAGATAATTAGAAACGCAAAAGCGTAGTTGGACCAAAAACGAATCTTTAATCACTCAGGGTTTTTTTTCCTTCTCCCACCCATACAGAAAAGGCCCAAAGTAGCTTATGAAACTTTTTTTTTGGTATTGTAATAGTTGTAAGATGGTGTATCAAGTCAAGATGCATGTCAAATTCTTCCCTTTCTATCATTTTCTTGTTGAGTTTCCAAGCTGCCGTTTCCTTCTCAGAAATCCCTTGCTCATCAAGCCTGTCACACTCAAGTCTACCACATTTTTTTCCCCAGCCTTTGCTCAAAATAAGTATGACCTTGAGGGACTCCCTGATCCTTGTTCTTCGCAAATCTATGTTCTCTGGGTAAGCTCTGTTCATTTTCCGAAAATGTATTCCATGTTTGTTGATTTCCCCCTGCACACATACGTGCAAACACTTTTTAAAAAAAGTAAAACTCAGGAGAACTGTTCGATCGCTTTTATCTCAAAAAATGTTTCCTTGAAGAGTAAAATTTTCCAAAAAGTATGATTGATGGTTTCCAGACCTTAAGTCTCTGTGACAAGGAAAGTTAACAAATGTTCATGTTTTTTGTAAATTATCTGTTAGGTTTTGGTGGTGAACAAGTAGCCCATTATTCTTATAAATTTTTGTCCTAAGGTCGAGAAGCACTACCTTAAATTCGCCTTTTCTCTTGATTGCAGACAGCTAGATGCCCGCAAGTCTGCAGTTGCTGGATTTTTGCTCCTCTTGAAAAATTTTAAGGTTCTGGGGAGTTTGTCCTCTTCCCAATGCAGCCAAGCAATTGGAGCCAGTCAGGTAAAAAAAAAGTGGGGGACACTGGTTCCAGCATGTTTCACTAGCTCTTCTGCAGATTCTTGGTTTGATCTGAAGCACCAATGCATATACTGGAAGGGATGTGTTTGAGAAATGATAGGAACAGCTAATTACAATGAACTAACCCATGGATTTAAACTATCCAGTATCCCAAATGTCTACATTTTGAGCAATGGCACTTAGAGCAATTCCAGAAATGGCTACAGAGTCCCTGGGAGTCAGGCATATTATTATTGTATGTATTATTAGTATGTATAAATGTATAGTATGTATAAATGTATTATTAGTATTTAGTTTACTTTATTGTCTTTGCACTTCATACAATGAAATCAAACACCATCTTCAGTGCACATCATGATCATGAAAATAAACACAAACACACATCCTTCACACTCCACGCATTGCACTGAAAACTCGCAACACCATACCATCACTGTACTATACAGTAGAATTCAAAAAAGCTACTGCCCTGGGATAGAAGCTGTTTTTCAGCCCATTTGTCCTTGTTTTTATTATCCTGTACCGTCTGCTAGATGGTAATAGTTCAAAAAAAGGGTGCCCAGGATGAGATGGATCTTTAAGAATGTTTTGAATTTTCTTTAGGCAGCAGGAGCTATAAAGCTCTTCTGAAGAGGGGAGAGGGCAACCCATGATCTTCTGGGCAATGACGTTAACCCTCTGGAGTGTTAGGTTCTTCTCCATCAGATCTTACTCCAGTTGAAATAATATTTCCCATTTAACTAGTGTCATCAAGTTAGGCTGATAGAGTGGTGCGGTGGCCTAGAGATGGAGCTCTTGCCTCACAATCAGAAGGCTGTGAGTTCGATCCTACGTAGGTAGAGGCAGATATTTCTCTCTCCCTGAGAATATATCTGCTGAACAAAACTCTGCATTGGCAACAGGAAAGGCATCCGGCCACTGAAACACTCTGCTTGTTCCATTCAAGTTGCCCAGACTCCACCCCGCAAGGGATTATGGGGTTGTTAAATGAAGATGATCAAGTTAGGCTGATTTCGTAGGCTTACAGAACAAAGTGTTTCTGTGTCCAGCAGGGTTTGACATGTATAGGATTCGGTCCATAGAACAGGAGTACAACAGTTCATTTAGTGGCTGTTGGAAGTTAATACGGCACTGAAAAAAATGACTTATGAGCATTTTTCAGACTTACCACCATTGCACTATAATCAAAATTCACATGATCAAAATTCAGGCACTTGACACCTATATATGACGGTTGCCCAAGATCATGTGATCACCTTGTGTGACCTTCTGACAAGCAAAGTCAATGGGGAAGCCAGATTCCCTTAAACAACAGTTTGACTAGTGAAGTGATTCACTTAACAACTGTGAAGGCTGTAAGAAAGGATGTAAAAGGAGGCAAAATTCACTTAATAACAAATGCCTTAGCAACAGAAATGTTGGGCTCAGTTGCAGTCGTTAAGTCGAGGACTACCTGTACAGAGATTTCCATGACCGCTCCTTCCTTCCAGGTCCAAGTAGATGTCCACGCCCGCTATAATGCGGCAGCCAATGAGGCCTTTTGCTTAGAGATCCTAGGCAGCCTGAGACGATGCCTGAGCCAGCAGGCTGATGTCAGACTCACCCTCTACGAGGTAAGGAGAGCTCCTTTTGGCATTCAGCTTAATTCCCTAGCATGCCTACGTTTCTAGCTATGTCTCAAGTAAACTTACTACTTGCAGAATGCAGAATAACAGAATTGGAAGGGCCCTCGGAGATCTTCTAGTTCAACCCCCTGGTCAAGCAGGAGACCCTACCATTTCAGACAAACATTTGTCCAATTTCTTCCTAAAAACCTCCACTGTCGGAGCACCCACAATTTTTGGTGGCAAGCAGTTCCATTGGTTGATTGCTCTCACCGAAATTTCTCCTTAGTCCTTTTTTCCATCCATTGCTTCTTGTCTTGCCTTCAAGTTCTTTAGAGATTAGATTGACCCCTCTCTTCTTTGTGGATGGTGGTACAGTTTCTGCTTCTTCAGTTCTTCTCTGATCACTTTCAAGCTCACTTTTTAAAACAAACAAACAAACAAATTTCATTTGACTTTCCAGGGTTTTTATGACGTCCTGCGCAGAAATTCTCAATTGAATCATTCCATTTTGGACATGCTTCTCTCACAGGTACAGTAGAGATCAAACATTAGAAGTTGGATTTAAGTGAAATGCTGACCAGACTTTGGGGTCACTCTTTTGAGTCTTGTCTACCCTTGGTTTGGATTGTGGTTCTTGTTCTGACCAAGGCTTCCTGAGACCTTAATTAAACACACGCTTAGTCCAAACCACTCTTGTTTTATTTCAACACTGGGAATTATGTTCATTCCCAGCCTGTAATGAGTCCCAAACAGTCTCTCGAGATAAGCACCCACCTTTATCTCCTTTGAATTGCTGCCAACAACTAGAAAATGAACTAGAAAAAAGAAAATGAACTAGAAAAAAACAACTAAAGTACAAAATCCACACAGAGCTTCAAGGATTAATTTGAACAGAATGAACAACTTTGTTTCCTGCAAAGGTATTGTCATCTTTGCCTGACCTTTATCCCTTATGGGAGGGGCAATCACCTCCAAGCCTCACTCCCGAGTTGCCCCTTTTGTCTCAGCTGCTCCTGCCTTCTAGCAGCTCTGCGCACTGGGAACAGGCTCCCCTTGTTCCTCTGCCTCGCTGCTGCCAGACTCCGGAGGTTCCGGAGTCAGCACCCCACTCCCAGATGGTCCTGGCCCCATCTCGGCATCAGAGGCAAGACCCTTGTCCGAGTCCTCTCCAGACTCCCTGACTGGTCCCTGTTCTTCCCCACTGTCCGATTCCGCTGCTGTCTGCACAGGCTGCCAGTGAACCACAACAGTTCTGCTTTTGATGAGAAATTGGATGAGGCCGAATGGCAAACTGTTTTTGCCCCAGAATAGGAATGAAGAAAAAGGATTTACCATGTAGATGGGAAGGAGAAAGAAATATGGATCTAAGTCACATATTCTTCATGAGAGTAATATTTTGAACTTTTACAGCTACTCAAGTGAATATGGAGATTCTCAATCATCCAGGTCATGCTACCCCAAATGTGTTCCCCCCCACCCCCCAAAAAAGGCAACTGGACTTTTTTTTCCCTTTAAAAACAGTTTGGGTCTCATCCAAAAAGCTTCTTCAGTTTTTTTCAGAACTATAGAAGTTTCTTGAATGAGAAGTGAAATATTTTCAAAGAGAGAAAAAAACTAAGTCCAATTGCCTTTTGGAAGAGCACCTTTGGGACACTCAAGTGAATGGCTGTGTTCTCATTCATAGGCAAGTAGCAAAGAAGATTCATCCACCCCAGAATCCATTGAAGGAAATAAAAGCCTGTTTATTCCTGGAAGGAAATGGTGATTGTGACAATCTTTTTGCCCTCGTTTGGCAAATGGTTTCTTCATTCTAATATTTTTAGAAAATCTTTTTAATGTGGGAGTTTTCTCCTCCTCACTGATTATAATCTATAAATAAGAGATTATTTATCATTTAACAAATTAATCTCTTTGGTTTGTTGCAACAGATAAAACAATATTATGAAGCTGAACCAGACCTGCTGCCCCCATTGAAATTAGAAAAATGCATCCTGGCTCAAAGAGATCAAATCTTCTTGCAGGAACCTTTGGTGAGAAAGAAAGAAAAAAGTGGGAGCATTCAGATAGTAGTTTTTTTTAAAAAAAAAAACACTTGTTTAAAATGTGTATCTGAGTTTGCATTCTGAATCAACAAGATATTGACCTATGTATTATATATATTGGCATATTTTATTCATTGAAGGAAAATGAAATGCAGCTTTTGAAAAAAATATTTAAGGTTTGGCCAGCTTGAAATGAGAAAAGGGCATTTTTCATTCATAGTTTAATGCCACGATTCCTTCAGGCTCACCTCTTGTGCTGTATTCAACATTGTTTGGCCTGGTATACGAATGTTTTAACTGCGCACCAGCAAGCTGAAGAAGATCAGGAGGAGGAGGAGGATAGAAGCTTTCAGCAAGAATTGGATAGGATGTTGGAATCCATCACAAGACGAATGATCAAGAGCGAACTGGAAGATTTTGAGCTGGTAATTGATTCATTTGTTTATTTGTGACATTTCTATGCCACTCTACTCCAAACAGCTCTGTGCAATATGTAGAAAGAAATGGGGATTAAAAACAACAGAAACAATAGTATAAACAATGTAAACCATAATGTGGAAAAGCAAATGGGAAAGAGATTGAGAGCCATGGTGGTGCAGACGTTAGAATGCAGTACTGCAGGCTACTTCTGCTGACTGTCGGCTGTCTGCAGTTCGATTCTAACCAGCTCAAGATTGACTCAGCCTTCTATCTTTCCAAGGTGGCTAAAATGAGGAGCCAGATTGTTGGCAGGGGAAATTCTGACTCTGTAAACTGCTTAGGGAGGGCTGTAAAAGCACTGTGAAGCTGTATATAAGTCTAAGTGCTATTGCTATATAAACACTATGAAGCAGTATATAAGTGCTATTGCTATTCAGCAATTTACAAATATTAGAAGTGGCCTTTCTAATTTGCTTGCTTTTGAATGTTAGGATAAATCAGCAGACTTCTCTCAATCAACCGGAGTGGGCTTAAAGAACAACATCTATGCCATTTTAGTGATGGGGATCTGTGAGGTCTTGATTGAATACAACTTTAGTACAGGCAACTACAAGTAAGTAATTGAATTCTTACTTCTAAAACTTCTGAGCTTTTGAGTTTATATATTTACCTTTGGTAATGTGTGTTGCAGTAAGAACAAGTTTGAAGATGTTTTGAGCCTGTTCAAGTGCTACGCAAAACTTTGTGAAATCCTGAAAGAGAAAGCGGGAAAGAACAAGCTCTCGTCAACAAGCAAAATTGCCCGAAGTTTCCTATCGATGGGCTTTGTGTGTACTTTACTTATAAGTCTCTTCAGGTAAAAAAAATATATATTAAAGTACTGATCACTGTCTGCATGTTTTGAAGAATCAAAAGCAGCCAACAGAAATGAGGTGGACTAGAAATGGCACTAGAAGTATAGAAATGAGCTATAAAAGCCAGTAATAAACTCAGTCAACATCCATGGATTCAGATATGGCATTTGTATATTTTCATGAGGAGTGGTGTGGTAGCCTAGAGGTGAAGTTCTTGCCTCACAGTCGTAGGCTATGAGTTCAATCCTAGGTAGAGACAAATATTTCTCTCTTTGGGCACAAAGAGAATATATCTGCTGAACAAAACTCCGCATTGGTGACAGGAAGGGCATCCAGCCATTAAAAACACTTTACTGCCTCTATTCAATTGCCCAGACTCCACGCTGCAAGGGATTATGGGATCATTAAAAGACGATTTGTATATTTTCATGCTCTCTCACTCTCTCTCTGTGTTTTACTTACTCAGTCCAGAATTTTCTTCCAACCCATTAGGGACTGTGCCCAAAGCCACGAGGAGAGCCTGGCTGTTCTCCGCTCCAGCACTGAATTCATGCGCTATGTTGTCACTGTAGCATTGCAGAAAGTGCAGCAATTGGATGAGACAGGGCAGACAGATGGGCCGGAGGGAGAGAACCCAGGGAAGATGTTCCAGTATCTTTGCAAAATCACTCGGTGAGTTAAAATGCTAAGTAGTCAAGAGGTGTCAGTATTTTAATACTGCTTTTTTTTGTCTATAAGAGCTGCAGAAATAACATCTAATAAAATCTATATGCATTCTTACCTACTTTTAACAGCTTTTTTTCTTTTGGGAAACGGTATGCAGAGTGCAGAAATGGAGTAAAAAATCGTAAGCCAAAAAAAAAATCAGGGTATGAAATAAGAAGAATGAAGGAAACATACTGTAGCTAAATTTGTGTTGCACACACACACACACACACATTCCATGCACTTCTCTTGTAAAAACTTCATTTTGATTTGATCTTACTGTTGAAGTTCCTTAAAGGCACCACAAGAAGAGTTTAAAGCAGTATTAAAGATGCATGGATTTATTTGTTTGGTCCACCTGATCTAATTCTTGACTATCCTCCACTTCCTGTAGAGTCCTCCTTTGGAGATACACCTCAATCCCAACATCAGCAGAAGAATTTGGGAAGAAGGATAAAGGCAAAAGCATCTCACTGTTATGCTTGGAAGGCCTACTGCGTATTTTTAACACAGTGCCACAACTTTATCCAACCAAAATCTCACAATTTCTCCAGGCTTTGGGTAATTTTGATTCGGCTTCGTTTCCTAACCCAAATTCTATCTCCAGGCATCCTTTTCACACCGATTTCATTAATTTCTTTTCTGGCTTTTCACTTCTTCTTGGCTGCCATCTTTTCATTTCTCTTTGTTAGATGTTGCAAATGAAGACGATGACGAAGCAGCAGCGGAGGTGAATGTCAGTGAGAAAGCTGCCTTCCAGATTCGGCAGTTTCAGGTGAGCTTAAAGCATGTGATGATGACCACTAAGCACTTCCAAGAAATTGGAGCATCACAAGTTTGACAATCAGACAGAACTCTAATTTTGGAGCATTCTTGAGAAAAGATTCTGTAATAATTCCCAAGGTAATTTTCTCTAGAAAATCTTCCAAGTCCCCTAAACAAGAAATGGGACACTTGGTTCTCAAACCACTAATACCTCCTTCAGATGATTGTACCTTGTTTGTTGTGAGTTTCATCTTTTCCTTTTGCCTTTTTCAGAGATCACTAACAAACCTGCTCAGCAACATAGAAGAAGATTTCAACAGCAAGGAAGCTCTTCTGTTGATCAACATCCTTGTGATGCTCTCCAAACTGTTGGACCCTTCCTCATCCCAGGTATTTGTTTGTGTGGCGGGGTTGTATCCTCTCTTTATTGTTTCTACTAATAACTCAAGGTAGTGAACATATCTGATACAACTACCTCCTTGCTATGCTTTCCAGAATGGCAAGGAATTATTGAGTATTATAAAAGAACAATTGATTCATTCTAAAGTTTTTATTCTTTTAGTTGGTTCCTGACTTCTGTTTACATTGAAGTTAACTTCTGTTTTCAGTTTTCTTGGTCTATTTTATTGTCTATTCTTTCTATCTCTTTCTTTCTTTCTCTCTCTTTCTCTCTCTCTCTCTCTCTCTCTCTCTCTCTCTCTCTGTCTGTCTCTCTGTCTCTCTCTCTCTCTTTCATCTACCTACCTACCTACCTATCTATTGAAAACCACAGTTTCCAAAGACCTCTATAATAACTTGTTTCACTTGCTGTTGCTGTGTTAAATGTCAGTGTGGTCATATGCCAAGGCTACCACCTTTTTCAAGACTCTGTTTTAATTGTCTGTTACTCTTTTTATTAATTTTAAGTGGCTGCTCTGAGAGCCTTGTTCTTTGAAAATTGAGTTTAACCGACCGAGGAGTAATCAACTAATGAGAAAATGCTTTCTCTCCATAGTTTGTACAGCTGTTATCATGGACAGTGAAGCTTTGCAAGGAAACTAGCTTGGGTAAGTGTTAATTGCTTCAGTGTGAATTTGGGCTGCTCAGTACCTCCATGCAACCAGCGCAGATTGGACATTGGCTGAGCACCTGATATGAGTGACTGAGCCAGTAGCCTTTTAGCCCCACTTTTAAAGCCAGTTATGTTCATGGTGACTACCTCAACGTTTTTGCTAGTGGGAACCAAATTGGAACTTTCAATTAGGGATAATCCTGATTAGTGATCATAATTCATTATGATGATGAAAAAAGAGATAGAAGTATGTCTGGTTCCCTAATGAACCAATCAGTCAGTCTTATTTGAATATACTCAGAGGACTTTATAGCAAAATAAAATAATAAAATAAAATAACATACAAGCCACTAAAATCAGAACAATCGAACTGTGTACAAGAGAGTGATTAGTTTATGCCTCTGAAGATGAGCGAGGCTGGATTAGCCACATTCAGATATTTTCAAAATTTGTTGATAGAGCTTTTTCTCTTTCTCTGCAGAAGATGCTCCTTGCTGCAAAGGTTTACTCTCTCTGCTTTTCACACTGCATGCTCTTGTTAAAAGCCCAGTCACCGTACTGCGTGATCTTGCCCAAGACATTCATGCTCAGCTGGGAGACATAGACCAGGTGAGGAAGACCAGGTGGACTTTAAGGTTGATGCATTTGCCAGGGCAAAGATAATCTAACATTTTCCCTTTCAAACTAAGTTGTAATGTGATTTGATACTGGGCATTTGAAGCATGAAGCTAGCTTGCAGCTCAACATATTGTGCCAGTTGCCATGGTTTTACTATATCAATAAGCCATGATTAAAACAACCCATTATGAACCTGATCAATTTATTTAACCTTTAATGGGATTCTTGAAGTGGCAAATCCTCCCAGTAGAGTTACGTTATAGGGAGAATGGGTGGCATAAAAATGTAATTAATAAGATATTTTTTAAAAAGGAGTTTTGCTCGATTCAAGAGAGATAAAATTCAAATTCTCAACAAAGCTGAGAAAGAAATCTTGGGCCAGTTACTTTAATTCTATCTTTTATAGGGTTGTAGTGAAGATAAGATAGTGGAATAGAAATCAAACATCTGAATTAACACCTCTAATTCTGTTAATATTCACAGGATGTTGAAATGGAACATCAATGTCACTTTGCCATTGTAAACTCAAAGACTGCAGCTCCTACAGTTTGTGTAAGTTATATTGGGATCCAACTTAAAGAATGCAATGACTGAAACATGAATAATGCTACTTTAGAAGAGAGCATTCTACAGCACTTTGCTTGTACTTATGTGGCATTAAGCTGTCTCAACCTCTGTCTCTTTCTCTCTCTTTAAGTTAATGGTTTTGAGTCAAGCAGACAAGATCCTTGAAGAGGTAGATTGGCTGATCAACAAGATGAAAAATTATTTGGGATCCGAGGCAGCAGGTAATATTTATGAAGGACCTCTGTGAAATGTTTGGATAATTGCCTGCTTTATGTCAGAAGTAACTGCCATTGTGGAAAGCCAAACTATGACCACTAAAGAAGTCTAAGAGCCTCAACTTTCAAATTAATATAATTAGAACTTTATCTTGGTATTTGCAAAATATGAGCCCCTACTTTTGTCAGAATAAACAAGTAGATAGCAATAGCACTTAGACTTATATACCACTTCACAGTGCTTTCCAGTCCTCTTTAAGCAATTTACAGAGTCAACATATCGCCCCCAACAATTTGGATCTTCATTTTACCCACCTCAGTGGATGGAAGGCTGAGTCAACCTTCAGCCTGGTGAGCTTTGAACTGCCAAATTTACAGTCAGCCAGCAGTAATTTGCAGTACTGCACCCTAAATACTGTGCCACCATGGCTCATATGATTAGGTATATTAAGATCCTCTTTTCAGAAGAGATTCCGGCTATACATTTTGACTATAAAGAGAAAAAAAATGTCACAAGGAAAACGTTTGACACCTTTAGGTGGTCAACAGGAATAAAAGAGATGAGATAAGGCAGTAGAAATGTGGCTGATCACAAAATTGTGCCAGTTTACTCTTCACGGAGTGAAAGGGAGCCTCCAGATGTGTAGATCAGATCTTCCCTGTTTTCTGAACATTCTGCGTAATTTTATTCAGCATTACCACAGCCTATTTTATTCTCTGGTTTATTTTTTAGTCTAAGAAAGATGCAGTCGAAGATTGATGTTTTCTGATTGGCTTGATCCAATAAACATAATGACGGCCACATGTTGGATCTAATGAATTCTTGTTTTAAAACTTACATAACGGTTTTCCCGTATTTGCTCAAAATAGCAGGAAACTAACCATCGCACCCAATTTTGATGATGAAACAAATATCTCTAAAAATGGAAATGTTGAGGGATTCAGGGACAAGGAAACTTAGAGTCACAGTCTCTCTTCTACCATGAGTTAGAAGCCTACTTGAACCAAACATGTTTTTTCAGGAGACAACTGGACTGTCTTGTTTTTTTCTTTGAAGACTATCCTATCAGAGCTAAAGATGCTTCTTGGATGAAAAGCAAAAAGTTTTTAAAGAAAATCCAGAAAGTCCAGTTGCCTCCTGAAAAAGCATCTTTGGGGCAACTATGACCTGGATAACTGAGAATCTCTACAGAACTTTAAGCCTACTTCAACCACATCTTTAAGAGGAAAAAAAGATCCTCTCATCCAAAGCAGACAATCCTAGAGCATTCAGACCTTATCATTTGTGACCTGAATGTAACTTTCTCCCTTTTTTTTTAAAACTAGAAAATGCCTCTCAAGCCGTAAACCAAACTCAACCTCTAGAGAAGGCTGTTGTTCTACAGCTTGGGACTGCGCTGACCGCCTACCACGAGCTGATCCAAACAGCCTTACCCACAGGGAGCTGTGTGGACACATTGCTTAGGAGTCTCAGCAAGATGTATGCCATTCTCACAACACTTGTAAAATATGTGAGTGCTACTGACCTGGAAGGGTAAAGACAGAGTTACCAGATTTCCATTATTCAAAGGGAGTTAAAATGTAGACAGTTGTTACGCCGAGAAGTAGGGAAAAAAACTGGTCATGCAGAAAATTCCCATAGGATTATTCCTAAGAAGGTTCTGAATCTAAGTGGTATCTGCCAAAGTTATTCAGACACAAGAATGGAGTTGCCTGCTATAAGGCCCAGGAATCAATCTATCTATCTATCTATCTATCTATCTATCTATCTATCTATCTATC
>NW_020769351.1:10307099-10323672 GCF_900518735.1 Pseudonaja textilis
ACAATACACAAGCCTCATGATGGCAGATGAGATTCTGCCGAAACATCGCTACAACTTTAAAAGCACAACTATAATGATGTGGGAAAATACCCGAACAAAACTGAATAACATACATACATACATACACAATTTTTTTGCACAAATCTGATTATTTTGAAGGAAAAACAACAGTAAAGCTTGGCCTTTGTTATCTCTTACCGTTTCTTTGCTTCTCTTTGTAACCGCCAGACGTCTTGCATGGGTATGGAACCATCTTCTGCTCTTTCTACTGTGAGGCCCAATTGATTCACTAGCCATTCTCCTTCCTCAGACAGGTGGCAACTATAAGCAATGAAAAAAGGAGGAAAGACAAGGATGGGAGACACCATCTAGAAGCTGTCCCAAAGGTGCTTTTTTTCAAGAGTCAAATGGACTTTCTGGGTCTTGTTTTGAAGATGTTTCGCTTCTCATCCAAGAAGCTTCTTCAGTTCTAAAATTCTGAAGTTCTGAGAACAGAGCTGAAGAAGCTTCTTGGACGAGAAGCAAAACATCTACAAAGAAAAAACAGAAAGTCCAATTGCCTCCTGAAAAAAGCACCTTTGGGACAACCATGACCTGGATGGATTGAGAATCTCCATAGACATCTAAAAGCTGCCAAAATTTACAAGCCTCATGCTGAAACTGTTTAAGCAAGGTCTTAAAATCTGCCTCTGTCTTTAGGACTAGTCTAGTCTAGTGAAGAGAAGGACCAGGGGAGACATGATAGCAGTCTTCCAATATTTGAAGGGTTGCCACAGAGAGGAAGGGGTCAATCTATTCTCCAAGGCACCCGAAGGCCAAACAAGGAATAATGGATGGAAACTGAACAAGGAGAGATTCAACCTGGAAACAAGGAGAAACTTTCTGACAGTGAGAACCAACAACCAATGGAACAGAAGTTGCCCTTGAAAGTTGTGGAAACTTCATCACTTGAGACTTTCAAGAAAAGACTGGGCTACCATTTGTCAGAAATGGTGTAGGGTCTCCCGCTTGGGTGGGGGGTTGGACTAGATGACCTACAAGGTCCCTTCCAACTCTGATTATCTGTTAAAAGTTGGACTAGGGTTCAAATGGCTAGTAGACCATATGAATAGAATAGAATAGAATACAATACAATACAATACCTTTATTGTAATTGCATTCCACAAATACAATGAAATTTGAAAGCTACTCCAGCACAATGCTCCAAACACCACATCACAATCATACTACAGAGTATTTAAAAATTAAAATAATAATAGGACTAAATCACACACACAATGTTTGATTCAAGACAAGAAACTGTTTCTCAATCTATTAGTCATCATTTTAAGACACCTATAATGTCTCCCTGACGGTAACAGATCGAAATATGAATGTCCAGGATGAGAACGGTCTGTGGAGATTTTTAGTGCTCTAGAGAGGAGTCTGGTCTTCGCAATCTCTTCCAGAGAAGAAAGAGATGATTTTTTTGTGCTGTTTATAACTCTCTGGAGCATCTTCTTATCCACTGCAGAGCATCCAGTATACCACACCATTACACAGTATGCCAAAATGCTCTAGATGTTAGACTGGTAAAAAGTAACCAGCAACTTGTGGGAAGTTTAAATGCCGATGGGTTTTCTCTTGACTTCTTGGATGCTCTATAGGTGGGCCTAGACTTATGACCACAGTTGAGCCCCAAATTTCTGTTGCTAAGCAAGACAGTTAAGCATGCTTTGCTTTGCTTCATTTCATGACCATTCTTGCCACAGTGAATCACTGCCATTCTTACGTTAGTAACAAGTTTGTTAAGCGAATCTGGCTTCCCCGCTGATTTTGCTTGCCAGGAAGTCAGAAAAGGGGATACCAAGCGTCCAAATTTTGATCACCTGACCAGGAGGATGCTGCAATGTGAAAAATGGTCATGTCACTTTTTTTCAGTGCCGCTGTAACTCTGAACAGCCACTAAATGAACCATGGGAAGTCCAAGACAATTCATACCGTGCTTTTGTATTATTACACTTTATTATTAAAGAAGATGGGGGGTCAAATTATTCTCCAAAGCCCCAGAGGGCAGGACAGGAAACAATGATTGGAAACTAATCCAGGAGAGAAGCAACCTGGAATTAAGGAGAAACTTCCTCACAGGGAGGACAATTAATCAGTGGAACAATTTGCCTTCAGAAATTGTGGGTGCTCCATCACTGGAGGTTTTTAAGAAGACTCTATCTAGACAGCCATTTGCCTGAAATGGTGTAGGTGCTGCTGCTTGAGCAGGGGGCTGGACTAGAAGACCTCTGCGGTCCGTTCCAGCTCTGTTCTATTTCTATTATTTCTATTTCTATTCCATTCTGCTTGTATTATTATACTCAGAGCTGCACGGATTGGGCAAGTCAATCTACCAAATCATTCAATAAAGCAGAAATTCCTTCTCTGCCAAGGCCACCTTACCGTCGGATTCCTTTTGTGACAGTGTACATTTTCCGGGCCTTCTCACCGGCTTCCTGTTCTGTCAGGCGGTGGTTGAACTGCATGAGGAGACGCTCGGCAAATGCCTGCCCCGCCCCGTAGATGCGCCCGTAGTTGAACACCTTGGCATGCTCTCGGCTGATGCCCACGGTGGAGGCCGTCTTGCTGTGCAGATCTGTGCTGTTGCTCTTCTTCCCTTGAAGGGTCATCCAGCCAAATGCGGTGCAGCCTTCGAAGGGGTGGAAAAGGGGTCAGGAAGCAAAAGATCATCTCTTTTTTAAAAAACATTTTTTTTTATTTTTGACAACATTGACAAACACAAACATAAAACACCAAGTACAATGTGTCGGTTGGTACATATCTCTTGTGCACGATATCGTCTTTCCCTTCTAAATTTAAATTAAAATTCATATTATATAGATCAACTATGCATATTATATTATAATCAAATCATTAGACTTTAATTACAGATTCACATCATCCTTTTCGAGCAAATCTCAACTTTTATAAAACCTAGTTCATAATATTCATTTCACTGTGATCAATTATAACATATAATTGTGTTGTATTATCTGCAAAAGATCATCTCAAGGTGGCTTAAGAACCAAGAACAGACGTTTTGCTTCTCGTCTAAGAAGCTTCTTCTGCTCTGACTGGATGGTGAGGGAATGGAAGGATTTATATTTATATTCCTTGCAGACAGCATTTGTCATTTATATTTATATTCCTTGCAGACAGCATTAGTCATTTGCATCCTTTTGGAGGGTCATTGGGGCCACTTGGACGTTTATCTGTGTCTTCAGGGTCACCTGAGTGGTGCTCCTGGTTCCTGTATTGTGCAATTTTTTTTTGGTCTGGAAATCCGTTCTACTCCCACCTCATTCGAAATTCTAGTCCCAATTGTGGGGGAATAAACTGAGGATACCTAGTCAAGAGACCTTTTAAAAATAGGAGACAATAAATGTACTGAACATTGATCTATCAAGAGCTGTTAACAGAGAGGACACAGAGAATGTTGATGCTTCAGGCACAATATTTTGACTGCCAAATACCCGGGAGAAAACTTCTCAGCATACTGATACTTACCATGCATGCCAGCAAAATGGGCTTCTCCCAAAACAGCTGCAATCCAAAGTTCTTGAGAATCAACATCAGCTCCAACCATATGGTAACCAGGAGGAGCCTGAACGATAGCTTTCAGCTCACTGCCCACCCGGTCAGTCTGCAAGAAATAGGAAATAGGAAAAAGATTTTGCTTCTCAAGAAGCCGCAGTCTATCTGTGGGCTTGGATTAAAAGGAAATGCCTTTCTCTCCTCCATCATTTCGCTCACCAAAGGACTCATTCTTCAAAATGGACAGTCAGTTATGCTGTTTTATCGGTTCCACGTGTGTGTCGATGGTTTTTGTCTTGCATTGGGTATGGCAGAAAAAAACCCAAATTTATTCTGCTCTTCCATATGTCCTAATCTTAGCCCTGCCATATAGGAGGGTAAAACAGCCAGAATAATAGCAATAGCCCTTCGATTTATATACCACTTCACAGTGCTTTACAGCCCTCTCTAAGCGGTTTACAGAGTCAGCACATTGCCCCCAACCATCTGGTCTTCATTTAAATAACCTTGGAAGGATGGAAGGTGAATCAACCTTGAGCCTGGTGAGATTTGAACTGCCAAATTGCAGGCAACTGGCAGGCAGCAGAAATAGCCTGCAGTATCGCATTCCAACCACTGTGCCACCAACCGTTGAACCCAAACTTTAGGACTTCAGAAAAGAAATTACCCTTTTCCCGGGTCTAAAGCAACACAAATAGATTTCAGTTACAAGTCTGGAAGGGTCTCAAAACTCTTAGCGTTATGGAAACATGCCTGCAACTTCCTGTTTTCATGCTATTTCATATTTAGCTCCACTGTAGGAACAGCTAAAAGGTCGGTGCAACCTTCCACATACAAAGCATCTGAAAAGACAATTTTACCCTGGCATTGCTGGCGGTCAGCCACGTGGGCTCCACGGCGCGCCGAGTTACTGTTCCAGCAGTCACGACTTGTGGCAGGATGGCTCCATAAGCATTCTCGTCATCGTAGTCCGGATGCCTAGAAAAAGATCACAGTGAGAACCCACTTCAAAGCCCAGAAGATTACCATCAGCGATCCTGCAGATTCCACATTGCTGTTTGTGCTCCCAAAGTAGTTAAAAACTGGTCTTCAATCATTGGCCTCGACATCTCAGTAAGATGAAAAGATCCAGTTAGTTGGTTCTTCCTCCAGCTGATCCACAGGCATGCAAACTACCCTCGCCCAAGCGACTGCTACTCCTATGGGTATAAAAATTCCCTTGTTCCCTTATTTACACACACAAAACCCCATAGTTCTAGCCTTCCCTATTTTCAGGATCCATAGTATACATATTACTGTTTATTATACTGTTCATCAGAAAATCTGAGCGATTGTGGGTGAGCTGTTAAGCTGACAGCCACCTTTCCACCACCGCATATAGTGACTGTAATGGTGATAAGAGTTATCACCCTGGCATTTTGACCACTAGATAGTTCCTTCTGTAACTATATCCTTAATAGCAAACTGTTGCAAATTTGCTATGTTTAAAGATTGAAATTAAATAAAGCACAGTCCTAATAAATAGCCAGAAAAAGGAGGCATTGTCATCTTCTTGATTTGTAAACTGTGCATGTATTAAGATTGCTTTTTTAAACATTTTGTTGCAGATTGCAGGGAAAAGTACTATTTAAGTGAACTCCAGCTGAATTCTGAGGTCCCAGATGGAGAATTCCAAGACTATACATGTGAAAAATACAAAAGGGAGCTCCAGAACTATGGATCTTTCCCCCAGGAGAAGACACAATGTTAAATCCATTAAAAAGCTGATTTTGTGAGTTGCTTTTTATCACGGTTGTTTTCTGCACCCTCTTTCCAGAGAGAAGAGATTCATAGTGACAATAAAAAATAATAACTGAGGCCCAAAAGGATCATTACTTGAATGCATACCTTTATATGGATTTTAGCTGAGGTTTCTAGTTTCAGATAAAATAAAAGAGATATATATATTAAGCAACATTGATCTTGACTGCATTTCTTTATACGTACCTAGTTACAGATCTTGGCAATTCTCCTTTCTTCAACCAAACCACTATCTGCGAACTGCAAGGAGAACAAAAGCTTTACAATAAAGACTAAGCTTATCCGGCTGGTTTTCCTGTCTGGTAAAGCTGACACTGAATATTCCAAAGGCAAAACCAGTAATCTACCTGAAGGAAAGTAGTTAATGTTGATGTTGGACTCATCTACAACGGGGCTATCAGCATTCACCCCCAATGGTTCATCAGGTATGGGTAGTCCTTGACTTACGGCCACAATTGAGCCCAATATCTGCTGCTAAGCGAGACATTTGTTAAGTGGGTTTTGCCCCAGTTTACAACCTTTCTTGCCATAGTCGTTAAGTGAATCCCAGCATTGTTAAGTGAGTAACACGGTTTGTTAAGCGAATCTCGTTCCCCCCATTGACTTTGCTGGTCAGAAGGTTGCAAGAGGGGATCACGTGACCCCCGGGAGACTGCAACCGTCATAAATATGAGCCAGTTGCCAAGCCACTGAATTTTGATCACATGACCATGGGGATGTTCCAATGGTCCGTGTGAAAAACAGTCACTTTTTCCCTTGCCATTGTAACTTTGAATGGTCACTAATCAAACTCTTGTTAAGTCAAGGATGACCTGTATTGGGAACTCATTCCAGCTGCCCCAGATTAGGTCCTCTCTTCCTATTGAACATTTCTTGGGTGTTGGGAGCCTGGAATTGGTTTCTGCAACCTGAACAAGTTTATGATAGAAGGATCACATTCTACATACGGAAAGAGAGTTCAAATTTTTGCTGTGCAGAAGGAAAAGGAAAGGAGAGAAAAGAGAATAAGGAAGAACAGGCAATTAAGGACTGTGAAAATATTTAGACCCCTCACATCCCAGACATAAACTGTTTCAACTCCTTCCCTCAAAACGATGCTATAGAGCAGGGGTCTCCAACCTTGGCAATTTTAAGACTTGTAGACTTCAACTCCCAGAGTTCCTCAGCCAGCTTTTCTTTCTGAGGAACTCTGGGAGTTGAAGTCCACAAGTCTTAAGGTTGCCAAGTTTGGAGACCCCTGCTATAGAGCACTGCACACCAGAACAACTAGACACAAGGACAGTTTTTTTTTTCCCAAATGCCATCACTCTGTTAAACAACTAACTCCCTCAACACTGTTCAACTATTTACAAAGTCTGCACTACTATTACATCTTCTCATCACTCCTTATTACCCATCTCCTCCCACTTGTGATTGTATGACTGTAACTTGTCGCTTGTATCCTTACGATTTATATTGACTGTGTCTTAGTATGATTTGATTGCTTATTGTAACCTCTGACTATTATTAAGTGTTGTACCTGATGATTTTTGGCTCTTGACGAATGTCTCTTTTCTTTTATGTACACTGAGAGCATTTGCACCAAGACAAATTCCTTATGTGTCCAACCACACTTGGCCAATAAAGAATTCAATTCAATTCAATTCTATCCTATCCTATTAATGCGATGGATAGTTGGCAACGCAACTGAATTTGTGCTCGTCTGTTCACCTGATGCGTTTATGAGCATTTCTCCAGAAAGAGATTTTCTTGTTGATTTCCAAAGCATGGGTCCCATCGGCTGCTCCTATTCCAGCTTTAAGGGTACCATCTTCCATCTTGGGTAAGAAATCCTTGGCAAATGGGCTTCCAACGTTGCTGGCATTGCCATCCTTTTAACAGGAGAGGAAAGTTTATTTTGACTCACGAAGCCATTGACAAAACAGATTCTGAGTGCAAAAAGCAATGCTTCTTCCTGGTTAATCTTAAAGAAACTCCTTCTTCCATGCAAACATAGAAACTCCCTCTCAATTCAGATCCCCATGGGAATATTAGAGATTATATCAGATCAGATGAATCACTAAGGCCCATTTTATCCCTGAAAGTTATTCTTATATTCTAAATGTGCAGAATAGTTTTTCCATTAATTAACATTCCTCAACTGTATTCACCACAACTGAGAATGAGCAAATCTTCACAACAGCAAGCAAAACAAATTCAAACTCTGGTGCCTCTCATTTACATTCCCTTTCTTTGTCTTTCCAATCAGGAGAAAAGATACTTAATTGCTGAGGTGCCTTTAGTAAGAATTCTTCCAGCCAAAACTCATTGGTGAAACGGATGCATGCTTGGGTAAGTGAAGAGTGCCATATTCTCCCCCTCGCCAAAATACAAAAAAAAAAAAATCTAAATAAAAAACACCAGTGTGCACTAAATCTAAAAGGAAGTGAGGTGTAGAGGAAACTGCAACAAACTGCAGGGATGTCAAAATGGCAACACGTGCACAATGCCAGTAGATGCAAGTTGACACTGGCTTCCCCAACAGATACACAAAAGCACACGCTGTGAGATTCACTCTTACCTTGTGAGGCAGCTTAAAAAACCAGCATCCAGGTATATTGACATCATTGTAAGGTCCATTGCCATGGTGATATTCGGGACAACTCTTCACCGATTCCATTTCGCCCTGTCCAGAAGAACCGATGCAGGATTAAGCATTTGTAAGCCCACCCAGAGTCATCTGTATGTAGGTATATAGGTAGGTGAAGGGACATAGTAGCTTAGGGGCTAAGACGCTGAGCCTGTCGATCAGAAAGGTCGGCAGTTCGGTGGTTCGAATCCCTAGCACCATGTAACAGAGTGCGCTCCCATTACTTGTCCCAGCTACTGCCAGTTCGAAAACATGTAAAAAATGCAAGTAGAAAAATAGGGACCTTTGGTGGAAAGGTACAGCGTTCCCTGCACCTTTGGCATTTAGTCATGCCGGCCACATGACCATGGAGACGTCTTCGGACAGTGCTGGCTCTTCAGCTTTGTAACGGAGATGAGCACCACTCCCTAGAGCTGGAAACGACTAGCACGTATGTGCGAGGGGAACCTTTACCTTTATATAGGCAGGTAGATTGGTAGGTAGGTAAGAATGCCATAAGCATGCCTGATATCAGATTGAATTATGATTATGTTCTTTCTTTGGATAGGTCATTACCTGTCTCAGTTCTCTAGTTATGGGGTCCACATCTGTATCCACCTCCACATGGCCAAGCAACTCAAACTGACATGAAAAAAAAAAAGAAATCCTTTAACATGTGAAACATGTTCTTCTCATGTGTCTGTCCACAGTTATCGCTTTTCTTCCAAGTTTGCATCTGATGAGAAGAATTATTTATAAAATGTGAAAAAACACTTCCTCTGCATATAAACAAGCAACCAATGTTTTACGCTATGTGACATGCAAATTTTTTTAAAAAAAATAATTAGGGCATGGTCGTTTTTCATCTATAAAACACAACCCAATAAGAATTCTTGAAGCTTCAGGGGGAGGTAATGCAACCTGTAGATGTCTCTACAAAAACAACTGTTGCAAAGACCAAGGAGCTGGTGAGTAGACTGGTTCCTTGGAACTTCTCTGGATAAGGAGACCATCCATCTGTGCGCTGGATGACTGTTCCTTGTAAGGAGACCACAGAATAGCACTTTTATACAGGTCTGATGATAGGTAGATGGATGGATGGATGATAGAGGTAGATAGGTAAAGTAGATAGGTAGGCAGGTAGGTAAAGTAGATAGGTAGGTGGGTAAAGTGGGTAGGTTGGTAGGTAGGTAGGTTGATAGGTAAAGTAGGTAGGTAAGTAGGTAGGTTGGTAGGTAGACAGACAGACAGATAAAAAAATGAGTGGATGGATAAATGGATGGATGGATGGATGGATGAAGGTAGGTATCTCTCTCTCTCTCTCTCTCTCTCTCTCTCACACACACACACACACACACACCAACAATCCAATAAGAATTCCCCCACCCAATACCTGACAAGGTACAATACAGTGCACACTCTGTCACAAAACTGTATATCTCATCTTGGAGAGGATAGCCAGTACCTTTTGCCAAAAATCACCGTTTTCCGTTAAGAACTCTTCTTCCAGGTAGCTGTCAAGGGAAACAGGTTGCTCCTTGCCTTTCCCCTTGCAATATTCCCGATACAGATGTTCTATTACCCTATCAGAAATCAAGAGTTTTTAATGCCCTGAATTGCAGCAGAATTACAGTCATCCCTTGTCTAGTGAAATGTTTGGCCCTTTTTCTTGATTCTCATTACTGGATCACTTTAATGGGGAACAGTCACGTTAGATCCGATATCTGCATGAAAGAACAGGGTTTTCTTTCCAGGACAATGTATGTTTGCTAAATCCAAAGTTCTTGGCTACTTACTAACAATATAAATAAGCTCACCAAAGCATATTCTCCTCTTAACAGCTCTCAAGAACTAGACTAAAACTTTTTATTAGCATCAAAATCCAGAAACATTGGAGAACCATCCCTGCAGCGCCACTTGCTAAGTGTCATTTCCAATACTTCCTTTACTGTTTTGCTGTTCTCCAACCGAAGACTGTAATACAGCTCTTTGTGCCAGATGTAAATATCTCTATGGTCTTTTTAAAGTTGCCAACAGAAAGGGAGGGGGGAGCAGTGCAGCCGCTTGCAAACCGAAACTGCATTCCATAAATGCTTTCAAAGATAGTTTCTAGGTGACCGAAGTTTCTGCCGCGCAAAATTCTAACTGGAGAGCATGATTGATGACTCTTGGTTATGGATGTGTCCCATTGGAGAATATGAATTACGATACACCCGGGGGTGGGGGAAAACCAGGGTCAAGGGTGACAATGAATTATGTGTCTCAGAGTCGGCTACACCCAGGCAGTGCTGGCATGTTAACTCTCAATAAATCCTTTTGAAGTTTTGGAAGTTTGGCTTGAGACTCATGATGTAAATGGGGGTAACTGCCGGAATCCTGACATACACTTGTATACTGAGAGAACTATATTCAAAATTATGCTTCCATTTGACAACATGCAGGAGGTGGTGGTGTAGCTCTGTGGGATTCACTTCCCCAGAAATCCTTCCTTACCTGAAAGGGCAGGTGGGCAACGCAGCCTCTGGATCATCCTCTAACAGGTTGTCCTTCCTTCCTGGCACCAGGTAACCCCAGCCGTGCTTCTCAGAGTAGTGCAATGGAAAGCCATCCCAGGTGAGCCTCATGAGCTTTGGAGTCACTCTCATCTGAAGGCTGATAAGGCTGGGTCCAGGGGCCCAACTAGGATCATTGAGACGTGGACACAGGTTGCGATACCACCTACCCAGGAAGAAGCAAACATTTTTGACACTTGACCAACAACTGGATGGTGAAGCCTGCTAACAAAGCTGTTTGCCCGTATTTCTTTTCTGCGACTGCTGTTTGTGTCAGGGTTCCAAGTAATACACCCACAGCAAACAGAACTCTGAGGCAGGTGAATTCCTCAAAGAACAGGTTTATTGGAAATACCATATACTGGAACAAGCTGGTGAAAACCAACTCTGAATGTTCCCATGATTTTCACCCAATTAAAAGTTTTCCTCCCTTCCCCAAACCATCAGTCACACGGTCCAATCCCGGTGTCATCTGGTTGCCTGGTAACTTCACCCCTCCTCTCTCCGACCACCTGTGGGAATGTTCTTGGTTCCCAGGAGAAAGTATTTTGTTTTGGCTATAAAACCGCAGCTATCTCTGTTCCCCCCTCCCTATCCCTCAGCTCCGGTGTGGCAACACTGAAGCCTCAAAATGGCCTCAGTCAGGTCAGCTTCAGAATCGACAATTTGTTTTATTCTTCATGACCCCATGGGCCACAGTGCACCAGGCCCCCTGTCCTCCATTGTCTCCCAGTTTGTTCAAATTCATGTTCATTGCGTCGATGATACCATCTAACCATCTCCTCCTCTACAAGTCTCCTTCTCCTTTTGCCTCCCATCTTCCCCAACATCGGGGTCTTTTCCAAGGAGTCCTCTCTTCTCATTCAGTGGCCAAAATATTTGAGCTTCAACTTCAGTTATCCGTCCTTCCAAAGAACAGATGCCATGAAATCTAGGCAAAGAAAGACCCAGCTGTGCTGGTTGGGCTTTAAAGGAGGAGAAATCCATCATAGCTGGAAAGAAACAGATTTTGGAGAACTGTTTCAAGAGAACTCTTCATTTATCTACATGAAAACTTTCTTTGGAAACTTACTCTGGGTGGCCAGGGAGATGCTGAATTCTCTTTGGCTGCAAAACCACCGTCTCCTTTAGATTCTGAAGAACCTGCTGTCTGGCATTTTGGCTTTGCTCTTCTTCTGTTGGGGGACCAGGATCTATTTTCAAAAAATAACAATACAACATACACACACACACAAAAAAAAAAATACAAGCAGCATGCAAACCCTCTTGACTGTACCTTAACCTTCATTCTCATCTTACCTGCACCTTATCTGATCTCAAGGAGCCTCAGAACCTATCTTGCCCCAATAACCCCACGTCTTGCAAAGTTATAGCCTGATGTAATAGCAAATGAATTGAAAAGAGAGGAGAAGACAATCAAGGAAATTGAGGCTGGATAGAGCCGTTGAGATTCTCAAGAAAGAGGTGAGAAGTTTACAAAAAGCAATGGATGAATGGATGCAAGCACAATCAAAGAAAGATAAGGAAATATGGTTAATACTGTTGGTATAGGCTAGGTTTAGCTAGATTTTTATTCTCTTATTTTCTCCCTTTCATTTTCGTTTTGCTAACTATGACTTATTTTGCTTATATTACATTAATGTGCAAGTATGCACATGTGTCCTTTGTAGCTCTCATTCAGAAAACTAATTTCAAAGACTCCCTCAATGTTCAAGGAAAATTATAATATGGTTAAGATGACACTGGTTCACACATGATGCTAAACCACAGTTTGTTAAACTGTAAACTCCAGAATCACCCTACTTATGATGGGTGGTGCACTGCATTATGCCTTAACTGAGGTGTTGCAACCACAATGGTTGGCCTACAGGAGTGCAGTATGCCAAAGCAAAACAAATGCACAATTTCAGCTTAATACCATGTGTGCAGGGGTGGGATTAAAATTTCTTAATAACTGGTTCTGTGGGTGTGGTCTAATTTGTGGGTGTGACTTGGTGGTCATGTGACTGGGTGGGCATGGCTTGCTGACTGGGCATGGCTTGGTGGTCATGTGACTGGGTGGGCATGACTTGTATGTAAATATTATAAATATTTATGTAAGTATTGATTTTTTTATAAAAAAAGAGCAACTTTTACCCCAAAGCAGGCAGGCAGATTGAGTTGCTCACAGAATCAAAGATTAAGTTATAGATCTATCTATCTGCAATCGGCTACCTGAGTCTGCACTGAAAAACTTCAATCTTAAGGAAAGTTCAGCTCTGCTTTTAGATTAGTTAGAAAGCAAGAAATCCAAGGATTTCCTGTTTTCTAGCTAATCTAAATCTCCTGGCAGAGCAGAACAGCTAATAATTGGAGGGGGGGGGAGAAAAAAATAGCAACTTACCAAACCAGGCAAGTTGGATGGCTCCCATGCCAGATAAGGAATGAGTGGGTGGGGAGGGGGAGGGCCAGCCAGTGGAGCAATTTGCCAATTCTCTAGATTCTCTGAACTGGGGACAATCGTGTGTGCAGCATTTGCAAGAAATCATCAGCTGTGCTACCTGGACAGCTGACAAGCGTTGCGCTCTGGTGATCAGCGTTTAAACATCCTCTTGTTTCCTGCTTTTTCAACCTCAGCTGTGTCGCACAAAGCAGCTGAGGAGAGAAAAGCAGGGAATAAAGGACAGCCTAGAGCCCGGGCAGGTGGGTGGGCCAAACACCGAACCGGTTCAGTGTCAGCTGTTCTTTGCAGCTACAGGTCCTATAGAACCGGGCCGAACTGGTGGCATCCCACCCCTGCATGTGTGATCCCAGCCAGTGACTGCAATGTACCTAAAGGTGATCAGAAAGACAACTCTGGACCACAAGGCCTATGACTTTGAGCTGGCCACGAAGAGAGATCAAACACCCAATCATACCAATGTAAGGAAATCTGCTGTTAAGCTCATCACTAAATAATCATTTACCTTCCTGCCACTCTGGTGGAGATGCTTTCCCCACTACTTTGGGTGGCTCTTCATTGGCGCCTTCCTTTTTCTTCCTAGTTGGTTTCGTTTTCTTTTGCTTAAATTTTTGGAGGTCCCATTTCAGATCCCACATCCAGGGGTCATCTTTGTACCTATTGGGATACAACAGGCCAACCCCAAGGGGGGATCATTTCAACAGCCACTCCTCATCTAAAACAAACTTTCCCATCCAAAGGCATCACCTGACCACCTGAGATTCTGCAGGCTACAACCAAACATGGAGTCAACCAAACGGTCAATTTCTTCCTCCATTCATCTTCTCTCATTATCACCCTACTGCTGCTTGACCGAGATCCCAATTGCAAGACCTGTGTGCTCAGCAAACAGTGTCGTTCTGATTTAAAACCTACTATGCCATGACAGACTGGTACCTCTCCTCGTGAAGTAGTTGACAAGCATCGTCTGCCAAGTTCATCAAAGACTTCTTCATCTCTTTTTGCAGCTCCTCATAAGTGACCTGAGCTTCATCCAGGTACTTCACCCAGTTCTGATTAACTGGCAGGTAAGAAACCCCCATTTCTAGCATACCTGCAAAAGTTACGGGATGTGGACACCTAATGGGGAATAAGAGAAAGGAACATGCTAACCCCAAAATATTAAATCCAAATTCTGGCAGAAGATGGACAATGTTGCCTATAGAGAGAAAGTATCTGATAATGAAGGAGAATTTTTAACAATCTGTCAAAATCAATGGACAAAATCCAGAATGGTCCTCCATAGAATGGTCCTCTATAGAATAAATCTAGCTTCAAAGGCTGATTAAACCCCATACTGCCCTTCACTGAGGCACCCAATATCTTTTCCCCATAGGAAAAAAATCATTGCTATTTGTTTCTTTGGGGCATAATCAAGTACTTTAAGATTAAGGATTATTATTTCAGCAAGGTTATATTTCTAAAACCAGTTGCAAATAATAAAAGAGAGTAACTGTATTTCAGGGTTGAACTGTGGGGTCCTTACTGCTCTTTGAGCTTGGTAACATTTAATTTACCAACTAGGTAACATCTTCAGTGCCAGTGAGTTATTCTCCTTCAATCCCATTCCCTTCTAGCACTGAAGATGTTGTCTAATTGGGTAATAAAATGTCTGCAACCAAACTCAGAGAGCACTGCGGACTCCACAAATTAAACTCTGCTCACACCTAATTTTTTTTACAAAGTCCTAAACAACTATATACAAAATCAACCAAGACTGGCAGCTAATCCAGAACACTGGAGTCTCATGTTCAATACATTTTTTACTCAACGAATAATTCACCTTTTCAAAAAAAGAGGAAGCTGCTCATGGAATATTTCATAAGTAGCCTGAACATCAAGGGCACAGTAATTCATCAGCTCCTTTGAAAAAAGAGAAACGTAAGGAATGGACAGTTATTAAAAGGTAGACCATAAGACACTTGCTAGTTTATTGTTGCTTTCCGATTATTTAATGCAGATACTTTCTTGGGTCCTACCAGGTAAGACTCTGTTCTCAGAAAGAGAGATTTCCAAGATTTTCTTCCCACCTGGAAGTTATTCCTAATATCATTCATGCTGCCCTTGACGAAGACCTCGCGGGCTTCTTTCTTCAATGGCTGGCCTCCAACATAGAGAGAATGTACATCAGCCAGATTGTTGATACTGCTGATATTCACCCAGTTCCAGGAGCCAATCTGCAATGGAAGATCAGCAAAAGAAAAATAAGGAACTACAGATTCAAAACCATGTGGAGAGAAACTAGACATGTTGGAAGTTGAGCAGTGTGTTAATATAATAAACAATAAAGACAAAACCATCTATTCCAATCAATATGGCTTGTTTATCCGCCATAGTTTGAACCCTCAGAGTTAAATAACCAGATTATCTCCTTTGCAAGCTCTCTTCATTGGATGACCAAGCCTCTCTGGCTTAATCCATAAAGGCAGTAAATAAGGATGGAAGAAAACAGAGAATATCGTTGTCTGTCCTTCAACAGATGGGAAGTCCCATTTGTGAATGCCACTCTCCTGTTTAAAATAAACCTTGCAGAAATAAAACAGAGTGCAGAGAAGCACAACCAAGATTACATGAGGTACTAATACCACTCTATAAAGCCTTAGTAAGACCACACCTGGAATACTACATCTAGTTTTGGTCACCATGCTATAAAAAAAAATGTTGAGACTCTAGAAAGAATGCAGAGAAGAGCAACTAGGGTGACTAGGGGGCTGGAGGTTAAAACATACGATGAACAGTTGCAGGAACTGGGCTTGGTTAGTCTAGTGAAGAGAAGGATCAAGGAATACATGATAGCAGTCTTCCAATATTTGAGGGGCTGCCACAGGGAGGAAGGGGTCAATCTATTTTCTAAAGCGCCTGTAGGCCAGACAAGGAATAATGGATGGAAACTGAACAAAGAGAGATTTAACCTGGAAATAAGGAGAAACTTTCTGACAGTGAGAACTATCAACCAATGGAACAGAATTTGCCTTCGGAAGTTGTGGCAGCTTCATCACTGGAGGCTTTTAAGAAGAGACTGGACTGCCATTTGCCAGAAATGGGGTAGGGTCTCCTGCTTGGGTGGGGGGTTGGACTAGATGACCTACAAGATTCCTTCCAACTCTGCTAATTTGTTTTGTGGCAACTATTTTCTGTTCTTTTAAAGATAGACTTGAAAAGAGGTAAGGAGACCATGACCACACCCACGCTCACCATGGGCCCACTGCTTTTGCTGCGTGTCTTCTTGATGTGTTGCTGGACCTGTTGAAGTCCTCTCCCCTTGCCCTGCTTGGCCGCCTTCCAAAGGCTGCGCTGGAAACCGGTCAGTCCCGAGATAGCCATGTGCATGCTCATTGTGTCCAGGAATCGTGTTTGGGATCCCTAAGAGAGAGGTTGGAACGATTCAAAAGGAGCATCCCTCCGATGCTGCCTTACAACCCAACATGGATGGGAACATCAGACAAACGATGTGGCCAGCTTTATCTCACTCAGCAACTGGCACTGAACACTGTGGTTCCTTAATGTTGGTAGGTGCTTCCAATACAACAATAGAGATAGATAGATAGATAGATAGATAGATAGATAGATAGA
>NW_020769351.1:10327435-10339017 GCF_900518735.1 Pseudonaja textilis
GAATAGAATAGAATAGAATAGAATAGAATAGAATAGAATAGAATAGAATAGAATAGAATAGAATACTTTATTGGACAAGTGTGATTGGACACACAAGGAATTTGTCTTGGTGCAAAAGCTCTCAAGTGTATATAAAGAAAAAATAAAAATACATTTATCAAAGATCATAAGATACAACACTGATAGTCATAGGTTACTAATAAGTAATCAAATCATACTAGGAAACAGTCAGTAAAAATCATTAGGATACAAGCAACAAGGTTAGAGTCATACAGTCATACGTGGGAGGAGATGGGTGAGGATAGGAGGATTAATAGTAATACTAATGCAGACTTAGTGAATAGTTTGGCAGTGTTGAGGGAATTATTTGTTTAGCAGAGTGATGGCGTTTGGGAAAAACACTGTCCTTGTGTCTAGTTTGCTCTATAGCATCGTTTTGAGGGTAGAAGTTTAAACAGTTATGTCCAGCTGATTCATATTTATTCAACACAGTGCACTGATGATGTTACCTAGTTGGGTTATGAAATGTCTGCAAGGAAACAATACATTAAGGACCTAGCATTTCAACCCTGTGCTGCAAATATTCTACTGGTGGCACTGTTTTGTTAGCCAAGCCCATGTTCTTAGCCTTCTAAAAAAAATGTTCCTCTGTAAAATTACAAACATCATTATGTCCGCCAGCAAAATCAGGTTATCCATACCTCCCGAAAGGATATTCCTTCCCAGCTATCAATATCACCTTCCTGTCCTTTAAATGATGATTTATTAAATGCCTTTGTTTTCTCACGTGCTTTTCAAAACGTTTAAAATTCAGCCAGCTAAAACCCCAACGAACCCATTTACGCAAAGGGCCATGTTTGCTTAATTGTTAATCGTGGTTCTGTGGTCTAAGCTAGCAAGTACCAAGCAAACTCGGTTTAAGACCGAACGAAACGTGCAACTTCAGGGGGAAAAATGGGTTCATGCAGAATAAAGGTTAAGCGGTGGGTTGCATGCAAGACGCGGGTTAAGCAAGTGGTGGGAATGAATGCATTCTCTCGCACTCACTCACACGCCCCCTTCTTTCATCGCACGCCATCCAAAAAAGTGTTATTTAACGCCGTCTCCCCCCCAAAAGAATTGGCTATTCCTTGCACCCCTTCCCCCCCACAAACAAACAAAAAAGAAATAGATGCCTGCTTACCCCCTAACCCGAAAGAAATCTGTCTTCCTCCTTTTTCCAAGAAAGAAGATGCAGGAAGAGAAGAAGCTGCACCCCCCCGCCCCCCGTGGTCCTGCACCCTTTGAAGGCTGCAAAAAAAAAAAAAGCCTCCCCCACCTCTCAAAAAAACCTTCCAAGTTTGCTCCCCGCTTCCTTGCACCCTCTTACAAAAACTCAAAGCCAGATCTGCAGCGCTTCCGTTCCAACTCATAGAGTCTCTTCCAACTCAAGACGGGGGGGATCGAGGATAAAAGGGAAACCAACATCTCCTTCTCTCCCGAAAGCTCCCCAGAAAGAGAGAGTGCCCTTAAATAGAATGTATTAAATTTTAAAAAAAACGAAGTTGAGAATATATATATATCGCGGAGGAGTAGTTTGTCTCGTTTCTCTTTCTTTGCAAACCTCACCTGCATCTGAGGGGGAAATGGTAGCTTCCTAAATCTTCACGGCTGCAACTGAGTTCTTGCTGCGACTTCTATAGGGATCGCGAAGAGTCTTTAGCTGTAGTGGCCGCGTGGCCTAATGGATAAGGCGTCTGACTTCGGATCAGAAGATTGCAGGTTCGAGTCCTGCCGCGGTCGGAAAACAAAGGAAATTGAGCTTTGTTATTAAAAATATGAGACATGTTTTTATTAAAGTTTCCTCGTTTTAATGGTGGAATATGTTCGTTTCAGTTTCAAAGAAACCGTTCTCTTTTTTCATTCTATCTGTATGCTGTTCTTTAAGTGAGGGGTCCTTGGTGCTCTCTGAGCTTGGGGTTTTTTTTCTTGCAGAAGTTTCATTACCCAAACTAGGTAACATCATGAGGGTTAGAATACAGAGCAAACCCCACTCCCTTCTATGGGTAACATTGATGATGTTACTTAGTTGGGTAATGAAACGTCTGCAAGAAAAAAAACAACCCAAGCTCAGAGAGCTCCAAGGACTCATTATTTCAACCCTGAGCTACAAATATTCCCTTTTATGGATACTTTAATTTAGCCTTTACTCACACAACAATGCTCCCAAATGTTGCTAAGCCTCCAAAGGCGATTCCTTTGCACACACAATCCGACATATTTCAAAGGCAGAAATCTGCTGATTAACAGCCTCCCAAACCCCAGCTAGCAAATGCTTTCTACAAACTGTATCGTGATTTACCATTATTTATTTATTCATTACTTATTTATTTTTATTTTATTTGTTTGTCAAACATGTACAAGATAACAAGTATAAATATGAACATAAACAAGAACAAAAGGAGTAAATACAGATAAATGGGGACAGTAAGACAGGGACAGTAGGCACGCTGGTGCGCTTATGCACAGCCCCTTTAAGGATCTCTTAGAAATGGGGTGAGTCCATAGTAGACAGTTTGAGATTGAAGCTGCTAGGGGGTGAGGCTGTAACAATGGACTTGGCTAGGGCATTCCAGGCATTGACTACTCTGTTGCAGAAGTTGTATTTTCTGCAATCAAGTTTGGAGTGGTTTACCTTGAGTTTGCATCAGTTGTGTGCCCCTGTATTATTGTGATGGAAGCTGAAGAAGTCGTTGACATGCAAGATGTTATAGCAGACAATTTTGTGTACTATGCTCAGATATAGGACCGCAGGTGGCGCAGTTCTAGATTGTCCAGGCCCAAAATTTCAAGCCCGGAGTTCATAGGGAGTAGAGGAGTGGCATATTTTTCTTGATGGTCTGGTTCACAATGCAGGTTAAAGTAATAAGCAGGGAGCCCTCAATTCCAAGGGGGCCTATTGTGTGAATCACTACCAACCAAGTAATAAAGGAGAGCTGAATTTGTAGAAATTCCACAGGACAGAATCCCCGGAGGATATTCTTCCAAATCTTATGGATCAATCCATACACAGGATGTTTGATCATTAAGTGAAATTGTTTCTTTAATGACAGGAAAACAGGTGCTCAGGAAGGCAAATATTTTTTGAACCCAAATGCAAAAACGGACATCAGGATGAGATTCCTTCCCAAATCTTGTCCTGGTGTCTGTTGTTGCATTTGGGTTCCAAAAATATTTGCCTCCCCGGGCACCAGTTTTCCAGACTGCGGCGTTTTCTTCCCCTGTCACCAAAAAGACACAATTTTTAAAAACACCAAGCAACTCCATTCTTAAGCATGGAATTCCAACCCAAATCTCGTCCTGGTGTCCATTTTTGCATTTGGGTTCAAAAAATATCTGCCTCCCAGGGCAAAAATGGACACCAGGACGAGATTCAGGGTAGAATTCCATGCTTAAAAATGGGGTTGCTTGTTGTTTTTAAAAATTGAGCCTTTTTAGTGCCGGGGAAGAAAACGCGGTCAGGTTAGCAGGTTGTATGATTCCAACTATTCCATGGTTTTTGACTTAGTGCAATGTGTGAATCCTGAGAAAAGGAAACCGGGGAGAAAGGTACACTGCTTTTTGTTGTTGTTGTTGTTGCTAGGATTACTTGCAAAAGGACTGTTGTTAGTTGCGATGTCGTGTCCAACCCATTGCAACCCCATGGACAGCATTTCTCCAGGCCTTCCTGTCCTCTACCATCCCCTGGAGTCCATTTAAGCTCAGCCGACTGCTTCAGGGACTCCATGCACCACCTCATTCTGCCTTCCCCTTCTTCTTCTTTTGCCATCAGTCTTTCCCAGCATTAGGCTCTTCTCCAGCGAGTCCTTTCTTCTCTTAAGGTGGCCAAAGTCTTTGAATTTCACCTCTAGGATCTGGCCTTCTAAAGAGCAGTCAGGGTTCATCTCCTCTAAGACTGACTGGTTTGATCACCTTGCATCCAAGGGACTTGCAGGAGTCTTCTCCAGCACCAGAGTTCAAAGGCCTCCATTCTTAGGTGCTCAGCCTTCCTTATGCAAAGAGATACACTTTTTAAAAAATAAAACAGTCATAATTTCAGCCTAGATTGTTAGGTATCCCCAGGATCAGTTTGTGACTGGAGTGGAGGATCAGACTGGGTTCTTAAAACGATCGATTTAACAACTCGGCTCTTTTCAAACTGATTTTAAAGATGTTTAGATGTATAGGTTTAAAAAAAACCACCTTGAAATGAATGAGGAGGTAGGATCTTGGTATGCCCAGCAGGTGGCAGCATTGACTCAAAATTAAATGCTGGTGTATTAATCAGCTTTTTCCTACAATATTACACCAATAGATGGATTTGAAATCACATTTTGGAAATTGAACATAGAAATAGATAGATGATAGATAGATAGATAGATAGATAGATAGATAGATAGATAGATAGATAGATAGATAGATAGACAGACAGATACAGACAGACACACAGTCAGATAGTAAGAGATAGCTAGCTAGCTAGAAGATAGATAGATAGATAGATAGATAGATAGATAGATAGAGATAGATGTAAGAGACAAATAGAAGATAGATAGATAGAAAGAAGATAGAGAGAGAGAAGATAGTCCTTAGAGATAGAGAGAAGCTAGAGAAAGAGAGAGAGAGAGAGAGAGAGAGAAGATAGATATAGATAGATAGATAGATAGATAGATAGATAGATAGATAGATAGTAGTAAGAGATAGAAGAGAGAGAGAGAGAAAGTAGAAAGAAAGAGAGAAGATAGATAGATAGTAGTTAGAGATAGGTAGATAGAAGCTAGAGAGAGAGAAGGAGAAAGATGATAGATAGATAGATAGATAGATAGATAGATAGATAGATAGTCAGACAGACAGATAGTAAGAGATTGATAGATAGATAGAGAGAGAGAGAGAGAGACAGACAGACAGACAGACAGACAGACAGATAGATAGTAAGAGATTGATAGATAAATAGAAGATAGATAGATAGATAGATAGATAGATAGATAGATAGATAGATAGATAGATAGATAGATAGATAGATGTAAGAGACAAATAGAAGAGAGAGAGATAGAAAGAAGATAGAGAGAAGATAGATAGTAGTCAGAGATAGATAGATAGAAGCTAGAGAGAGAGAAAGAGAGAGAAAGATAGATAGAAGATAGATGATAGATAGATAGATAGATAGATAGATAGATAGATAGATAGATAGACAGACAGACAGGTAGACAGACAGAAACAGACAGACAGATAGATAGATAGATGAATAATGGACAGACAGACGTAAAATCTGCTTGAGCTCTCTCAAGGCATCCATGAATAACATCCTTTAGGCCAATGTTTCTTCCCTCTCTCTCTCTCTCTCTCTCTCTCTCTCTCCTTTCCCACTTTTAAAAATTATCTGGAAACCCCAAAAGAATTTTTGCCTATATGGATTAAATTTATCAAGATTTGTGATAGTAAAAACGAATATTGATGCTGATGCTTTTGCTTCCCCAAAACTGGATTTATTTAGTAGGCCAGAGTTGAGTTAAAATGTCCACTGGGTAGCTTTTCATGTGAACACAACCTATTTATAGAGGAGTAAATATCTGCTTAATATTCTCTAGGGAGTAAATGCTTGAATCTTTGGGTGTGTGCATCAACAGCTGTTTTGTTCTTCTCTGCCACAGATTTGGCATCTAAGCAACCATCTGGGCTTTTTCTAATAACAACCTAAACCTAGCATTCTAAAATGTTCTGGGAAAGGAATGGCATTTGTTAGAGAGAGAGAAAAAGGAAGAGGGAGGGAGAGAGAATTGTGCAAAACTGCCCCCGGGTTTTTATTCTTTGTTGCTGTTATCTTGTCATCCTTTTATATGCAAACACCCCCCCAAAACCTCTAAGAAGAGTAATAATAATAACAATAAATTATTGTTGTTGTTATTGTTACTGTTGTTATTATTATTATTTGCTTTGCCTTAATTTAAAGTTTGCCAGAAGAAAGATTATTGGGGAGAAATAAGTCAAGAGGACTGGGCTATGTTTCAGGCTAGTGCATATAATTTGTTGAGGTTCATTAACAGTGCCATGATGAAGATAATCTATCCGAAAACAGCCACTTACCAGATGATAAAAATGACAAGGTTGCTTCTCAGCTTCATTTTTATACTCAGGTGTATGGAGGCTTGTGTATTCCACGAACCTGGGCTCTCAGGATGAAACTATGGATAAATATTTGCGTCAAGCCAAATTCCAATTTAAGGGGGAAACAAAAAGATTTTTAAAAATTCATAATTTGAGATGGTATGGGGTAAGGAGATTTTACAAGTGCTGCAAAAAACCAAATGACCACTAGAGGTCAGCAAAGGGATATTAGCTAGCATCCGCCAGATTTTTTTTATTATTATTATTTTTTGCAGCACATGTTTAAGTTTGGGAGTCTGGAAAGAAAATCGCCATAAATATATTGCTGAATGCTGAATGCTTATGCTTGGTAAAATCCTAGAAATACAACCATCCAGAGATAGAGGTGATTATTCCAATTTGATATACCATCAAATCCTGGACTAAAACAGTGAAGTTCTTTAAGCATAGAATATTTCCTTCCCTCCCTGCCTCCTTCCTTCCTTCCTTCCTTCCTTCCTTCCTTCCTTCCTTCCTTCCTTCCTTCCCTCCCTCCCTCCCTCCCTCCTTCCCCAAGAACTGTGAGCCACTCCTATTCCTTATAGACAAACTTAATCACATTTTCTTAATATTAGCAGTTTAATGTACATGCGGTGAAACTCTTGTACTTTTTAACAGTTCTGCAAACGTGGTAGCTTTCCTTTCTGCTTTGCCCTACTGAATCAATCCTCAAAGCTGGCCAGAGTAAAAGGGGGACAGCCTGAAGTAAGGGGTAGAAGGAGTTATGCTGGATATGTACGGGATTCAGGGTCTCTCCAAAGCATTTGGGATTACAGTGTGCAATTCTTTGATTCCCATTTGCCTGTTTCATGAAGATAGATCTGCACCAAGCAAGATTCGGTCCAACTTCACTGCTGCTCAAGATTGATGAGTTATGTTTCTCTCCAAGGTTCATTAAAGAGGCAGCTTGTTACTATAGGATGTTAATACACCTTATGTTTTTGTGAACAAAAATATTGATTATTATTATTATTAGTCATTATTTTTACCCTTTAAATTTAGGTAATACAAGCTAGTTCCTTATCATTTTAGGCACCGTATTATATAAACTGTCAAGCCCATATTCAGTGTTTTGCCTGAACCTCCACACAGCCTTCCCAATTTCACACAGATAAAGTATGGAATTAATGACCTGCTTTGGAAAACTGTTAAGGAAATACCGATTTGCCATACTGGCAAAATGACCTTAATAGCAGCAGGATTCTGACATTTAATGAAATTTCATTTATCAAGCTGAGAATTCCAAAGGATGAAAGGAAAATCCAGAACTATAAAGTAGCTTTTTAATATTAACATGTAAATAACATTTTAAGAGAAGGAGGCGAATAGTTGCTTATTCAATTATCTGGAGTACTGCATATACCAGAAAGACAATTTTGAGGCATAAGTGACAAGATTATAATTTTTGTTGTTGTTGTGAATTGTCCATCTGGAGTGATTAATTGAAAAATCGCATAGACGAATATAACTTTTCCTTGCTTTGAAAGGGAAAAAAGATATTTCCGGGTGAAAAAATAGTTTTATTACACAGTACATACATTATCATTCAGCTTTCTCAAGGCAAAGGGGAGGAAATTATACCAACCCTTAAAAAAAAATCTTCTCGTTCTAAAATCGCCCAGAATCCAAACCAGAATCAGACAAGCTGAAAATGCTTATGGCAGTCTCCACCGGAGAATATCTCCCCTTTCTGAAACAGGTCTGTCGATTTATTTTTCGCTCCACACACCCCATCCCCGGTTCCAATACTTTTGCAAGAATCCTCCGTTCTTTCTATCGTACACAACGTGGAAGAATGGAAAAGGAAGGAAACCACCACACAAAAAGTAAATATTTCTGCGGTGCAAATTCGGGAGGAGAAGGTGCAGTTGCGCCTAAATTGCAGGCGAAACGCAGGTGCTTTTCGGGATAGCCAATGCTTGCAAAAACTCAAAGAAAGAAGGAAAAAGGAGGAAAGAAAGAGGGAAGGAGGAAGAAAGAAAGAAAAAGAGAAAGAAAGAAGGAAAGAAAGAGGAAGGAAGGAAGGAAGGAAGGAAGGAAGGAAGGAAGGAAGGAAAGAAGGAAAGAAAGAAGGAGGGAGGGAGGAAGGAAGGACGGAAAAGAAAGAAAAGAAAAGGGGATGAAAATCAACCCGGAAAGTGGGTCCTAGACTCGATGAGAATCCCAAAACAGCACAAACGGTTTCATTTCTTCGCAGACAAGAGCTCGCCTCGTCATTTTTCATCAGAAAAGTCTGCCGAATTTATCAACTAGGTCGCCTGCCTAGCTCGTTTAAGAGACGGTGGGTGGGAAGAAGGGCGTGAACCCCACGTATTATAACAGCTATGGTTTGTGTTTGAAAAGCACAACAAATTTCACGGCGTCTAAGAAGAGAAAGTGGACCGCGGAAAGTCAAACGAGATTATAAGAAGGGGGAGAGGAGGAATCACCAGTTTGGAATAAACAATAGTGCAATTTCCAAGGAGGCCTCTAGATGCCGCCCTTGTTCATGCAATTCGTCGCCCTGCGGCGCTTGCTGTCAAAGAAAATATCCCCCCCCCCCCCCCCCCCCCCCCCCCAAATTTCTGAGATTTCACTCCGAAGCCAAGATCTCCCTTCCGTCCTCGGCCTTTTAAAACCGCTCTTTACAGTAAAACGGGCCCTGAACAAAATAAGCATCGTGGCCTGCCCGGTTTCCTCGGGATTTTTGTTTTGTTTAAACAACACGTTTTAATTAAACAGAAAACCCAGCTCCATTATTAATACAGAGGGTGGGGATGAGGTTTTCACGTTTGAACATTTCCCTGGAGGCAAATTGGGGGACGGCATAATTTGTGAGGTTTTTTTTGGAGGGGAGGAAGGACACTGAATTGCACAAACATTATTATTTTTTAAGGAAGAATGAGTGGCCAGGTTTGGTGCATCTAACATTTTCCTCTGATTTCTTGAAAGCAAAAAGGTGAGTCCCTTGAGACAAAAAGCAGATAACAAACAACACACACACACACACACACAATATTTTGGCATGTCTGGAGAAAGGACCAACTTTTTACACAACAAAATTCCAAATTGTTTTCAAGTGCTCTAGCCACAAAGTGTTAAATTCCCAAAGGTGTCTTTTTTTCCAGAAGGCAACTGGACTTCCTTATTTTTTTGTTGAAGATGTTTCACTTCTCATCCAAGAAGCTTCTTCAGCTCTGACTGGATGGTGGGGGAAGGGAAGGTTTTACAATCCAGTCAGAATGGAAGAAGCTTCTTGGATGAGAAGCGAAACACCTGCAATGAAAAATAAGGAAGTCCAGTTGCCTCCTGAAAAAAAAACCACCTTTGGGACAAGACCTGGATGACTGAGAATCTCTACAGACTTTTAGCTATACAATTTGGGATGAACACCCTTTGAATGGGGTGGGAGTAGGAATGGATTTCCAGAGGGAAAAATTGCTGATTACAGAAACCAGGAGGTGACTCTAAGGACACAGATAAACCTCCAAGTGGCCTCAACAACTCTCTAAAAAGGATGCAAATGACCAGCTGTCTGCAAGGAATATAAATCCTTCCATTCCCCACCATCCAGTCTGAACTGAAGAAGCTTCTTGGATGAGAAGCAAAATGTCTTCAAAAGAAGAAAAGCAAGAAAGTCCAGTTGCCTCCTGGAAAAAAAAGCACCTTTGGGCCAACCCCGACCTGGATGACTGAGAATTTCTACAGACTGTTGAGTGATCTGTATTTCTGCTGGGTGATCAGGAGGTGATTTCTGTTTTTAAAATGTCCAGCAAAGCAAGCAATAGCTAGTAGAGAAAGTGAAGAAGTCCACAATTTGGCGGGGGGGGGGGGGGGGGGGGGGGGGGGGGGGGAACATTCATTTAGCTACCTGCTCCATTTGGAAGAAAACCTATTCTCTTCCCTCCCCTCCCCCCGCCTTATTTTCCCTTCCCTCTCCTTGTTTTGAACCAATGCAGTTCACAAATAAACTGGAATAAACTCCTTAGACGTGTGGCTGTTGAGTTATGGCAACAAAACAAATGAAGGGCGCATTTGTGTTTTTCCAGCCTTTGTTGCAGAGGCCTCCATATCCAAGCAACTGTTTCAAAATGAACTGGCTTCTTTTCTGTTTGGGCCATTCTTAGCCTTAGGACAGAAAAAAAAATTAAAGAAAAAGGACAGAAAGGTCAAGGGGAATAAGCTCATCTTGGTTATCAAGACAAGCCAAATGCCGGTGCAAGAAAAACTGAGAAGCCTGGGAGACAAAACCTTAGAAGGCCTTGAAGGGGAAATGGACAGACTAAAACAAGCCAGTTACCTTGAAGTAATTCCCCCACACAGGCTGGACAGTGAGGGAGGAAAAAGGGTTGCTTAACCTTGAGTGCCCTTCAGCCAATCAGTAAGCAGGATGTGTGTGTGTGTGTGTGTGTGTGTAGCTTCCCCCAGTCTTGGAGCTACTGTAGGAGTTCCCTGTCCTTTTTCACAAAGGGGTGGAGTGGGGGATTATTCCAAAAGGAAGGGGGGGGAGAGAGGATGGCAGGATGGCATGAGAAGAAGTTGGGAATCTTCTGTCCTGCTAGAGATGCCCCAAAAGGTGAGGAGGCAGGTCCTGTCATGGTCAGATCAAGAAGAGATATTATGCTGGTCAGCTTGTCTGTTGGGAAGATTAACAAGGAACTTCCAGGAGAAGGCAACTCTTGAGGGCATAGCACAGCCAGGTTTCTAGGTAACACTATGGTTCAGATTCTGCCACATTTTTCTCCCCCATCATCATCATCATCATCTCCTCCTCCTTCTTCCTCTTCCTCTTCTTCCTCCTCTCCTCTCCTCCTCTTATTCTTCTTCCTCTCCTCTTCCTCCTCTTCCTCCTCCTCTTCCTCTCCTCCTCCTTCTCTTCTTCCTCTTCTTCTTCCTCTCCTCCTCCTTCCCCCTCCTCCTTCTTTCCTGGTGGTGTCCTATCCAAGTAGAAAACTATTCCGTTCACTGCTTATCTTTGGGAGTGGGGATTTCATGCAAGGTCAACTAGGGATCTGAACTGGGTTTTAAGCTAAAGGTGCATTTAATAAAATGCAAGAACTAGACCAAAGGTGCTCCTAGAGTTCCCTCCCCCATGCAAACATCTGCCTGAACATCTGCCTGGATCTCCTTCTTCCATTGCCAAGGCCTGGTTTTCTGGCTTAATCCTAGGTCTCTGGATTAATGGAGGCAGTAGAAATGCCCATAATCCATCACTCCCATTGAACTGTTGAGCCAGATCCTGTGTTTTGATTCCAGCTTGTAGTCTCCCATGTTATAATGTATCCTGCTATGCTTGGCAATCTTATACAGTATTAAGATGCAGTGTGAATTTTTCCCTAATGCATGTTTTGCATATAATAGTAGTAGTAGTAGTAGTAGTAGTAGTAGTAGTAGTAGTAATAATAATAATAATAATAATAATAATAATAATAATAATAATAATA
>NW_020769351.1:10358483-10377803 GCF_900518735.1 Pseudonaja textilis
GAAAGAAAGAAAGAAAGAAAGAAAGAAAGAAAGAAAGAAAGAAAGAAGAGAAAGCCTCAAGCAGGAGGGCCGTTTCTGTCTTTGGTTATCTAGCTGTATGAGTGTTATCAAGCCATCATAAAGCTAGATAACCGAAAGTAGAAATGACTTCCAAAGACTTCTGGGAAGAGAGAGATAGAAAGGAAAGGAAGAGAAGAAAGAAAAGAAAAGAAAGAAGGAAAGACAACTCGTGGCCATGGACACAACTGGAGGAATGAGCGAGCACGAAAGCAGCCAGAACAGATCAAGCTTTCTTTTTTCTTTTTCTTTCCCTTTTTCCCCCTTTTAATCTACCAGGTCTTTAAACTTAATGTTCAAGGAGTTCGCCTAGCCTCTCTTCATCACAGGTATCCTTTTATATATCAGTAGTTGTATGTGTTCTCTTAATTTGTTCATTCTTTGGTCGGTGATTCCGTGCAGTTCTTTTCAAGGGATTTTGCCAGGAAGCCTTGATGTCTTTGTTTTTTTTTTTTAATCAATGAAATTAAATCCAAGGTGAATGTTTAGGAATCGGGATAGCTTTGAAAAGAGAGGCTGGACGGGAACAGACCAGCAGGCACCTGTTCAGACGGGGTGGGGTAGCAGGGAGGAGGAGGAGATGCTGCCAAACGCATTCGCAAAAGAATGTCTTCTCCTAGCCACAGCATAGCTAAGAAAGAAAGAAAAAAAGCCAAATAAAACTCATGGATCAAAAGTGATAAACGTGGGCTGGAACCTGTAGTTGGAAAAGTAACTTGACAAACCTTAAGGAATGTAAAAAAAAGGAGTGGGAGAGGAAGAGTGGAGAACCTCTACAATTGGTGGGAGTAGGTGGTGACTAAGGAGGGATTAGGTTGTAGACTTTTTAACAATGCCCCTTTGCAAATTAATCCAGACACCCGGCCTCTACCAATTTATGGAATTGCTCTCCACCACCACTCCCCTCTCCCCGTCTCACAAGGCTTCTCATGCCCCCACTTCCTCGGTTTCTTTTTTCTGGGTTGTTATAAGGCACTCCCTCTCTCCACCCCTCCCTTTAAATTCTGTCCCTCTGTGAGGTCAAGTTCTTGATAATTTGATCACTTTTCATGGACTTTATCTGCCAGCTTTGTGTACAGCTAGGGGGTCCCCACATAGAGTGAAGTGAAGCAGAAATGAAGGGGAAATTTTGAATAGAAAGCAGCCGGGATTTTGCAGCCAAGCCTTCACACTGGGAGACTCTGCCTGCATACAAACTACCTGTTTGAATGGTGGAGACTTTTCTTTCTCTCTCTCCTCCCCCCTGCCCCATATTGCCCCCTTGTCCGAGTTGCCTCAATGGTTAAGATTCACAAAGTCTCCTTTACCTCACCGCAAACCCCAAAACATAATATATATTACAATGTCTAGCAAATAAAAAAGCTATTGGGCGATATCTGCATTCGGTTCCCATGGTAACACAAAGAACTACGCTAGCTTGGCCTAGCTTCTCTCTTTGGGCACGTTGGAGTTCCCTGTTTGAGACAAATGAGCGAGTTTTTTTCTTCTTCCCCTTCTTGGAGCCAAACCTATTCAAGTCTCCATACCTCTCTTTCTCTCTCCCTCTCCATCTCAAATCAAGCCACCAAAACCATTCACGCCAGTATTTCACTATTTTTCAAAAGTCTGGCTGAGATTCCTATTAGAAGATACTGTCACTCTGCTGAAGCTTCCCTAGGAAGTTCTCCCAAAGATCCAGGCATTATTTCCTACCTTCTCTTCAAGAGTGAACAGCTTAGTGCTGTTTGAACTTAAACTTCTTATGTTTAAGGGGGAAGGGTTTCTAAACCTGGGAGACCCTGTGTAGATGTAGCTCCAATGGTAGCCATTCAAAGGCGTTAGAGAAGCTTGTAGTATCTGAGCTTCAGGTAACTATGCATTGTCTCCAGTTGGATGGAGAACACGAGCTTCCTTTTACATCAAGGCTAGAGCTGATGGTTGACCTTCAACCCAGCACCTTAGTCCATCACTGTATTGTCTGTATTTTCACTCTGCTTCAAACAAGGGGAGTAAGGGGGAGTGTTTACACACCTTGGCCTTTGTAACAATCAAAACCACTTCTTTCACTAGCAAGAATTACCAGTGGATGTCTAACTCAGGCATTCATTGATAGTACGTGTGTACTCTGTGTATGTGTGATTGCACCTTCATGGCTCCATAATGGATAAACCTTGAAGAGATTGGTTGTCTGATTCTGAGAAGACAAAGCTTTGTTGAAGTCATCTTGACTCCTGTGACACCATGATAGCTACATGCAAATAGTTTCTCATTGCTTTTAAAAACAACAACAACATCTCAACCTGGGCTATAGCTGTAGGATTTCTCAGTGATCTCCTTCCCTTCAGAAGTCAGCAGCATGGTCATAGGATACATTAAAAAAAAGTTCAAATGATGTCCACCAAGGTCCATATGTCTTTATGTATGTTGCATGTGTTCAGTGGTTGACCTCTTCACCATATTGTGTAAGCACTGCCAAATATAATTTATGCAATAAATGGCAGTGAAACAAACCAGGACTTAACCTGATATGTGAACTGAGCTGCCCATTGCAGGATCCAATTGGGGTTGGTCACTGGGAAACAGAGATTTCATCTTCTGAGTTTTTTTATTTGTGCTGGAGCCCACCTTCAGGGAACTTCTTTCTAGCAAAGGTTGCTATTAGTTGTGGTATTCAGCCCATTTGCACTGGTTCAGGTGAACCGGTAGCAACGATTTGGTGTGGGTTACCAAACTGGTAGTGACTTCTGGCTAGCCACGCCCCCGATCCAGTCACCTGGTCGCCACTCGCTCACTTGCTCCGCCCACCCAATGCTCGCTTACCCCGCCTGCCCAATGTTCACCCCGCCCAGTCATTCCTCACCACCTATGCGGCACATTGGGTCCTCGTGGCTTGCCTTTCTAACCTGCCTTCCCACGTGGCTATAATATCACACACTCTGCTAGAGAGTTTTCTGAGGATGGGCTTCAGCACGAGTCTGAAAACTCAGATGACTAAACCTCTGGTCCCAGTGATTGACCCATACTGGATCCTGCAACATTATCCTAGGATATGTATATTTACCTTTGTTCGTAAGCAATGTGGGAAGTGACCTTGAGATCTTCTGTACATGCCATGGAAGATCTTAATCACTGAATTTACAGGCCTTTTGTTGTTATTGTTGTTGTACAATGCTCTTTTTTGTGAGATTGGCTAGGCCATCTCACTGATTTCTGCACCATTCCTCCATGAAGTCACCATACACTTATACAGAGCACTGTTGAGTTGCTGTCTCACCCACAGATATGACCCAAATTTAGACAAAGCAGCCTTCCTTTCAACTTTCCCAGCTGAGGGGAATGACATGATTCTATTGTACATATTCAAAGTAGTTTTCTTTCAAAACGGAGTGACCCACAGCTAGATCTCAGGGATAATGTAAGCGAAAGGCTTTTGAGCGCAGAAATGATTTAATGGTGGTGATCAAGGTGGTGGTTATTGTTAGTGAGCACACAGGTAGATGTATTTCTCTAGGAGGAAGCTGTAATGGTGTCCATCCAACTTCTCCATGGGTGCCCTTTTCAATTCTACCTTTCCCAGAATTATAGACTTCTCCAAAGAACTAGGACGTTGTGTACAGTGTATGCTCATGTGAGCCTGACTACTTGTGCCTTGAATAGGAACTCTGGATTGAATTCTTCAATGATCCATTTGTTTGTTTTCCTGGCTGTCTATGATACTCTCAGAAGTCTTCTCCAACACTAATATTTAAATGCATCCATACCGTAGTCTTTCTATTTTGCTTCTTTAAAGATAAACACTTGTTTTGAGAGAGAGTCCTAGAGAAGACACCTTCTATTCTGATCTTTGCTGGTATATCCTGGCACCTGGATATCTTTTTCCATGGCTTGATTGCTGGCTGAAAATTCTGTTTTCTGATAGCTATTTTGGTTTCTAGGGATGATTTGAGAGGGAAATTTTTAAGGATTTGCAATAAGAGCAGTTTTAGGATTCCACAGCATTTTCTTTTGCATTTGGGCTCATCTTTTTCTACTCATTGTACATGAATGTCTGATAATAATATGATCCAAGATCTTCCTGGGAGGTGGAATAGGAGATTAGTGATTTTATTTGTTGAATTCTGTGATCAATGGCTGCAAACTTATGCATACTCATTTGGAAATGACACCCTGATAGCCTTATTAGGGTTTACTTCTATCTCCATAGAACTGCTTTCTAGTTTTTTCTTTAAGTTTTACTCTGGGAAGAGTAATCTGATGTAAAATGTTAAAGAACATCAGACCTGGTATTTATCATTTAAAAGGTATCACTGAACAGGAAATTTTCCCATTTGCTGAAGTCTACATGTAGTACCAGAATTTAAAAAGTGCAATTTTTTGGGAACTTTAATTCAGTTGTAACATATAATCTTGGGAAAGACAAAGAATGTACCATTCACTGTTGAGCCTTCGAATGGAAAAGTAGAAAGGAAGATATCTTTATAGCATCCCATTTTATTATTTCTAAGCCTCCTGAAAAAGTATTCAGGGCAATGAGGTAGAAGTGAAAAAGGGGTTTTCCTTCCTTCTTTCCTCCCTCCCTCTTCTCTCCTTCTCCTCCCTTCCCTTTTTCCTCCCTTCCTCCCTCCCTCCCCCCTCCCTCACTATCATGAATAAGGTGTTGGCTCAAACCAGCAGAGATTTTCAAGTTCTTAATCTAGCACTTTTTAAAATTTCAAAACCACAGTGTTCACATTGGGCGTTATCCTGAAAAAAAGATAATTATGGTTAAGCATTGAATGCATTTGTGATTTGGGCCTTCTAAAAGTCTCCCTTTTCAAAATCAGCATCAAAATGAGCAGACTTGACAAAATATTGAATGTGCGAAACACCTGGGCTGCTCTGATGACAATCTATGTTCTTCTTTTTTTTCCTGCCTGCTGCTTCTCACCACCCCATTTCTTTCTTATTTTCCCCCCCATCCTTTCAGTTCTGAACAGCAGTATGAGTTATGTTGGCCATTTACTGGGGGAGAGAGGAAGAGAGAGAAGTAGATGCATTGCCAAGGAGGCAAGGAGAGATTGGCATAAATGTGCATGTACATATGCAAATGTATAAATAATTACTATAATTTAAATAGAAACAGAGTATATCTCAGCAAAGCAGGGAAGAAGACTGTAGCTGGCTAAGTGGGGTGCCCAGCTGCTAACCACTATCAGTCACCTTTAAGACCCCAGCTGTGATTTCTGCTTATAGTTTTTTTTAAAAAATCTTTAAACCAGATTAGATGTCAGAGCCCTTGAAATGAAGACAGTTCGGGTAGCAGCTTGGTAGATTTTCAAAGAGAACTGTCCTTTGCAAACTAGCATTTGTGGCAACTCTGGGTCCATGAAATCATGGCAGCCGGTTGGCACAATCACTAAAATGAGAGTAGCTCTTGATTATTGCAAAGTGGTGCTTAGACTACTGTATGTCGTGCTCTCACTTTTTTCAAAGTTTTCTTCTGGGAAACCAGCTTCTATTTTGTTTTCTTTACTGGGTTGTCAGGATGTTTGACCATTTCTTTCTAATTTCTCTTGTGAATGGTTTCATACTGGTAGCAGATAGTGTTCCAATGACAGGCGTCATCTGTCATAGCCTCCTGCAAGAAGAAAAGGGCAGAGAGCAACAATGGATGAAATACGCGTTGTGATGTTAGGATGCAACCCCTGTGATTTACAAAAGCTTGGCATTTGGGGTGCAAGTTCCAAAAATTCTAGGTTTTGCATCATTTGCAGTATATTTTTCTTATTGTCCCAGCTGTCAGATCTGGGTTGCAAAAGTCTGGATGACTACTAGAAGGCAGCAAAAATTATTTTGGGTCTCTCTTTGCTGCCAGCTGATCAGCGCCTGGAGTTCTGAACTCAGACCAGACATCCTGACTGAGATGGATTTTGAAATAGGTAGTTGAAAATAGGAAGTTTGAGATTCTTGATATAAATTGACTAGTTCAGCCCTAATTCAAATCAATAACCTTTGTTAATTACTGTAGGTTGTGCCCAGGGTTTTACAGCTTTAGCTTTCTGGGTTCAACTGACCAATGTTCCCCATGTTATTCTATTTCAATAATCTCTCTTGACTAGCCGCTGACTAAATGAAATAAACTAGCTGGTTTTGCATAGTGTGTTAAGGGAATATTTGAAAGAGACAAGAACTATATACTGATATTAACAATATTAATTTCCCCCTAAGAAAATTTCTTGCGGTTAGGATATGTGTGACTTCTCTTATTTGCTTTACCACAAATAAGATTTTGGTTTTGGTAGCAGTGCAAATATATTTTAGTGGAACTGGTGAATTTAATTAGTTGCTAGAAATGTTTTAGATTTGAGGGGCTGCCAGAGAGAGGAGGAAAGGGTAAAGCTATTTTCTAAAGCACCTGAAGGCCAGACAAGGAATAATGCATGGAAACTGAACAAGGAGAGATTTAACCTGGAAAGAAGGAGGAATTTTCTGACAGTGAGAACAATCAGCCAGTGGAACAGAAGTTGCCTTCGGGAATTGTGGGAGTTTCATCACTGGAGGCTTTCAAGAAGAGATTGGACTGCCATTTGGGTGGGGGTTGGACTAGATGACCTACAAGGTCCCTTCCAACTCTGTAGTCAGATTCTGGTAAATATGAATGAAATATGTTCTGAGTGTTCAAAAGCTCCTTACTGGTGAATCAGAGTCACTGCATCAATGTTAAAAAGTTGCAGTTGAAGTGGTCAGGATTTTTCTTGCTTCTTCCATGTGAATATTGTATAAACATTTTAATCCACCATTTCTCAGGTGTGTGGTCACATCAATTGTTTCCAAAGTGTGTATATCTATTTAGCTAACTAGCTCCCTTGATTTATTGTATTTGGATATCTATGTAATATGGGGGAGGCATTATTACCCCTCTCCTTTTGCTGATGAAGAGGGAGCTTGAGTAATAGCATCTTGCAAGGGCCAAGCATTCGTGTGATGGGACTTGAACTTGTGAGCAAGAGACCAGGTCTACCCATCACACCAAGCCACAATATGGTTTGCTTGGATTCGTTTAGCATTTTGTATGTTTAAACTTCAAAGCTTAGCTCAGCCAGTTGTGGTTTATTCAGTAAGCTCTGGATAAGCACACATTGGGCTGAGAATGCTTTGTGAGTTAGAATCATGCACATATTCAAATATTTGGTTTCAAGGTGGCTTGGCTGAACATCGCTTTGAGTTTTCAAAAAAATTCTTCAGATCAATTTGGTGTGTTGAATAGAATGGGGGAGGGGGTGTTTCTTCAAAACTGATTCTAAAACTTGATCTGTGTTTGAAAACATAACAATTCTAAACCCATTGTGAAATGGATTCAGCAGCCTGAACAGCAAATCTGAATGGAATAGACTCTTTTTAAAAAACTGAATTGCAAGTCTAAACTGAATCTTTTTTTTAACATGAATCTGATCAAGCCTAATTACTATGTGGTGACCTCTGGTGTGTAGAAGTTTGGATCCTCATATGGGAGATATGATAACAGTCTTCCAATATTTGAGGGGCTGCCACAGGGAGGAAGGGGTCAAGCTATTTTCTAAAGCTCCTGTAGGCCAGACAAGGAATAATGGATGGAAACTGAACAAGGAGAGATTTAACCTGGAAATAAGGAGAAACTTTCTGACAGTGAGAACAATCAACCAGTGGAACAGCTTGCCCTCAGAAGTTGTGGGAGTGCCACCAGTTGAGACTTTCAAGAAGAGATTGGACTGCCATTTGTTAGAAATGGTGTAGGGTCTCCCGCTTGGGTGGGGGGTTGGACTAGATGACCTACAAGGTCTCTTCCAACTCTGATTATCTGTATCTGTATGGTCCATGAATGCTCACAGAGAAATATCTATTCTTTAGTATGAATGTACCATATAGGATGACCGTGAAGCTTGCATGGTAAAGAAAAACGTATTTCACCCTGATCTCTTACAAGAAAGTAATTTAAAAAAAAAAATCATAATAGCCCTCTATTAAAAAAAACAAATGTAAGTAGCTACTAGTCATTCTTGGATTTCAATTTTTCCTTTGTTCTTCCACCATAGTCAAGACTTGATTATTTTTTTTCCTCTGGCAAACTCCTCTTCTTTCCATCCATCCATCCATCCATCCATCCATCCCCATATTTTTTGAGGAATCCAGGAGACAGGATTAATCCCCAGAATAGATGGTTTAATATGGCCTGAACAGAAAACAAATACATAATAGGTGTACAATTGGGGTGGGCAAACCTTTGATGGCTGGATTGGATAGGAGCCCGGGGGTGAGAATATAACATTGAAAAGGTGGTCTTACATCATATTTGTAGACTCCACTGAGAACTTATGTATTTTCTAGGGATTTGCAGATTCCCTTGCTACTTTAATGAAATGGCTTTAAGACTTACACTTCAGGGGTTCGTGTGTGCTTCTGTGTCTCTGTAATTCTTGATTCAAAATGGTGGGAAATTTCCACCCTGATCCTTGGTAATTGTTATAATAAAGAACTTCAGGGTGCAGGAAAGAAAGAAAGAAAACTGAAGGAATTAGAAATGTTGCTCTGGGGCCTTGGATTGCTCACCCTTCCAGACAGAGAAGTATTTTGGTCTCTGCAAATGGGGGAACAGAATAGTAAGTGAGGGTTTCTTTTTTTTCCCTTCTTCTTGTCAACGGTCTTGGTCAGTTGGTCTCTTAGAAACCAAAGCTGCTGTTCCTATAGAAAGCTTAGTTCCTTTCACCTTGGGCCTGGCTTAAGCACCACTTTACCACGATTCCTCCATTCAGATCTGGGCTCCTTAACAGTGTTGAGATGGCAGCCATTTGAAAAGAAGGGACAGCCTTGAATTGCAGAGCCTTGGGGCATTCTAATTGGTTTTTGGTTCAAGGGGCTACTGGATTTGTGAAAAGCCCTAAGGTACCTTTCCCACGCCAGGCTTCAGTTCTTCAAATTGGAATGGGAGAATGGGGAGAGAGAGGGTTGGAAAGTTGGCTGAAATGGGGAAGAAATAGCCAAGGAAATTATGATTTTGGAAATGAGCCTGGAGTAATCCACAGCCTCGCCCCACGAGGGGAGAGGGAATTTTATGCTTGATAAACTGAATTAATCTATTTTATACATTCCCTTCCCCTCCCCCACCCAGGGCCTTGGGGCATTGTATAGGAAAGGCTGGCTTTCCACCTTGCTAACTTGCCAAGCAAGCGAGCCAAATTTGGGCTCCTCAGGATACATGAACGTGGCCAGCTATGGCTTATAACAGATAACAGATCATCAGAGTTGGAAGGGACCTTGTAGGGACCATCTAGTCCAACCCCCCCAAGCAGGAAACCCTACACTATTTCTAACAAATGGCAGTCCAATCTCTTCTTGAAAATCTCAAGTGATGACACTCCCACAACTTCCGAGGGCAAGCTGTTCCATTGGTTGATTGTTCTCACTCTGTATCAAACTCTGGTTAGGTAAACTAGGGCATAACAAAATGTGTGAACCCTTTCCTGATCTAGAGATGGTGAAGCTGAATTGGCTTATAGAACAGGGCTAAAGGAGACTCCGTAAATTCATTGCGTGAACCTTTGAGTCCCTATTTCCAATTGTTACCCAATACTCCAACTAATGCATCAACCTGAGCCGTAGGCATATCCAACCCCATCTTTTAATAAACCCTCATGCCTGTTTCTCGTAGAATTGCTGCTGATAGAATGACTTTGATTTGCACCAGCTTGCTTTTCTTTATGCAAGCTGTATATCATGATCTTTATTTTTTTTTCAGAGCAAGCACATTAGAATGCAGCAAGAATACATTTGCTGATTTGGGTAGTTGTTCCTGATGGAGTTTCCTTCTTCACCATGTGCACCAAAATATGGAAAGAGCTAGGTTGCCACCTGTCCACCTTCCAAGGTAGATAGATTATTGTATGGCTAGAATTCTATCCATTAAGATATTGTGAAGAAAAGGACCAAGGGAGACATGATTCTTCCAATATTTGAGGGATTGCCACAGAGAGGAGGATGGGGTCAAGCTATTCTTCAAAGCACCTGAAAGCCAGACAAGGAATAATGGATTGAAACTGAACAAGGAGAGATTTAACCTGGAAATAACGAGAAACTTTCTGACAGTGAGAACAATCAACCAATGAAACAGAAGTTGCCCTCGGAAGTTGTGGGAGCGCCATCACTTGAAACATTCAAGAAGAGACTGGACTGCCATCTGTCAGAAATGGTGTAGGGCCTCCTGCTTGGGCAAGGGGTTGGACTAGATGACCTACAAGGTCCCTTCCAACTCTGTTAATCTGTATGTTCGACTGTATTTCCCCTTCCTTCTCTTTAATACCTCAGGAAATAGGGATGTGGGGGCTTAACATATTGCTTAACTACTGAGCTTAACATATGCTTCTGGCCTTCTCCAAGACCTTCCCAAAGGTGCTTTCCCCCCACCAAGAGTGGACTTTCTGTTTTTCCTTTGAAGATGTTTCACTTCTTATTCAAGAAGCTTCTTCGAGCCATTTTCATGACTCCCTACACAACCCTTCTTGCCGTTTCACTTTGAAAGAGTCTGATGAAGTTTCTAAACAGGTGATTTTATTGGCTAGTCATTTACAGATTGCTTAGGTGGGGGAGCTGATAGACTTGGAAGTTCTAAACTCATCAGCCTACCTGTTGTGACCTGGTCATCTGAACATCAGCACTGATGATGGCAAAGGAATATTGAATTCCCTTCTCTAACAACATTGGGAAGATTTATAAATTGCTCTCTGTGTATTAGGATGGCTGCTTGCCAAAAGTGCTTATTTATGAGTGCTTTAACAACAGCTGAAAACAGGTGCATCTATTTGTTAACTATGGGTACATGCAACAGCTTAATTAATGCTGTAATTATTCAGGCAATGCATTTTAGATTTGCAAGTAGGATACACCATGAATGTTGATGTTATGGAATGCTGCTGCTAAGATTTCACCTACCATGTTCCTTTTCTGGTTTTCAGCTTTGCTAGGTAGCAATTGGTCAGCCCTTTATGTTTATGAAGAACATTCACTTTTTTCTGGTCAGTTTTCAGAGAGCCTTCAAAATACATTGACTGGACTTTGTACATTGCCCCAATTACAATGTCTTTAACTTGATTTCTTGAAAGCCCTATCTGGTTTGTTGGTCAAGTAGAACATTCGGTTTGTTATTCTGGAATGTTTTTTTTTTTTAAGTAATGGTAGAGACAGAAAACTAAGTTCATTGAAGGTGCAATGTTGATGGCTGGTTGTGTCTAGCAAGAATGTAGTTGCTTGGTGATTCTGTTGCTATTTGCTCTTCTGGATTTGGCGATGGCCACAGTGCTCCTTAGATGGTCTACCTAGGTCCTCCATGTTTTGAAAACATTCTCAGCAGAAAGCCAATAGGCAAGAAGTTTTTAGGAATATGTTAGCAGTGGTTGCTAAACTATAAGCTATAGCTTAGTGACTACAAATCCAGAGCTGCTTCTTGCATACATGCTGTGAATTGGACTAGCACCTTAGGCCATACAGTGGTTTGCTTTGATTTTTATGTGGAATCTGGTTCCTGGTTTTATTGTGAAAACATAACTTAAATCTTTCTTCTTCTTCTCCTCTTCCCTCTCTTTCTCCCTCTCTCTCTTGCTCATTTTTCCACACTTTATTTTTTCTTGAAAATTCTTAGATTGGTATAGTTAGATTAGATTAGATTAATAGATTTGATTAAAGACTCATCAAAATAAGGAATCATTATTCACTGATAGAGTTTAGGAATACAGAGTTTAGGCTTGATATACTTCATCTTTGAGGACAAAGGAAAAAGGTTGCTTCCTCCTCGACTCTTAACATTCACCACTATCAAAAGAAAAAAGAAAAAAAAGGTCAACAGCCAACCTAACTCCATACAGGATTATAAATAAAGAAGTTCCATTTTTCTAAAATAAGTTGACATCACTAGTTTTTCCAATTTGGTGCTCTTTGGTTATTTAAATTATGAATTCTGGAACTCCCAGCCCAATTACAGGGCTATAGAATTATGTACAGTTTTGGACAAATGTTTCAGCCCTGTCATCCTACTGAACATCAGTCTACCATGCTAGTCTAGAGTGAGTTAGACAGATGTTTCCCAATTTGTTAGTCTTTGGCTATGAGATGATGACTACTTTGCTTTCCTGCTTAAGGGACAATTAGATGATCTTTCTCCTCCTTGCCCAGCATCTTAATTACTACACCACATTGCACTGGCATGTGTGTGCACATGTATATGTGTTCCTGTGTGTTCCTTTTAAGCTGAGAGCAGCTATGATGTCTCTGATTACAGAGCTGCTACACACGCTGAAGATAAATATGTCATATTAGCAAGAGTATCAGTGGGGATTGAATGAGAAAGAAATGAAGACTATGGTTACTCAGTGGAGCATTTAATACTCTGTGGATTTGTTTTTTGTATTTTTCGCTTAGAAAAAAAATGAAAGGATAAATATCTCATCAGGATATGGGTTAAGCCCTCTTCCTTGCTTGACAATTGTTCCTAGCATTTGGCCACAAGGAACGCAGATTGCACCTCTTGAGTGTTCTGTACTTTGGCAGAATGATTCTTATTTTAGATCCTACGTGGGATGTGAGCCTTTGTATCTTTAAGCTGATCCTTCTTCTTGGTTGCTTAACATTCAAAAAAGCTGGTTGGGCAGTCAGTTGGGAGTCAGATTTGAAATTCATCTCCCTCTCTATATATTATTACATGCACACGATGTGTGCATTTTAAACAGAAACATTGCTGTGAGTGTTTGATGCTGGTGAATGTCAACACAATCCTATGAATGTCTGGAAACAGCTACATCGCCTGTGAGTGGCTAGGTTCAATGCAACTTGCCTGCCCATCCTGGGATTCCTTTGGTTTGAACACAGCATGTTGCAGAAACTCAACCAATGGGGCTTGTAAACTATAGCGCATGCCTTAGCTGGTTCTGTGAACCAGCTGTTTCTGATTTATCCAACAAGCCTCGGATAAACCATGTACAATATGCAATGCCAGTCTGTTTGTTAGTGTTCATCTGTATATCTTTGCAATATCTAGATAGCAGTGGAGTGGCCTAGAATACAAATCCAAAGATTTGAAGATATATTTCAGAATGCAGGAGGTCCAAAGGTGCTTTTCCAAAAGTCAACTGGATTTCATTGTTTTTTGAAGACGTTTTGCTTCTCATCCAAGAAACGTCCTCCGTTTTGACTTCAGAACTGAAGAAGCTTCTTGGATGAGAAGCAAAACATCTTCAAGGAAAAACAAAGCCCTGTTGCCTCTTGAAAAAGCACCTTTGGGATAACCATAACCTGGATGACTGAGAATGTTCATAGAAAAAATATGGGAAGGTACAGTCAGAACCTCTGTCTACAATTCCTTAAACCGAAAACATCTTCTCCAGGAAAGATGTGTAATCTTGGGAAAGCGCATGGTGTGTTGCAGTAAATATGCCACTTGTACCAGTCATGTTTTGAAATGTCAGGTCTTCGGTCCCAAAGTGCTGATGCACCACTCTAATATCTATTTGGGGCATTCTCAATTTTATCCGGATTATTAGTAGTCTTCAGGATAATTTGGCAACATCCCCAAATTTTGGAACACGAATCTAAGGAAAGATTTTGAGGATTGTGTGCAGGAAAGCCAAGAATGATCACACCTAGCTTCCAACCCTTGGGTGAGGTTTGTGTTGGTGTGTTATTCCTCTAAGAATCACACTAAAAAGGCTGTGGTACACACATTTTTCTTATCTTCAGTTCAAACGGCAATGCAACACATATCTGCATTTAGATTTTCATCTGATACAGAAAAGCATGCAGTTGGGTGTGATTGGCTTTCCTTATCTCAGTAGCAAGGTCTGTTTTGCATATAGTGACAAGGAAAACCCCTTTGTAAGCTAAATAAGAATATCATTTTTTTGCTAGTCTATTTTTCTCCTTTCCCTTCCAGTACCCCCTTCTCCTAATTCCCTGGTGTATCCATCAAAGATTTGTCTTTGCTTTCCAAAGCTGTTCCATTCTTTGATTTGAGAGGTGTTGAAATGCTTATTCTGATGTACATCCATGGATAAAAGAGACACCAATTTAGTTCCAACTGGACTTTTCTCCCATTTGAGGGGTATATAAATTATTTTCTTGCATGTACACACACAATGGGTTGACGCTGATGGATTTTTATAAACACTTGAATGCAAACATCCAGGTTTTAGAACCGTGTTGTCAACTTCCATGTTAATTCTGCTCTAAATCCTTATTTAAATTTCTCATTCTTTCCTCACACCTCTCCAGTAAAGATGTCTTCTGATTTAAAGAATGTTTATTTCACCAACTGCCACTTAACTGATTAAAATAGATGCGTTATTAAAACACGATGCAAAGGATGTTTTTGATAAGAATTTTTTTTTGAAGATTGAAGCAATTCGTTCATTTAACACAGCAGCCACAGATATCTCCTACTCCATGCCGCAATTAATATTTTCTCTAGACAAACCTCCTTGCTCCAAAAGAGTGACTAGAAATTACACAAGCACACATCTTGCCTTCTCAGTAATTGAAAATTTCCTATGAACAGTGAATCAACTCGTATTTTAGCTGATTAATCTGTTGATTAAAAGCTCTGGATTAACTGACCACTAGCCATATAGCCCAGCTGTATTTAAAGCAGGGTGGGCTTCAAAATTTTTATCAATGGGTTCTCTGTCCGGTTGCTGGGTAGGTGTGGACATGGTGGGCGTGGCCTAGTTGGCCTCCTGCATCATGGGGGGGGGGGCATTTTTGTCCTCCCCGGGCTCCGGAGGCTTTTCTTGAGCCTCTGGGAGGGTGAAAATGGCCTCCCCAGACTCCAGAGACAGGCCCATTTCTGGCCTTCCCAAACTTCTGGGAGGCCTGTTTTTCAACCTCCCCAAATCTCCATGAATGCCCTGCACTTACCTGTATCCAAAACAGGCCACGTGGGGACTCCTGGGAGGGGCAGGGTGGGGTGGGTGGGGCCATCCAGGAGTGGGATTTGGGGGTTCTCCGAACTGCACAGAATCTTAGCTAGGGGCTCTCCTGAACCCCCAGCAGCCCAGCCCTGGTTCAAACATCACAATAACTTTGGTGGGTGTGTAGGTGTGTCTCTCTCAGATGTGTCCAGATAAAAGAGATTATCTGTTGATAGCTCTGGTTCGCATTACTTGCCTGCAATAGCAATGCAATAAAAACATATTGCATAAGAAGTGTGTACGTGTGTATATGTGTGTGTGTCTGTGTGGTATCTGTCTAAGAGGCAGACAATAAATGTCTGTTCTCACTTTGTGTTCTGCCAATGAGACAGGTAAACATCACACATTTCAACTTCCCTGCCTTCAGCCACATCAAGAAAACAGTGACTAACTATTAATGGTAAGTGATGGTCCTAGTGTTAATTAGTATTTTCCTCCTTCTCACCCTTCCCGCAACTGTACCCCCTCCCCTTACGTGCCTCATTTTTTGTATCCCAGCCTTTTCCTTAAGGTGGTCCCCTTTTGTTTTCAAAGATAGAAGGAATATAAGTAGGGGTGACCCTCATGGATTTCAGCTGAAGTCCACCTTTATATATACAGGTCATCCTTGAGTTATGACCACAGCTGAGCTGCAAAATTTCCATTGCTAAGAGAGACAATGGTTAAGTGAGTGTTGTCCCGTTTTACGACCTTTTTTGCCGCAATCATTAAGTGAATCACTGCAGGTTTTAAGTTAGCAACATGGTTGTTAAGTGAATCTGGCTTCCCCATTGACTTTGCTTGTCAGAAGGTCACAAAAGGGGAACCCCAAGATACCACAATCATCATAAATATGGACCAGTTGCCAAGCGCTCACATGAATACAGAGATGCTGCAATGGTTGTAGTATCAGGGCTCCGGCAGTTGCCCGAACTAAATCATGAGCCTCGAGCCAAGCTTCAAAAACTATAAGGAATTTATTAGGAGCGAACATGTTGGCACGACCTGTTTGAAGCCGATTCTGAGACATGTAATTCACTATCACCCTTGACCCTGGTTTCCTCCCACCCCTTTGGGTGCACCATAATTCATATTATCCAATGAAACACGTTCATAGCCAAGAGTCATCAATCACATTCTCCAATTAGAGATTTGCGGGGAAGAAACTCCAGTCGCTTAGTTACAATCTTTGCAAGGTAATAATGGAATGCACTTTCTGTTCCAAACTGCTGCAATGCTCTTTCAAATTCCACTTCTGTTCGTGGCAACCCTCAAACAGGCATAGAAATGTTTTATGAGTTGACAGGTAGGTGTCAAAAATGGCCACAAGTCACCCTTGTAACTTCGTGTGATCACGAAATGAACGGTTGTATGTTGAGGATTACTTGTATGGAGAATGGAACTGCAGCAACTGCCTTTTTGAAACGGCTGTGATGGACCCAATGAAACAGCCACATAGTCAGATGGCACTTGGGAAGCTTTAAAACCTTCCAATAGAGGTTGGAATTCTTTGAAACAAATCTCTTAATTTGGAGGTTCATTGTTTTTAGACATAGAAGTTTTATTTCTCCATCAGAGTTCCATCACAGCCCTTGGTAATACTTTTCTCTCTGAATTTAGAGGAATACATAGCCTAACCCTGTGATGGCAAACCTATGGCATGTGAGCCCCAGGCAAACTTACCTCATTGCGCATGTGCGTGCCTCCCAGCGGATTTTCGGGCATTTTTCGGCCTGCCAGAGGCTTGAGGGCTTTGCAGGACAAAAAATTGGCCTGCAGGCTTTGCAGGACAAAAAATAGGCCCGTTTTGTCACTTCCTGTATTTCCGGAAATACCGGAAGTGGTGAAACTTCTGCTATTTTTCAGCCTGCAAAGCCTGCAGAGGCTTCCCTTAAGCCTCTGGCAGGCTGAAAAAAGCCTCAAATGGCCAAAAATCAGCTGGGAGGTGCATTCCAGGTAAGGGGGCGGCAGGGAGAGGGGGAATCTGTGTTCAAACCAAAGGAATCCCAGGATGGACAGGCAAGTTGCATTGAACCTAGCACTCAGGTGATGTAGCTGTTTCCAGGCATTCATAGGATTGTGTTCACATTCACCAGCCCCACTTGAGATCAAACACAACATTGATGCGGCCCTCAATGAAATTGAGTTTGATACCCCTGAACTAGATGCTGTGGTCTGATCCAGCAAAAAGCTCTTCCTTTCTTCCTTGGTCTAAAAGAGAGATAAAAATACATGCATCGATAGCTCTTGTCTTTTCTTGTGGTGATCCATTCCTGGCGCCACAGGTTTGAATAGACTATGAGAAGCCAATGCATCTTAATGACTGTAGTGGTAGGACTACAACAATCTTTGCAGGGAAAATCTTCTGACAACATTTCACCAAGATGGTTTTGATGGGAAAAGCATGTTTTGAATCAGATAATGTTCCTTGGTTGGACTTTTTTTTAAAATTGTGGTTCCATGTGCTTTAGTTTTCATGGGTCAAATGAGGTTGCTCTGAATTTCAGGATGATCCAATCTGATTTGGAGCATTAATTCAGACGTTCCCTTCCAAGAGTGAAACCAGGTGTCTATGAGGCCCACTTCAGCCCTGCAATAGCCAGAAGAGGCTTCTCTTCTATCTTTTTGGAGGAAGTCTTGGGATTAGAAGATCTCATAGGTCCCTTCCAGCCCTATGAATCTAAGCCAAAGCACCGTGCTGAGCGTAGCATGCTGCACGTTGACCTCAACGAGGCAAATCAAGGTAATCGCATGCATTGCACTCCTATTCCCAATAAAGGAGAATATTTGTAGCTCAGGGTTGAAATCAGGTGCTCTATGAACTTGGCTGTTTCCTTGCAGATGTTTCATTACCCAAACTAGGTAACAACATCAGTGCTAGTCCTGTCTGGAGATACACGGGGCCAAATTAACAGATTTTTTTAAAGTCTTAAAAACAAAACTGACCCTAATCTAAGAGATTAATACAATATTTTTCTTCTGGAGGGTTGCTTCATTCCTGCTTGTGTAATTTTCCCCCTCAAAATAGCCTGTTTTCTGTAATTAGAAACCAACAGTTTTGAGTTTCTTCAAAAACTAAGGCCAGTTGCTGATTTGGTGCTTCTATCAACACCTTGCTATGCTGTTTTACTCAATCAAAAGCTTTTGGGGGGGTTCTCATTTGAATTTGTGAATGGGCACCTCTATACTTCTAAGGTTTATAAAACCTGGGATCTGAGCTATGTAAAAATGAATTTAAAATCAAAGGTGTGCATTGATTAGAACATGCTTCATAGGCAGGAGGGCTCCAAATTATTTAAACTTCCAGATGATTTTTTTAAAATCATGGAATCTCCCTACCTTATTATCCCAATGTGATGAAGGCAGTTGTTTTCTTTCACTTGTGATTTGCCTATTTTCCTTTTTGAAAAAAAAAAAAGCAAAAGCAAAATGAAGCATGGAATAGCTCAATAGCTGGACAATGTAATCATGAAGCGTCTTTCTTACAGAGCTTTGTAAGTTTCTCTCCTCTTTAAAATGGTAGCTGAAAGTAGCAGGCTGTAATTAAAAACAGTTCATGTGCAAGTTTTGGTCACCTAAGACATTGCTTTGCAATTTCTCAAAAGTTTATTTCTTGTTTGAAAGTTGCTCCTCTATTTTTCCATCTTATTAACTATGTGTAAAATATTTCTTCTGGATTTTTCTCGGTGATCCTTTCAGGTTGATTTGCTAGCTGGAATTAGCAAGTGATCATTCAAGATACCTTTCTGTTCTGTTCTGTTCAACAGATCTTTCTGTTCTTCTGCAACTTCTCTTGTTCTCCATATTCTCTAATATGTCAGTGCCCCAGATGAGGAGTTCCTTTCTGGTGTCTTCCTTTGAGATTAAATAGAAATGTTGAGAAGCCAGAGAAGCTGACCATCCCTAGAGATGTAATTAAACAGTGAAAGAGTCACAGATAGGACATGAATACAAAGTGCTCAGCAACCTTCTGATTAGATAAGCACAAGAATCTCACAAACTCCAGCCAGGAGAATCCTACTAAACTTTTCTTCTTCTTTGAAGTAAACTCTCTTTTTTCTCTTTCAAAAAACTGAGTTTTAAAAAATACAAAATGTTTTTATGCATGGCACTAATTAAAATTTGTTTTCACAATAGACACTGCCTCTTTACTATAATTTCTCTGAATGGATGAGGGTTTTTCTTTAGAAAAATACATTGTTATAAATATTCAGGTAGGAAACATTCAGCTATACAAATGCCAAATATAGCCCAGTTGAATGTTTTCCAGTAGATATACATATTTGTCTTAAAATTCTTCTTCTTCTTCTTCTTCTTCTTCTTCTTCTTCTTCTTCTTCTTC
>NW_020769351.1:10378388-10390862 GCF_900518735.1 Pseudonaja textilis
TCCCATCCCTCCACCTTCTCTGCTCCGTGTCCTCTCCCTTGTTTCCCACCATCAGTTGCCTATTAGCAAACTAAATTATTTTTTTCTCCCCTGCGTTGCTCTCATTGATGGAAAACAAAAGGACTTCTAGCAGGGGTACAAACTCAGCTGGAGAAGAGAAAGGGGGCGGGAATTAAAGATGCAACGATGATGATGATTTTTGCTTGCGTGTGCTTGGGATGCAAAAAGGGACCCAACATTGGTCATTTTTAAAGGCTCCTTTTTTTTCCCTTTCCTTCCCCCCCTCCTCCTTAGTAGTCTTAATTTATGGGTAAGTGAGAATGTCAAGGAGATATGGGTTTGCTAGCTTGCAACAGGCAGGTGTGTTTGTGTGGGAGTCTGCAGAACACTTCCGCTGATGTTCCCACCAGTTGTCTGGAGCTGAATTCTGCCAGCTCACAGAAAGATCAAGATAATTTGTTTACAAAAATTCTACAGTCAAAATAAATTCTTTCTGGAGTCTTTTTGCCACAATAGACTATAGATTGGATGAGGAGATAACCTCCATTTATGTTAAGGAACCTACAAAAGCTCTAAAAGGAAATTTTTTTAAAAATGAACCAGGAACTTGCTAAGAGGGCAATTATTACTTTATTCCTTAGACCTCTGTAGGAAGGGAGTGAGGGAGAGCTAGCAGCAAAACATGTGTTGGAGCATCTGGATTCAAATTCCTCTCTGTGTGAGATCATAGAACAAGTACAACAGGTTGGAAATGACGTTGTGACACAACACATATTTTCCTGTTTTAGTGTCAATAGACCAGAGTAGAGTAAGTAGACTAGACTAGACTAGACTAGACTAGACTAGACTAGACTAGAATAGAATAGAATAGAATAGAATAGAATAGAATAGAATAGAGGAATGGAATGGAATGGAATAGACTAGACTAGACTAGAATAGAATAGAATAGAATAGAATGGAATGGAATAGAATAGAATAGAATAGAATAGAATACTGTATTGGCCACGTGTGATTGGATACACAAGGAATTTATCTCTGGTGCATAATCTTTCAGTGTACATGCAAACAACAGCAAAGTGATACATCATAGATCATAAATTATATGATACAATCTTAAGTCATAAGATACAAACAACAATTGATAGATCATAATATACCAAAGGGAGAAGGTAGTAGGAAAGATGAGAGGCGAGAAAGAGAAGGAGATGAGAAGATGAGAAAGATGAGAAGATGACAAGGATAATAGCAATAGATCCTACTCCATGGGTAAATATCTTCAGGCATAAGTCAGTGGTGTGGGAGTTAGGTGTTTAGCAGAGGTGTTTAATTATAATTAGGAATAGACTCCTATGCTCTGCCCTTCTCCATGAGAGTGTTTGGCTTTGTGAGAGTTATTCAATACCTCATTCTTGAACAAAAGGACAATTGAGCAAGATACAAAAATGTTGTCCTGTGTCTAGGTTGGGGTGGCAATCTTTTAATAGCCAAAGTAGACTCAATTTTTTTTTGATAGGGTGAATGGGGTAATGAAGGCAGAACAAGAATCAATGGATTTTTCCCTCTATATTTGGGGATCGCTCCTTTACCTTTTTAAATGGTAGACATAATTTTGTGCTGATGTCACTCAGAGGGCTTTTTTGGTTTTGTTTTGCTTCCCATCTCAAATGTTGCTGTGGGATTTCAAGGTGCCCACCTCAATTTAAACAAAGGGTTTCAATTCCCTATTAATTCCTGCATGTGTCCTCCAATGCTATTTTTTTTTCTTTTATGCCGATTTGTGGATAAAATACAAAATCACCCATCAAGTATGTGACAGCCTCCCTGAGATGGTGAATTTAAATTTGAATTTTCTCAGCCCAAGTAGCTTCATAACATTGTTATGAAGGGCGGGGAGGAGGGGAGAATAGAAAAATCTACCTATGAACTTCTGGAAGGGAAAAATGTAGTAAATGGATGAGAACAGAAGCAGAAGGGAAGAATATTCTTCTTCTTTTCTCAAAAAATGGAAGAGAAATATTGGATTAATAGATAATACTGGGAGCAGGTAAAATGATGAGAAAAAATGTACACACATAACCATGTTTCATCTGAATTAGAACAAACCCAGCTTGTCTTCAGCGGTGGCCTTGTTTCAACTATGTGCTAAAGCAGGGGTCCCCAACCACCAGTCCCCAGACCAGTACCGGTCCGTGGAACAATTTCTACCGGGCCACCAGTTTGCTGGGTGCCGCCATCTTGTTTTGATGAAAAAGTGCTTCCGGTGAGCTTTTTCAGGTAGAAAGCAGTGTTTGGGTGCTGAAAGAATCCTCGCGCCTTAGTTTCATCGAAGGCGGGGTGGCTTCGAACAAAACTAAGGCGCGAGGATTCTTTCAGCATGCATGGCAAGGCGAGCCGAGTGACCGTCCCGAAGCCGTCGCGAAGCCCATCGACACAGGTACAAAGGAGGAGTTGAAGGTGGCGGGGAGAAGTGGGGGACGGCTGGCTGGCCGGTCGTTTGGCTCGCCTTGCCATGCATGCTGATGCTGGTACCGGGCCGCGGATGATTTTGTGATGCCAGTACCGGGCCGCAGCACAAAAAAGGTTGGGGGCCACTGTGCTAAAGCATGCTATGGTTATTTTGGCTTTGTGACATTATGATGTGTGAAGTTATGGTTATTATGGTTTCAAAACCATGGTTTATTGCCTGGTGGCATGTGTAAACCAGATCTTATTCCTGGCTAATATAAACCATGCCATGAATCCAGCCACAAACCTCTCCTTAGCTTTGCTTAAAATCTTATCCTTGAAGAGGACTTCTTGCCAAATAAAATTACTAATGTTAAATATTGGGAGACTTCCTGATTTTCCAGCATGTGTTATATGTATAGAGGGAATGTATATATCTCTTTTCTATTTGGTGTGTGTGTGTGAGGATATATAAGGCATCAATTTTTGCATGTATAAAAAATGTTTGTATAAATTCTGCAAGACCATTACTTGCCTATCCTTGGATGAACATAGGACATCCATAACACTATTTTGGCATTTTTCCCCTGTAAGTTTACCGTTGAATTGCCATCCTGCCATTCTCCAAAGTCTGCATTTACTGTCTTTTTCTACTATTCATTTAAATAATGAGGTACAAATGGCGTCCTCTGATCAACCACATTGGGAGATGTTTGGTTCCTATTGAATCCAGCAAGATAGATAGCAAAGGTTAATTCTCACCCAATTAATGAGTTGTGAATAGCTAGGAACAAAGTGCCAATTATCTTGGTGGCAGATGGGTTCATGCTTCAACTCCTAGAAGCAAGGTACACTTGCCCTGTCAGAGATGTGACCAAAATTATTTTTTAAAAAAACCAAGAGCAAGCAAGTTGTCTAACTGAGTCTGACCAAGATGGGTTTCTTGACAGGGGCAGGGTAAGCTTCTCCATAATCAACTTCTCTATTCAAAATATCAGAAAGCAAGCATTGAAGGTTTCAGCACCTGGGAGAGCTCCCAGAGAAAAAAAGTTGTTGCCCTAAAGTTTCCCAAATTTGATTTTTTGTAACCCAACACAGGAAAGGTCAGAATGATTGATGTTTATAAAAGAAGTATCTCACCTTTTATTGAATGATTGACTCTTACTGAGCAGTAAAGTTGTGATACAGAAACAGATACACATTTTTTTTAAAATGCCAAAGGTAATAGGGGGGGGGAAATATCTCTTCTTTACTCCCCTAATGTAAAACTAGAACCTATCCTATTCCCCCCCCCAAACAAAACAGCTGTGCAAAAGCGCAAAGTGGATGCATCCATTCATAGGGATTATCTCTCTGGTGGGCTTTATTTTTTCTTCTTGCATGTAACCATGGCATTATGCCCGTATATCATACGGCGAGTAATGAAACTCTACCTTATTGTCTTCTGCACAGAGGCTGTGTGACATTCTGCTGTGGTGATAAGACAATGTGCTCTTTGGCAAGAGCAGCCACGACAATGGATGGAGGGCCATGGCATCTCTCTCTCTCTGGCTTAATTCCCTTGCCCTACTTCTTCCTCTTCAGTGCGCCTCTCCCCTCCTCAAACTCATCCAAGCTGTGTGGTACCCTCAGAGGACACGCACAGGAGGCAACGTGCACAAGAGAGAGACAAGAGGCAGGGAGAGAAGAAGGAAGGAAGAAGGAACACCCCTCCCTGGAAAGACCTTCACTCCTTCGGTTCACCCCATTTGATGCCAGGAAGCCATTTTGACGGAGTCACATGTCGCTTGTAAGATGGCCGCATTGACATGAGGTAGGTTGCCACGGTGGCTGAAATTTGTTACCGTGCAACTTCCTCTGAGCCCGCCCTCTCCTCCCCCCCCCCTCCCCCACCTTGCTAATTAACAACCCAAAGGCAGAACAATAGGGCCAAGCTGGCACATCCCATTTTTCCTGGTACCCCCTCCTCCTTTCGGGAAGAAAACTCCCCAATGCCTGTTCATGCTATTAATTGCGCAAGACATGCTTCCCAGCTGGTCCTTGCGATGTGTTTTGTGCCATGCCTGCGCTACCCATCCTGTGATCCAAATAAAGGGTGTGGAGAGAATATTTCTTTTTGGGGTGGGGAGGGGAAGAAGGGAACAAATGGGAGGCTATGAGGGAGTAGAGCAGAAAGGAATGCCTTTTGTTTGCCTTAAATGTAAATGGGGATGACAAAACCCCAGCCGCTAATGATATTTAAATAAAGGAAATTAAATAAGTGGGAATGATATACATCCCACAAACGAAATCCCGTCAGAGAGATGGCAAGCGCAAGCTTTTGTCATTTTTGGCAGAGGAAAAAAATGAACAATATTGTAACAGTAGTATTTCTTTTTTTCTGAAATATTTATTAAAACACTTCCCATCTTAATGATGCACACACACACACACACACACACATGTACATATGCACACAAGCACACACACACACACACGAAATGCAATCTCTTGTATGAAATATATATTAAATATTATTGGATATTACTTTCTTCACAAGGTTGTGTGGGCAATGTAGAAACCCACCTGTTTCTTTGTTAGGCTCACCCTATTTGTGTTTTATTTATTTATCATTTCCATTGTAATCCTTCTCATTAAGATATTCGGTGTGGCAGGCAGCAAAAAAAAACAATCAAACAAATAAACATTAGAGTATCACTGGATTCAGGAGGAAAAAAAAAACCAATATAGCAGCTCATTACTTCAACATGTATCAAAATTGCATTGCTATTATTCCAAATGCTTCATCTTTTTCCTTCCTAAAAGAGAAGGAACTCTCTTGATGACAAAGGGTAATTATTTGTTCTGCCTTTCAACCATAGAAAAATCCCATTTTCAGCTTGGTTTCTTCCTGCGATGGATACCTTAAAATCAATAACCAAAGACAGAAAAACTACTAAAGGTCGCAGACTTACTAGGAAACAGAAGGGGAAGACAGTCTCCAGGGAACATTTCTAAGCACGTTGGTTAGGAAATCCAGGTGGTGTTTTTTTTTTTTTTTAAAGTTTACTTTGGGAAGCAAAACTTGGCCTCTTAGCAGTGTGGAAAAAATACCCTAAAATGTAAGTACCTTTTGGTATGCAAACTTAATCAAGGCTTTCTTTAATTATACAATAACGCTCTGCACATTGTCCCCATTTTCTAAAGACAAGTAGAAATGCACTTTTGTAAGATTTTTAAACTCCTCCAGCGTTGCAGAACCTCTCACGTTTTTAATAAAAGGTAAATTACAGTAGCCCTCGGCTTATGGCCACTACTGAGCCCAAAATTTAGGTCGCTAAGTGAAACATGGGTTAAAATGAGTTTGGGCCCATTTGACGCGTTTCGTGCCACAATTGTTAAGTTGAGCCACTGTGGTTGTTAATTTAGTGATTGTGATGAGCCAGGGTGGGAAACAAAACAAACACAGTCACAGAAAACAGGTGAAGCCCCTTTTATTCCTTCAGTTTGCTTCCAAGCTCCGAATATCTTTGATGGAAGACAAAAAAACTCCCACACAGTTACACGAAGAAGGAAAAAAGCCACACAAACCAGGCAAGATAAGGGCTGGAGGATGTCCACAGATGTTTCTTTAATTTTTCTTATATGTATCCATGTATTCATAACTATGTTTTTACTTATACCTATTATCTTGTAAGCAATTGATAAACCTAATAAAATTAAAAAAATAATAAAAAAAAACACACAGGGAAGGACGCCAAACGCAGAGAGGAACTATAAATTAGATATTATACGCTTTGTTTCCAGCGTTTGCCAGTACGCAGGTCCAAACTCTTATTCAGTTGTCACTCCTGCAGCCCATGAAGAGGATCAAGGCCCTCTCCTCCCAAGGAGACCACATCTCTTCCTTATCCTCTCCTCCCTGCATGCCCTAGGATGAAGAGGGGATGGGCCTGGGTCCTCTGACTGCTCAGCCAGCCTCTACCCTTCCCCAGCCACCTCCACAACCTCTGGAGCCACACTTCCACTCCCTGCCGGCTGTTCCTCCTCTCTATCAGAGTCAGTCTCCACCAGGAGCATGACAGTGATGCGGTCATTAAGTGAATCTGGCTTCCTCTGACTTGGCTTGTTGGGCGACCATCATAAAGACGAACTCATTGCCAAGCATCTGAATGGTCACTAAATGAACCATTGTAAGTCAAGGACTACCTGTAATGGCACGATGGTATTCATGATGGTGGCTTTTAGATGCTGTTCTGTTCAAGCAGAGGGAAAAAAGACGAGAACTGTTTCATGGGAGATGGAGATGATGATGCTTTAGGGAGAAACTGCACAGTTCAAGCAATGTTTATTGTTCAGGAGCAGTTTTGCTTCTATAACCAGATGGCCAGATTCTCATATAAAGCCACTTTTCAATCTAAAAGCATTGGTGTTTTAAGCTGTGGGTGATCAAGGAGGAGGAGGAGGGAGTTGTGTAGAGGAACAAACCACGTGGCTGTGATCCTAAACCAGTAGGATCCTATCCAAAAGCTTTTAGTATTTAAATAATCAGTTTTAGAGCAATTATAAACTGCCTCTCCCCCCCTCCCCTCCCCGGTCCAAAATGACAGGTTCTTGAAAGGCACAGGCGGCTTGGTTTGGGGTTTTGGCTTTTTGTTTTGCATTAAATTGTTCCCCACCCCACCCCCTTTCTGGTGATTTGGCCTTCAGAGAAAAATCACGTTTCATAAGATCAGCGTTCCAAATTTGGAAAGCCATACCGTGTGTGCTACGGAGCTACAGCACCTGCAGTAATCCATTCAGGGTGGGGGCAGTGGTGGGATTCAATTTTTTTTTACTACCGGTTCTGTGGGTGTGGCTTGGTGGACATGGCAGGGGAAGGATATTGTAAAAACTCCATTCCCTCCCCACCCCACTAACCTGCTTTCCAGCTCCGTTCTCCTGTGCAGGGCAACCAAAGAAGACCCTTCCAAGCAGGTGGGACTCAATGGGAGGCAGAGAATAGATGGGATATAGAATATAGAATATTCAGTCAGAGGTGGTATTTGCTGGTTCTCCGAACTACTCAAAATTTCTGCTACTGGTTTTCCAGAACTGGTCAGAACTTGCTGAATACCACCTCTGCGTGGGGAGTCTCTAAAATGTTACCGGTTTGGGCCAGTTCACGCGAACCGGTAGTAAAAATCACTATCCATTCAGCCCGCCTCCGATCAGCTGAGAGGAGGGGAAAAAGCCTCCAACAATCAGCTGAGAGGATAAAAGACCAAAAAACTCATGGGAGGGTGAGAGGGTCACCCCTAGCTTTTTGTTTCTTCATCCTCTCAGCTGATTGGCTTGTTAGGTGCACACACACACACACACACACACAAAATAACCCACGGAACTGGTAGCGACTAAAGTATGATCCCACTACTGTCTCTAAGCATTGAAACGCAGCAATATCTGGAAGCAATAGAAGGGAACATTTCTAGCTCCGGGTTGAACTGTGGGGTCCTTGGTGCTCTCTGAGCTTGGTGGTTTTCTTGCAGACGTTTCATTCCCAAACTGAGTAACATCATCAGTGCTCTGAGGAGGTGACCTAGTTTGGTAATGAAATGTCTGCACGAAAACCATCAAGCTCAGAGACCTACCAAGGTCCCCTCAAGATCTGGAAGTTTGCCTTGAATGCATTGGTGAAGAGAGCAATGGCCAGTGACGAAGGATGGCAGGAGGTGCAGGATGGCAATATTTGGCAGGGCCAAATTCTCTATTCATGGTTGGCACACCCAATTCTCCAATAGCCACATGAGTTGCCAGTTAGGGAGACTATTGCTCCAATGCAGTTGGAAAACACAACTAGAGGGCTGTAGCTCTATCCTTTTTTTTTAAAAGGGGGCTAGCAATGAAAATAAATCATTTAAAAAGAATAGAAACAGAATGATTAAATAATAGAATTTGTGTGGACTCCAGTGATGACAATTTCTGTGTTGATCTGGCCAATCTCTTAGGCTGAACTACAACCAAATCAGTCACTTTTTGATCATGCAAATGCAGTTCCTCTATTTACCTGATAGTAGTGTAGGTTGACCAAACCTAAGAAATGAGTAAAATTCCATAAACTGTGATTAAATTAACCCTAGATACAACTATTGTGTAAATGTATAGAAAAGACAGAATTTAGGCTATTTTAGGAAGAGTATTTATAGAGATTGGTTAAGGAGGAATAAACCAGAGCATAAGACTAGCCAAGATGCAACATTGCTTTAAATTGATCGTTAAGCTTTCCAGAGACTTCATTTAAACAATTGCTACAAATGCTTCAAATGGCCATCTTAAATTAAATTGTTGCTGAGAGTTTCCCTTTGGCTGTGTTTTTCCTTCTGTTGACTGGACCGCCTATCTGAAATCCATGTTTTGATATTCTCTCCCTCTCTCCCTCCCTCCCTCTCCCTCTTTCTCTTCCTCTTCTCTCTCTTCTTTTGCAAGATCAATAGCATTATATAACTAGATTAAAAAAGGGTTGACTTAATAATTGGGTGAGCTGCCCCAATAAGCTTTTTTACAGGCTAGTTGTAAAATTGTGAGTGAATAAACACAACATAAACAATGTAGGGGTGTTGTTGTTCGGGTGGTGGTGGAGGAAATACATTTCAGCAAGGCCTCTATCCTCTTAAGCAGAGCTGCCAGTGTAATGGAGCTGGCAGTTAGCAGACGCGGAAGCTTTTTAAACTGATCAATCTGCCTTTACAAGGATGCTTCTCGACACAATAGATGTTTATCTGCCCTCCCGGTTCCCTTCCCTTCCTCCTCCTTTCCTGCACTCCCTTCTGTTCCTTGAGGTGTGTCAAGGATTAAAAATCACATTATCGGTAAACAGGCAGGCATTGGGGGTGTTGGGGGATGGTTGCTGATGGGTGTCAGTGGTTGGGTGGGTAGGTGGGGGAGCAGAACAGGAGTTCGTCTGGCCTGTAGCCCAAGCATGCCATTCAAGCTGGGTGTTGTGTCAGAAACAAGAGTGTGTCCAGATGGTGCAGAAGCATTTCCAAATCCTTATCACAGGAATATTCCTCTCTTGAACATTACTAGAGACCTTGGTGCAATGCATTTTCATGATCCCCACCTAATCTCCATTGTATGGGATAAAAATATATCCGTCCAAGCAGAAACTGTTTCAGCCTCCCTCCCCTGTCTTCGCTCCCTGAATATGAGATCTGGGATCTCAGAAAACTATACAGAGATAGCGGATGTAAAGTTAATTGCATTATAATGGGAGGGAGGGAGGAAGAGAACTTGCAATCCAGCACATGCACAATAGATTGATGAATGATTGATTCTGTCCTTTCTATACACAACAGGCATACCTAAGGTTAATTTAACCACAGTTTATGGAATTTACTTGCAATCCAGCACATGCACAATAGATGGAGGAAGTATATATTCAAAGATGGGCAGGAATTCAAAGAGAGCCAGAGACCTTGATTCCTAGGTACCTTTTGGCATTGAGGCAAAATGGGGAAACCCTATTCCTGTCAGCCTGAAAAGCTAAGAAAGAGGGAAAATATACATGGATGAAATAATTTTTTCTTCCTTTGAAATGAAAGAGTAAGAAAATGTGAATTTGGGGGAGGGGGGAAATGACCTGAGAATTTCTAGAATGGCACAACTGGGTTAGACTGTTGCAACCAACACAACCAGGAGTCTTCGGGTTGTTGGATACAGTTCTTACCAGTGATGCTTTGGATGGACCAGATGTGATCATCTTAAGTTGGTAAGCACCAAGCATGCGGGCAGAGAGATTGGTGAAATGAAAAGAAGTTGAAATGGGATAGGTTGTGTGCGTCCATTTGTGTATGTTTACAGAAAGCAGTTGGGCTTTTGAGTAGTCCCCTTGAGAAACCTGGGCAGCAAAACCTATGTAGGAAAAGAGAGCTTGGGACAAAATTTAGCCCACTAACAAACATTATAATTGTATCTTTGCTGCTCCCACTTGCACCCTTTGTTCAGCTGAGCTACCTCCTACTCAGAATGTTCTATGGACCAGGGAACGATGCAACTGGCACTATGTGATATTTAAGGTATTATGGGAAGTAACCTCCCATGATCTCAGCACAGTTTCTGGAAGCACCAAGAATTGGGTCCTAAAAGCCTAGCACCTCTAGTCCTAGGAGATGCCCTGTTTGAACAGATGGGACAGGTGGTAGACAAGGTGTGTTTTGTGTACATTTGTCTCCATCCTAGCAACAAAATAATATAATTTTCCACTTTGTTTGTGATCATGTACATTGAGAGTACATGTTAAGTATGGAATTTATCCTGTTCGTATTTGTATTGTATCCTGTGGGGAGGGCGGGGGTGAAAAGAATAAAGATGGGAGCTATGACCATGCAGTTGAGGTCTCAAGAGAATATTTTTATAGCTCCAGGTTGAATTGTGGGGTCTTTGGTGCTCTCTGAGCTTGGTGGTTTTCTTGCAGATGTTTCATTGCTAACAAGGTAACATCAGTGTCAGAAGGAGCAAACCCCAATCCCTTCTAGCACTGATGATGTAACCTGGTTTGATAATGAAATGTCTGCAAGAAAGCCACCAAACTCAGAGTACACCAAATACCCCCCCCCCCCCGCTTTTTTAAATGTATGGGATGTGTCCCATCTGAACATTTTAAACTCTCCATGGCTACCCCATAAGGATTCAAAATGTCTTTCCCCCATTAGCTTGTCCTGTTTCTTCCTGGGTATAGGTCTGTACTAGATCTTTAAGGCTCAGATTCAATAATGCTCCAGTAAACCAAAAGAAGCAAGAAAATATATTAACCAATGGGATGTGATATTGCAATTTTTAATTGTGTACTTTGGAGATCTATCTAATGCCTTTGCTCTGTAATGACAAAGGAGAAGGACAAAGACGAGGCAGGGAGAAGGACGGACCAGGCAAACTGTGATAGTCACATCTCCTTCATACCCTCTTTCAATGATTTTGGAATGCAGATTGGGCTCTACATAGAGCTGGGTTGTAGCTGTTTAAACCTGGGACATATGGCTACCATCAGGCCAAGCTCAGTATGGCTTTATCTGCTGAAGGAAAGCAGTGAAAGTGAACCAAACTGGGCTGTTCTCCTGTGGAACAAGCAGGGAAACAGGAGCGGCTCTCAGCCAACCCTGGCTTCAGCAGGCTTTTGATTTTGGCTTGTAGAACCATGCTTGGCAATCCATGATTTAGGATTTAGCTCTCAGGGTTTTCTTCATCTCCCTCTGTTTCCTTGATTTTGCTTCTTCTTCTTTTTTTGAAATAAGGCAGGTTTAGCTTTGGCCTCGTGCCAGCATGGATTTTCTTGGGTGCTCTGATGCATGGCTGTGACTGCTGGGGGCTATCCAGCAAATGACAAAAGCCAAAACAAGAGGCCCCCAAAAATACAGGCTTAGGCACGTGTGTGAGGACTACAGGGGAGAGATGCCAAGCTGTAAAAGGTTGGTGATGGACACGTATTTTGTGCATGAGAATTTGCGGGGCGGCCAGATCAGTCATAAATCTGTGGATCTTGACTGACATAAAGCGGCTAGTGGAAAAACCACTATCATGAATTTTGCCTATCCAAAATCCCATCCCTTCTCTTTCATTCACTCCTGAATAAAATGGGAATATTATTTGAGTCCTGAGAGTAGTTTGATGAAAAGAAGGACCAGGGTGACATGATATCACTGTTCTGATATCGCAGAGGCTGTCACAAAGAAGAGGGAGTCAAGCTATTCTCCAAAACATCTGAGGGCAGGACAAGAAGCAATGGGTGGAAACTAATCAAGGAGAGAACCAGCCTAGAACTAAGGAGGAATTTCCTGACAGTGAGAACAACCATTTGTCGGAAATGGTATAGGGTTTTCTGCCTAAGCAGGGGGCTGGACTAGAAGACCTCCAAGGTCCCTTCCAACTCTGCCATTCTATTCTATTCCATTCCATTCCATTATTGTTCTGTTCTGTTCTATTCTACTCCACCCCACTCCATTCCATTCTTATTCTATTCTATTCTATTCTATTCTATTCTATTCTATTCTATTCTATTCTATTCTATTCTATTCT
>NW_020769351.1:10390872-10417303 GCF_900518735.1 Pseudonaja textilis
TCCATTCCATTCAATTGCCCATCCAGATCAATATTTGGGATGGGTTTGCATGGTGTTAAATCACAACTTCCTTTTGACTTAGTTATGATACGATAATATCGCAATTGTAGCATGTACATAATAGTCTGTAGATTAGTCCCTGATGAATTTAACCAACGGTGACTTACCTTAAGAAATAAAGATTTGGCATGGTAGGTAACAGAGCCATTGTGGTTTACAAATGATGAATGGATGGAGCCTATTAAGTTGGTTAAAGTAAACCAGGGCTTATCTGATAGTTACCATGACTTAGTACTGGAAAATGTTTGAGCCCATTTAATTTGTTGAGGTGCAACGGGCCACAATTTTGAAAACATAGCACATCACGAGAGAACATATTTCTCTTCACTGTAAGATTCTGCGAAGGATTCCCAAAATTCTGTTTTATGGAGCACATGTACAGAATGCATTATACAAAACATGAAGGTTGCTATCCTTGATTAATATAAACAAGGATCCTAATGTTTTTTATTGTAGACCTTTATCCACAACTGTTGCTCATAAGGGCACAATGGAATTGAGGCATCTGCTTTCAGTTGGCTTATTAGAGAAATTCTCTGTGCAAATTACCAAGATAGAAATCAGACTTCTGTGGTTCAAGGTAGTGTGTCTGCAAATACAATTGTTAAGGTAAGAGTCTCAACTGAGTCAGAACTGAAGAGTTTCTTGGATGAGAAGCAAAACGTCTTCAAAGAAAACCCAGGAAGTTCAGTTGCCTCTTGAAAAAGTTGCACCTGTGGGACATGTTTGTCAAGTGTTTCTTAGGAGAACAGGACCAAAGGATCCTTCTTGTTTTTCTACCCAACTTCTGTCAACATTGAAAAAACTGCAACAGCCTTTCCAAGGTGCTGATGTCCAGATACATAATCCCCTTATCCCTCTCCAATGGGAGGACACTAGGTGAAAGGAAGACTCCAATGCTATTTCCTTTAGGAACTTAGTGTAATGACGCAAAATTCAGCAGTTGAGGTTTGCCATTTCAGGTGGTTAATACAGATGGACAGGGATTATTATTCAGAGAAGATTTAGCCTCAGGATTTGAAGATTTCTTTCTGCTCGCTGCAGTTGAGTAGCCTTGAAAGGAAAGGGGAAGCAGCCTAGATTTTTTTAGAAATGTCAGATGTGATCAATAGCCAGGTGGGAACAGTTAGGGAAAGCAGATGCTTTGACCTGCCAGTGTTAATTCCTCTGGATGGATGACAGAAACCTGACTGATAAATTTCCTGTATTTCTATTCTGATAAGGTTAAAGACCACCAGTTCCTAATTCAGAGAAGGTCTGAGTGCAGGTCTCCCTTGGAAACAGCAGCTGCTACTGTTTTACAGAAGTTCAGACTGCGTTCAGAGAAAAAGTTGATTATTTTTGGGTTACTAAATGAAGCACAATTTTCTCAAGTCACACATCCCTTTAAATCATCAACCCTGGCTACAGAACATCAGTAAGGATAGCTATCAAAGATAGATCTTTCTCTTTCACAGTTTGAGACTTCTTATAGTTCAGTTTTTTAAATGATTCTGAATCAAAATTTTGTCCTATATCTAACACACAGATTGCTTATGTACCAGGATATGAGGAAGGGAGGCAGGCAGGAAGGAAGGGAGGCAGGCAGGAAGGAAGGAAGGCTGAAGCCAGATAGCTATAACTCTCACTGGTCTATATGAAGACTGTTCCAAAGTAGACAGAATTTTAAAAATAAAATTTCACAGATATTTAGTCTAATTATGTGACTCTATCATGGCTCCCACAAGAGAAGCTGACAGAGGAAAAATAGAAATAGCTATGAAGTTTCTGATGTCTATATAACATTATGCATGTATTCCATATGTCACTAGTAGATAATAAAATTACAGAATGTAATTGAAGATTTTTATATATTAAGGAAGTCACATTTTGTAAGCATGATAACATCGTTCCATAACATGTACCTGTTAATCTATGCACATAGTGCTATTTATTGGGGAAATTATCATTTTTTACATGTTCCTGGTCCTCCGTTCTTGCTGTTGATGTTGGTATGCCCAGTTCTGTCTTCTGCTCTAAAGGAGAGAGATTTACAGGCAAAATTTAGGAAGGGAATAATCAGATAAAGAACTACTCAGATTCAGTTTTGTTTTCTGCTTGCTGACTTATTTCACAGGTATGGAGAGAGGGCAATTCTCTGTATTTCAAAGGACCCCTATATTCATTGGAAGGTTATTAGGAACTCTTCAAAGAGAGGATAAGGAAAAGAAAATAAGATGGCTTACATCATGTTGTTGGGCTCATCCATTTAACTCACCATTGACTACTGTAGCTGGCAGAGTTTCTTTAAAGTCTCAGGAAAAAAAATCTTCTATAATATTGTTCCTTGATCCTTTGGACTTAGGAGTGAACAGCTATGAGGCACATTTTAAAGAAAAAGAAAAGAAAAAGAAATAGCTGAGGATTACGGTGGGCAGCCCAAATCACAGTGAAATGGCTGGGTTGAGAGTTCCATATCTTTGGTTTGTCTGTCTTTTTGTATGTGTATGGCAGGGGTGTCGAACTTGATTTCATTGAGGGCCGCATCAGGGTTGTGCTTGACCTCAGTGGGCTGGGGTGGGTGTGGCCAGCACGATGTCACTCATTGAGGCTCTATTTTTGGTCACGTCAGCACTCCCGGGCTCGGTTTTCGGCCATGAAGGCCTCCTGCAGCCCTCTGCCAGTGAAAAGGTAGTTTGGAAGGGCTGCAGGCAGCCTCCCTGAGCTCCCTTTTCACTGGCAGAGGCACTATGGGCCAGTCCTTTGTTGTTTCCAGGGTGGGCCTGCAGGCCAGATCTAAGTACCCTGTGGGCCAGATCTGGCCTCTGGGCCTTGAGTTTGACACCCCTGGTGTATAGGCACAAGGTAGAGGTGGTATTCAGCAGGTTCTGATCAGTTCTGGAGAACCGGTAGCGGAAATTTTGAGTAGTTCAGAGAACTGGCAAATATCACCTCTGACTGGCTCTGCCCCCATCTATTCTCTGCCTCCCATTAAGTCCCAGCTGATCTACTGGCTCTTCTTTGGTTGCCCTGCACAGGAGAATAGAGCTGGAAAGCAGGTTAGTGGGGTGAGGAGGGAAGGGGGTTTTGCAGTATCCTTCCCCTGCCATGCCCGCCATGCCAGTCCCACCAAGCCACGCCCACAGAACCAGTAGTAAAAAAAATTGAATCCTGCCACTGGCACAAGGGTATATTTCCCACCTTTTCCTTTGCTTCTAATGGAAAAAAATCATCTGGCCTTTGGGTGGTGACTAACAAACCTTGTTTTAACTGAAGATTGACCTGCGAGGTCCCAAATTTGCTTTTCCAAAAGTCAACTGGACTTTCTTGGTGTTGGAGTGGGGTTTTTTGGAAATGTTTCTATTTCTCATCCTAGAATTTTCTTCAGTTCTTTAACTGTAGAAGCTTCTTGGATGAGAAGTGGAAACATTTTCAGGGGAAAAAAGCCAAGAAAGTCCAGTTGCCTTTCAGAAAAGCACCTTTGGGACAACCATGATCTGGATGGCTGAGAATCTCCATAGATATTTGACCTTTATGGTCTTCTGCATGAGAAGCATTTGTTTTAGCAGTGATTTCCCCATCACAGCCAATCTTAACAGAATAACAGAATTATAACAGAAAGGGATCTTTGGAGGTCTTCTAGTCCAACCCATTGCTCAGGCAGGAAACCCTATGGTTGTCCAAACTCTTCTTAAAAACTTCTAGTGTTGGAGCATTCACAGCCTCTGGAGGCAAGTTGTTCCACTGATTAATTGTTCTGTCAGGAAATTTCTCCTTAGTTCTAAATTGCTTCTCTCCTTGATTAGTTTTCATCCATTGCTTCTTGTCTTACCCTCAGGCGCTTTGGAGAATAGCTTGACTCCCTCTTCTTCCAGTGTAATGTACAGTTGTAAATGTATTGGTTATATTGAAAGGAGATTTCCCAGTCCCCTTTTGTGTGACCTCTAGATTCATTTCAATTCCCTCCTAGATTGCCTGGCTGAAAAAAGGCAAAAGAAAAAAAGCAAAAAGCCTCACCCCAGAAGAACAGAAAAGAGCCAGGATTTGCATAATTCTTTATGCTAATTTGTAATGCAGATTTAATTGTCAATTTAATTACTACACACAGAAGCTTGTATCGTGTAGTTAAGAGGAAAATCAATCCAGCACCTATCTGCCTACTCAGCCTTTAATCTGAGAGCTAACTGATGGGCAACTTTAGACGTCCAACTACACAACCTTCTTGTGGGCTTTGCATTGGAGCCAAATGGATAGTCCTTCAAATTCATCTGAGTTGCACAGAAATATCAGACATACCAACTCCAGATTCCCCGGGTCTCAAATTAGAGGGAAATGATGGCCAGACTGGACTCCAAATGACTTTCGTGTTGTGTTTGTGAGAAGATTATGGAAGGGCTTGGCCAATATCTTTCTGGGATTCTGCATTACATCTCAGTCTAGCTTACAGCCCTGAAGTTCTATGGAGCTCAGGTCTCCTTGTTTAGTTTAAACAAGCCTGCTTAGCTTCCAAGCCTTGTGTGAACGGGGAAATCAGACTAGTGCTTCCATTGGTGGAGGTGCAAATGTTGGCTTTGGGTAAACTGGTCTTTTGTATTTGAAACATGGAAGCAACTTGTTCTTGGGTTCCAACTGGGTTTCAATCAAGAATATAATTTTGCACAATAATGGATGGAAACCAAACAAGGAGAGATTCAAGCTGGAAATAAGGAGAAATTTTTTGACAGTGAGAATAATCAAACCATGGAACAGAAGTTGCCTTCAAAAATTGTGGGAGCTTCATCAGTGGAAGCTTTCAAGAAGAGACTGGATTGCCATCTGTCAGAAATGGTGGAAGGTCTCCTGCTTGGGTGGGTGGGAGGTTGGACTAGATGACCTACAAGGTCCCCTCCAACTCTGTTAATCTGTTAGTATTGTTAGAATTCCTTGAGTTGTCCATATCATCTCTTTTGGGCAACTTGGTGGTAGACGGGAAGGACTGAAGCAACAAAGTGCAGGAAAGACTCAGATAGAAATAAATAAAGCAGGTTTTTGTATAGCTACCATTCTGGTTCTCCCCGGGGAAAGAAACTTCCCCTTTAAATACACTCACTACATCCAGGACCAGTTTGGAAAGTGGAACAGATCAAAAGAAATAAAAAACGGGCCCAACAAGATCCAGAGGAGTGAGTAATTCAGTAGTTTGATAGGTTAGGAGAGAATCATAAGAGGCCATTTCTGGTGATCGATTCCCTTCTCTGCCTTCCCACTCCTTTCTACAGAAGCTCTTTGTCTGGAGGAACCTATGTCTGGGACAAGGAAATTTGCATGCAAACTTTATCCTTCTGCTTAGCCAGGGCCAGACATCCTTCACCCAACATCCCCAGAGCAATGGCTGCTCTGCAAGCTAGGTGTAGCAGGGCCACTCTACTGTGTGAAGCCCATCTGCTCTGTATTTTATGGGCTTGTTCCTTCCATGGACGAAGGGGGGTGAGTTTATTCTCAAACCCTCCCCCTCCCCAGAATCAGCTCTGTAATTTATTAGCCGAAAAGGGGAATATATAAAAACCACAAAGGCAGCTCAACATCTTTTCTCTTCTCTCTCTCTCCCTCCCTCCCTCTCATTCTCTCTCTCCATCCCTCTCCTCCTCTCTCATTTTCTCTCCCTCCCCTTCTCCCTCTCTCTCTCTCCATCCGTCCCCCACTCTCTACTTCTCTCTGCCTCTCTCTCTCTCCATCCCTCTGCCCCTCTCATTCTCTCTCTCCCTCCCCCTCTCTCCATCCCTCCCCCTCTCTCTACTTCTCTCTGCCTCTCTCTCTCCATCCCTCCCTTTCATTCTCTCTTTCCATCCCTCTCCCCCTCTCTCATTCTCTCTCCCCTCTCCTCTCTCCCTCTCCATCCCTTCCCCTCTCTCTCTTCCCACCCCACCATTACCCCCACCCCACCCCAGGAGAAAAGCCTGCAGCTCCAGATAAGTGATACATCAGCCTTTCCTTCTCTCCTTTCTTCTGTCTCAAATCTACCAGATTCCACCCAAGGCAAACTGCCCTTGTTAGCTTTGCAAGGCTGAGATTTAAGCAAATGTTATCTTAGCTGTGCAATGCCAGATTGGGCCTAGAGCTTCCCATGCCTTGTGTGTTCTCTCCCTTTCTCTCTCTCTCTCTCTCTCTCTCCTTTGTTGCACAACTGAAAAATCCCAGTTTTTAGTTTTATTTGTCTTCTTCTATTTCATTGCACCAGTTCAGGCTTGGTCATTCATAGCAACCTGATGAATAGGAACATGCAAATCCTTCAAAGCTTGAAATGTTTCAAGTGTTTTTCAAATATTCTAAACTTGGGGGGAAGGAGAAATTCTATATTTCAGGTTTTGGGGTCCCCGCTCCAAGCTGCAAGTAAACTAAGGAGCTTTTGTTTCCATTGTTTCAAGATTTTCAACATCAAGTGTTATAGAAAGTTGACAGGGGCCTTGCTCCATCATTTTTTTAAATCCAAAGTGAAAAACATAGATTAGTGGACCATGCTGAGTGTACCAAAATAAAGTCGATTGAAAAGTCATAACAATTCCCAACAATTGAAACATTAGCCATCTGTAACATGCTTGTTTCACTTTCATTTTTTTAAAAGAAGCCAAATTATCCACTTGACTATTTTTTTAAGAGGATAGGTGGTAGATTGCTTTAGTTAGTATCATTTTTAAAATATTTTTCTGGATCTAAGATTCAAAATAAAAGAAGGGTTTCTATGATTTCACATTGTTTTCTGTGGGCAAATGCTCAAGTTATTTCAAATTAGGCTGTTTTGTTCCAAGCTTAGAACAGATTAACTTTTTGTTCATAAGGCTAATTTACTCACATCGTTAAATACCATTTAAAGACAGCAGGTTGCTAATGATTTCATATATATACAGCATATGTATATTGTATAGTATTCACACACACACACACAAAGTTCTGCTTGCTTTTTTTCTTTTGCACAGTGTGCGGGGCTGCCAAAAAAGCCAATGCAATCTTAAGTTGCATTAACAGAGGGATACAGTCAAGATCAAGTGAGGTACTCATAGCACTCTATAAAGCTTTAGTAAGACCACACCTAGAGTACTGCATCCAGTTTTGGTCACCACACTTTAAAAAAAGATGTTGAAACTCTAGAAAAGGTGCAGAGAAGAGCAACCAAGATGATTAGGGGACTGAAGGCTAAAAATACAATGAACAGCTGCAGGAACAGGGCCAGGCTAGTCTAGTGAAGAGAAGGATCAGGGGAGAACTTGATAGCAGTTTTCCAATATTTGAGGGACTGCCAGAGAGAGGAGGAAGGGGTCAAACTATTTTCCAAGGCACCTGAAGGCCAGACAAGGAATAATGGATGTAAACTGAACAGGAAGAGATTCAACTTTTCCTCCCCACCCCAGTTCTGCCAGGGTTCATATTTCTAAATATGCCATTTCTACCAAATTAAACCATTTTGGGGATTCAGTTCAGCCACTGTTGGATCCTGGCCCCAACAGTTATCATTTTCCCTTCTACTAAGACCAAACAGAATTGGCTTCCCTTATAACCTGGATTCCCCCATGTGTCTTAAAGGCGAATCCCTTAACAAATGCTCCCTTTTGATTATTCCCCTTCAGGCTGTCTGGAGAGACTGCAGATAACTGCAAGGAGAATCTTGAAACAGAATGACAGAATAAGAGAGTTGGAAGGGACTTTGGAGGTCTTCTAGTCCAACCCCCTGCTCAACTCTAGTGATCCCAGACAAGTGGTTGTCCGGTCTCTTCTTAAAAGCCTCCAGTGATGGAGCGCCCACAACTTCCAGAGGCAACCTTGTCCCACTCATTCCAATAAAAGGGAATATTTGTAGCTTAGGGTTGAAACGACAGGTCCTTGGAGGCTTCTGAGCTTGCTTATTTTCTTGAAGACGTTTCATTACCCAGCTAGGTAACATCATCAGTTCTAGTAAGGAGTGGGATTGGCTCTAAATTTATATTCTACTGACAGGGCAAGTCACTAGAATATAAATTGAGAGCAAACCCCACTTCCCACCAGCACTGATGATATTACCTAGTTTGGGTAATGAAATGTCTCCAAGAAGACAACCATGCTCAGGAAGCACCAAGGATCCCTTGTTCTACTGATTAATTGTTCTCACTGTCCTTCCTCCTTTGCTTATCTCTCTTCTCAATCTGTCATTCTCTCCTCCTTGTTCTCCTCCACTAGTCCCAATGGTCCCCTTCCCCACATTTTCTTCTTTTTTGAAAGGGACCTGGTGGGAGGCAGGCTTTCCTATCTGGCACAGGCAATGCAATCATTGGGGAAGGCTAATTTGAAGGGGGTGGATTCCCGTGGGCCTATTCCCAGCTCTGTGGAAAAGAATGGGGTGAATGGAGATTGCAAACTTTTGTGGGCCAGCCATGAATGATTGGCTCAGACATAGGTGTCTCATTAACAAGAAAGCATTCCCCTCTGCTCCCTCGGCCAATCCAGGCACTGCTTATGTTTTGGGCCTAACCTACACATGTGTGCATAAGTGCACATGCATGTGAGAGAGTTTAGAAAGAGAGTGGGAGGAGAGCAGGCAGCAGCTTGTGCATTTCCTCTTGTTAATTAGTTCTGCATGGAAGGCTGATCTGCTGCCCATGGATATAAGGTGCCTTGGCAAAGGCGGTTTTAATAATGGAGGGGGGAGGGAAGGGAGAAGAAATGAGGGGGGTGCCAAGTCTTTAGAGAGTATATAGACTGCATGTGCATAGAATACAGCCCTGGTGTGATAATTGAGCTGCATCCTCAAAAAATTAAAGAAAAGATAAGATTGGAGAGGGGGATTTGTATAAAAGTGAATCTCCCACCTTGAAAAGGCTAATGGAAGCTGCCATTTAGAAACTCTGCTTTGTAGAAATGTGTGTGTGTGTGGATAGATAGAGATAGAGATAGAGATAGAGAGAGATGATACAGATAGAGTTAATAGATAGATGGGTAGGTAAGTAGGTAGGTAGAGATGGTAGAGATAGAGATGATAGAGATAGAGATGATATATATATACAGAGATGATAGAGATAGAGATGATAGATAAATAGATAGATAGATGATAGAGATAGTTGATAGGTAGGTAGGTAGATAGAGATGATAGAGAGAAATGATAGAGAGAGATGATAGAGAGAGAGATGATAGATATATTTAGATTGGAGGCGGAGACTGGGATTGTGTATTCGTGTATCTGTTTGTATGTGTGCAATTATAAATGAATCACTATTTATAAATGCTGTATGTTTCCATGCCATAATTCTAATTTTGGAGGCCACTGGGAAGGGCTGAGACGATGGAAGGAAAGATTCTAGGATCGCTTTGTTTTCATCATCTCTTGTTCTCCATTCATAATTTTATAGGTCATTTCACACACGGAGACATATGTATGTATGTAGGCATGCAATTTTTCATGGAGTACTTCAAAAGGAATAGAAAAGAGAAGCCGGTTTTTCAAAAGGAACTTTAAATTAAATGGTTATATAAGGGGACACCTAAGGTATATATAGTGTGTGTAAGGTGGGTTAGAATCACAGACTGAAGGACGTGGTTGTAGTAGTAACCAGGACAAGATAGACTGCATGAAAGACATTTGGGGCTTTCCACTTGGGTCCTTTTTTGGTTTTATTTAAGTTCCTCTTTCAGTAATATAGGAAGTCCTCAACTTACCACCACAATGGAGCCCCAAACTTCTGTTGCTAAGCGAGACATTTGTTAAGTGAGTTTTGCCCCATTTTACAGCCTTTCTTGCTGCAGTTGTTAAGTGAATCGCTGCAGTTGTGAACTTAGTAACATGGTTGTTAAGTGAATCTGGAGTCCCCATTGACTTTGCTCGTCAGGTCACAAAAGGAGATCAAGAGACCCTGGGACATTGCAACCGTCATAAATATGGGTCAGTTGCCCAGTGTCTGAATTTTGATCAGGTGAGGGGTTGCCACTAGACTAGCCAGGCCCAGTTCCTGTGAGAACTGATTAAATTTAAGGACGGACATGCATATGGGCCAGTGCTGGAAACAAAGCATGGAGATATCTCTAGTTTATTGTTCCTCTCTGAGTTTGGTGTCCTTCCCAGTGTGTGTTCCGATATCTGTGGTCATCTTCAAGCCCTTATCTTGCCTGGTTCCTTTAATTGCTTCAATGTGGTTTGTGTTGTTTTTACTCTTTATAATTTATAGGCATTTTTAGTTTAAACGGCATTTCCTCCTTTTCGTAAATGCTTGTTGGGGAGTTTTTTGTCTCCAGTCAAGGATATTTGGAGCTTGGAAGCAAAGTGAAGGAGTAAAAGGGGCTTCACCTGTTTTCGTGACTGTGTTTATTTTGTATCCCACCCTGGGTCATCACATGTGGTGAGTAAAATTGGATGCAGATCACTTAGTTGGACCAGGTTTGTGGGGTGGGGTGGCTACAGGTTCGCCTGGGTTCGGGCGGACCCATTGCCTATGTTATGACTGGTTTGGAGAACCACCAAATCCCACCCCTGGCTGGCCCCTCCAACCCCGCCCCTCCCAGGAATCTCCCCATGGCCCATTTTGGATGCGAAGTTAGTACAGGGCCTGCTTGAAGGCTCGGGGAGGGGAAAAAATAGGCCTCCTGGAAGTTCTGGAAGTCTGGGAATGGGCCCATTTCTGGCCTCCCGATGGTCTCTGGGGCTTGGGGGAGGCAGTTTTTGCTTTCTCAGAGGCTCAAGGAAAGTCTCTGGAGCCTGGGGAAGGTGTGAAAACAGCCCCCCTCCTGCCATGGTGCAGGAGGCCGACTAGGCCACACCCACCATGGCCACGCCCACCCAGCAACCAGGCAGAGAACCTGTTGCTGAAATTTTTGAAGCCCACCCCTGCCAAGTTTCTGCACTCGCTAGTTAAATTTGCACAGTGAGGAAGATGGGCCCTTTTTAAAATATGTGATAAATAACTAAATAAGAATAATATCAGAATAAAGAGCCCTGGAAGCCAAGAGAGGACATTTGGAGAACAAGGAAAGCCATCCAGCCAGCAGCCTTGCAGAGTTATTTGCTTATATTTTGCCATATTGGTACACGGCCCACTTGGTGAGATAAATGAACATCAAGAACAATGTGTGTCCTGAGCAAAGACAAACTGTAGATAGAACTATAGAAATAGGAAGCCCGCATAAATATACAAAGCCCGGCTAAAAGGGAGATAATCAAATCTGTCCCTCTTAGATCCTTGAAAGTTTGATCAGTGTCAAGATTTGGTAACTACAGAAGGGTTGGCCATTCCCCCACCCCCCCCGCTCTAGCTGTGATAGTTAAATTACAGTTCTTTGTGTACAGAAGTAGCATCCATCTGACAAGCAGATGCTGAGTACAGCAATTATGGGATGGATATGACCACCCTCCTCTGTTTTGCAAGCTTCAGTGAACTTCTGGATGCATTTTCGATGAAGTGGACATTTACACTGATCCTGAAAAACAGTTCAATCTACCGGTTGGGAGAAACCCTGAAGGCCATCCCCCCCACAAAATTCATAAGCATGTTGTCAATTTTTTTTGGCGTTGTGTTATTATCTGCATCTCCACTATACAAATAGATAATACTCCCAATTCATTGTGTTATCACCCAAGGAGTTTTGTGTCAGCATAATGATATGTAAATTATCACTCCTGTGTACTAAATTTCTGATTATCTGAGCATTTTTGGATATCCCCTGGCCATTTTGGAGAGATGAGATTGTACTTTATTGCAAAATGCTAGAGCAGTATTTATTAATTGGCCATTTGTAATGCTGCGATTCATATTCTCTTTGGCAACGATCCCATAGATCTTAAATTTTCCACTTGCAGTGGTTAATTCACAATTCATTATTTCAGTATTCATTATTTTCATACTTAAATAAGTGGAGATTTTAAACTATGCACTTCAAAGCTTTACTTCACATGCAGTGAGATTTGGACTTCCAACTACAGTGGCTACGATCAAGAATATGATTTTAAGTGTAATTTTAAACAAAGGAGCCCAACAACATGAATATTTTCTAGCCTAATGCCTTCCACTTTGTGTGCAGGGGCTATGGCTCCCTGAATTGCCAATCAGATACTCCGATGGAGGAGGCTGAATTAAATTATGTTGATCTGTTTCATGTATGTTTAAGGCTCTTGACTTATATCTCAGTGGGTCTTTATTTGGCCTTGTTTCTAAGAAAAAAAAATCATGTTTTAAACCTGGAATTAGAATGAGAATGTAATAACATGCAGGTAGGCATTGACTTACCATTACAATTGAACCCCAAATTTCTGCCGCTGAGTGAGACACTGGCTACATGAGTTGTGCCCCATTTTATGATCTCTCTTGCCACATTTGTGAAGTGATTCACCTCAGTTGTTAAGTTAGGAACATGGTTGTTAAGTGAATCCGGCTTCCCCATTAACTTTGTCAGAAGGTCCCAAAAGTTGATCATGTGACCTTGGGATACCTACCATCATAATTAGGAGTCAGTCGCCGAGCATCTGTATTTTGACCAGGTGACCGTGGGAATGTTGTCTAAGTCGTTAAATATGGAAAATGATCATAAATCGCTTTTTTCATGCTACTGTATCCATATCTATAGCTCTCCTCTAGTTTTATATTGGCTTTTCTGTCCTATAAGGACTTTTCTATTGCAGTAGTTTAGATAGCAGAATAATGTAATTTCTTTGGTTGATTTATAGCCAATATTCCCCTCAGAAATTCAGTGAGTACAGAATATCCTCCTTCTCCTATTTTATTTCTCCCTACAAAGAAGGTTAGACTTAGAGAAAGGGATTAGTCCAAAGTCACTCAGGGAAACTCTATGGCTAAGGGTGAACTCAAACCCTGATCTTCTTGAGTCTAATCCAACACCTGAACTAGTGCGGAAAGCTGTATTTCACTTTTAAATGTCCTGTTGCCATATGAGATTGCTTCTATTCAAGTTAACTTAGAAGAGCAGGGTTTTTTATTTTTAGTGAATTGGAATATTTTAAAATAATATTTTGAACATCTGGCAAAGCACTTTGTAAGTACCATGGACAGAGCTACAATGTTGTTGTTTTTCCTGGTTAATTTACAGCAACTTTCATTTGCTGGAGAATAGAGTAGAGTAGAGTAGAGTAGAGTAGAGTAGAGATGAGATTATGATGGAATGGAGGGGAGGGGAGGGGAGGGGAAAGGAAGGGAACAAAACAGAACAGAATTTTTAGAATGTCAATCCTTCTAAAATGCAGGATTATATGGACCAATGCAGTCTTAAATCCTGAATATATCTTGCATTTCTCTGGTTCCTGGGACTCATCCAAGCACCATATGCATAAATTTCTAGGGTGGGTATGATCATTCCTTCACCCATGAAAGAAAATAACTATAAAAAAACAGAGTATTTGAGTATTTATGTCAAGAATGCATGGCTATTTTTCAAGTTGTTGTTCTAGTACCAGGCTAGAATTTACAATCCAAAAAGTAAATAACATCAGAGCAACGTTGTGGCTGATATGATGACAAAATTAGATTTAATCACATTTGAATCTAAATTAGCAAATCAAGTTAATATAATTATTCCTCATGTATTTAAAAATGTTCCACTTTGCTCAAAGGGAAAATTAGAATTTGGTGGCAACTTTTGAAGGGCTACAGCTTAAGGTTTTGCAAGACCTTTTGACCTCCAATTGTGGACTCTCAGTTTATGCATTGGAACCAAATAATGTTTGTCATAGGTCAAACCAGGGATGGTGAGTTGTGCAACTACAGTTCTTCTGCTGTCAATGAGGGATAAAAAGTTTGCACTCTTTCATATAAAAATGAGCATAGAAATCAAAAGTTGCACAGGAAGTTTGTGTTCTCAATTTGACAGCTTGCAATGTGCAAATACTTATTATGTTGTATGGAGGTATATTTAGCTGTGTGAACCTGCACTGGAGCAAACTTCAACACACATTATTTGATTTTTAGAAGTCTGTGTGGTTGTATTAGTGCCATTTTTCATTTTACTCAGGACAATTCTGGCTTGTGTTATTTGAGCATGCAAGGGCTACTGTATAACTTTAAGCATTCCTTCATAGATTAAATTCACATGTCAAGATGAAGAGTGTAGCTATTTTACTAGATGGAGGGAGCTTTGTGTCTTTTTAATGCAGAGAAATATTCAGAAATATGTTTTTTAAGATGAGATAGCAGTCTCTCTGCTTCTGCTGTCTCCTGCATAACTTATAAAAAGCCAGAGCAAACATATTTCTAAATCACTTCTATGATTTATAGGTATCCTTTGGCAGTTCTCTCTCATTCTTCACATCTACAACAAATTGCAGTTCCTGCTGTTTTGAGACAGCTTAAATTCACTTTTGTGGTCTGTGGCTCTCCAAATATCATGGGACCCAAATCTTTCCAAGTTGTCTCAGTTAGTTTGGACAAAGGTCAGAGATGACACAACTTTTAATGCAAAATATCTGAAGATCCTTAATTGGGGAAGACAGTCCTACACAGTTAAACTGATTTAAGGGGATTTATTTCTGCAGGGGAAATATGATCCGAGTGGCAGGTACATGAGTAAAACGATAAAATACAACCCCAAAAAATTTTCAGAGGAAGAAGGCCAAATGTTTTAGAGTGCTTTTATTTTGGGTGGGTTTGTCGTGTAGTTCCTTATACATTTTCATGTTGGCTTTCCCAGATACATTCATTCATTCATTCATTCATTCATTCATTCATATATATATATATATATATGTATATGTATATGTATATGTATATATTATATAAAAGATATATATATCTTTGGTTATTCAGGTTTTCTCCCATATAAAATTGGAAGTATCTAGGCGACGTTTTGATGAAGTCTCATTCATCATCTTCAGGCTTGTGTCTTCGGCTTTGTGCTTCTCGGAGTAATGTGAGCTTGCAGCTGCTTCTTCCTTTTAACTGCTAGTGGGGGTGTGTTCTCATTGGTTGGGGGTTTGGCTGTGTTCTGATTGGGTGGGGGCTTGGCTGTGTTCTGATTGGCTGGGGGTGTGTGCTGTTCAGGTGGGAGCTTGGTTGTGCTCAGGTTGGTCTTAGTTGCTGGGGGATTTGAGTTGGTGAGCTGTGATCCTGTTGTTTGGCTTCACGTTCGTGGTCGTGCCACATCTTCATGGTGGGCGTCAAACTCAACTAACCAAAGATCCACATACAAATACCCGCGAAAACCTCAGAAAACACACACACACACACACACACACACACACACACAAACACACATATATAGTATTCAGCTTTGTTCGAGTATTTTCCCACGTCATTGTAGTTGTGCTTTTAAAGTTGTAGCAACGTTTCGGCAGAATCTCATCTGCCATCATCAGGCTTCTGTATTGTACAATACAGAAGCCTGATGATGGCAGATGAGATTCTTCCGAAACGTTGCTACAACTTTAAAAGCACAACTACATTGATGTGGGAAAATACTCAAACAAAGCTGAATACCATACATGTAAGTACCCGCGAAAACTTAAGAATATATATACATACATCTACATCTACATCTACATATATGTTATGACTCCCCTTCAAAATTCAAACGAACAAAACAGAAAGCAGCTGTTTCACAATTAAATCAAACGGAAAGAAGTCTTACAAGATAACGGCTGGCAGAAACCACAGCATAAATCTTTACTCTGTCCGGCAAACCAGTCCTGGCAATAAATCTCCAGTCTCAGAGATTCTTGCTGTAACGTCCTCACTCAAATAGTCATTTTGTTCCTGGCAAAATGTACCAGCCCAGCTGTGTCCTTTTATACTCATTGAGGCAACGTGCTAATTTACTGACTCGCTCTCCTCATTCGCTCCAGCTGATTTTGCCTTTTCAACCGTCTTCTATTTTTTACATTTAACCACAAATTTCCCAAGTTCTTATCTCCACTAGAAGACTCTCTCAAAACTTCCCTGTCAGCCATTCCCGGCTGTTGATCAGATAAGGAACCAGAGGAGGTCAAAGGTCCTGACAATTCTAATACATCAGGTCTGTCGTCCTTTATCACGTCCATCTCCTCATCCTGGTTATCAGTCCAATCACTAAGCCAGGCCGGCTCATATTTTTCTGCCATGATCTCTTCACTTGAACTCATATCAGTCACAGGAGCTGAATCCAAGCCCGGAGCCACAACACATATACATATACATATACATATACATATACATATACATATACATATACATATACACATACACATACACATACACATACACATATACATACATACATACATACATACATACATACATACATATATATATATATATATATATATATATATACTGTGACCACAAAATGCATTTAACCCCTCAGGTATCAACTCAAAATGCATTTAACCTGACAGGTTGCGTTTGTAGCTATTATGCTTGATTAGTTGTCACAATGGAGCTTTTTTCCAAAGTGCATTGGACTGTGTTTTTTCCTTATTTGTTGAAGACATTTTGCATCTCCTCCAAGAAGCTTCTTCAGTTCCTCAGAAGTGAAATTTCTTCAAGGAAAAAACAAAGTCCAGTTGCCTTTGGAAAAAAAGCACCTCTGGGACAACCATGACCTGGATGATTGAGAATCTGCATAGATGCTTGGCTTAATTGTTTATTTATGGATAAGAGCTAAGGTTGCCTCCTTAATTCACACCTCCTAGTGATTTCATCCCATAATTTCCATGAGCAAGACCTCCTGTAGGGTTGGAGTCCTTATTTTAGTAGAGGGTTCTTTTACATCAGGGGTCCCCAAACTCGGCCACTTTAAGACTTGTGGACTTCAACTCCTAGAATTCTGGGAGTTGAAGTCCACAAGTCTTAAAGTTGCCAAATTTGGAAACCTCTGTTTTACATTTTAGATTTCAGTTTTCTTCTAAGACCGAGCAGGGACTAAGGTGATCCCATAGATGTTGTTGAACTACAACTCCCATCTCACATGACCGGTCATGGAACTAGTAAAAATTGTATTTTGACAACATGTGGAGACATTAAAAGTTCTTTGTTTTTAAAATGATGTATCCAAAGTAAGTATCCAAGTGCAGATGATTCGCTTCAAATCAAATAAGTCAAGGCATTAGCAGGTATATGAACTCTACTAGGCAATTCAGAAATGCCTGCAGTCTAATTCTCCCTAATGTTTGAGAAATGTTATCAGGATCTTTGCAGTAAATCAAAATAGGAGGTAATTCTCAGTTGTAACCATCCAATGCTTCCTAAATGTGATGGGTCTGTCTTTAACCATGTGCAAGTCTACACTTTTGATCAACTCTATTGTCTATCATAATTCTCTAATGAGGGGAAGAAAATCTTGTTCACCATCCTTTATGTGGATGCATCTTCCATTGATCTGTATGGTTCGGTGAGTTGGCCCACAGTGATTTTTCACAATGTCTGGAAATCAAAGTGTTGCCAAATCCTGTTGAGTTCTAAAGTGTTGGGTAGGCGAAGAGAGAAACAAGGGCAATTTGACCAAACCTCTCTGTTGATCATGAAGTTTCTTCAAAGTGAGAAAATGAAGTACATTGAATTCCCCACAAAAACAGACAACTGGACAATGATTTGTCTACGTCCCCCCTCTTTCTTTCTCCTGTTCATTCTTTCACTGGACACAGGCTGGGCTTGTTTGCTGGACAATCACTCACCAGGTAGAAGATCAGGGAAAGATTGCTTTGCTGGATTGATGGATGGATCAGTTGATGGATCTTCTAGTTGGAATAAAATATGTACAGTAAATGGTCCTTTTTTCATCATGTGAACAAAGCTGATTAATGAATCCATAGCAATAGAAGTGAGCTTCTTGACCCCTTAAGAGTGACATCATCTAAGGTGATGTACCCATACATAAGAAGTTGAATGAAAGCATAACTTAAGCTACATTCAGGGACTGTATTGTAGGTGTCCCCCTCTGAGGACTCAATTGTATTCTTGTCCTTGATCTTTGCTTCTGGCTGTTTTCCAGTGTTGCCTTTTTGCTGAGAATCTTGTATGAACATGAGATTTCAGTGAGAAAAACAAATGTCCCAGTAAGACTCCGAGATCCCCCTTTCCACAGGCTGTTTAATTTTTTCTATCATTTACAAAAATAAGCAGTGTAGCATTCAATAGTACAATTTTTCATCTAAGCTGGAACACACAGACAACTCCTGTGGTGTAATCTCTGGAAGAGCTCCATCTTCAGTTGCTGCTGAATGCCAGAGAGTCCTTCATGTTCTAGTTATATTCAAGTATAAATGGCAAAAAGCCAAAAAGACATATTTTCTATGTGTTGCAATGCAACTTTTTCCCCCTCCCCAATTTTGTAGTCATGTAGACAAATATAGGCACGTCAACCATTGAGAAGACTCTCTTTAGAGTGCAATTCTCCTTTGCCTGCTTTCGCCCTCCCCCCGTATATTATTCATCCAATAATCAAGGCAGATTACATCAGCTAAGAAAACACCAAATGCCAATAAAGTAGTATTATAATGGAAGCTGAATTTACAAACCTCTTTGCAATGGATGTCAGATACACTAGAAATGGTATCCCTTGAATTTACTGTAGTGTAGTTCATGCTGTTTACATAATGAAATGATTATGATTAAGAGCCATGGTGGCACAGTGGTTAGGATGCAGTATTGCAGGCTAATTCTACCAATTGCCAGCAGTTCGATCCTGACCGGTTCAAGGTTGACACACAGCCTTCCGTCCTTCCAAGGTCAGTAAAAAGAGGACCCAGATTTGCAATATGCTTACTCTGTAAACTGCTTAAAGCACTGTGAAGCGGTATATAAGTCTAAGAGCTATTGCTATTGTGAAAATAATGCCAGTGATGTCGTTTTTAGTATTTACATAAAGACATCACCACTGATAATGTACTCACTCATTTACTGGACATTCAGCAATAATGGACCACTTCCTCCAATGGGCCTATTAAAACACGGCTTCATTGCAAATACATTCAAATCAGAGTCAAAATCGAACATGAAAATGAATAAAAACAATCAAAAGTTTGGGAGATCTAAGTTTTTACTGAATTTCTGCATATTGAGAGAGTGGGAGCCAAGGTCTGGTCCTCCCCCAATGAATGGGCTACCCAGAAAAAAAAAACCTTTCTCACACACCCAATTATTAATTATTATTTTTCAGATTCATTGCCCTGCTGAGGGTCAAGTCAACTGCTCAGTATTTTAGGCTTTTATAGATCTTTACCACTTGTCCCAAAGGTGCTTTTTTTTCCAACTGGACTTCCTGTGTTTTTTTTCCCCTTTGAAAACATTTCGCCTCTCATCCTAGAAGCTTCTTCAGTTCTAACTCTTCTTGGATGAGAAGCTAAACATTTTCAAAGAGAAAAAAAAAACCAAGAAAACTCAGTTGCCTTTTTAAAATAAATAAATAAATCACCTTTTGGACAACACAACCTGGATCATTGAGAGTCTCCATAAACATCAATGCCACTTCCTTTCATTGTGCCCAACAGACAATGAGCTGCTGGATGCAGAATGTTGATAGGATGACTCTACCCAGTAGCTGGCAATAATCAAGCAACCACATTTTGCCCCAATTCTATCTAAAACCCAACTCTCTCTGTTGTCCTCTGCTTTCTTTTGCCACTTTGCTTCCCAATGCAATGGTCAAGTGGGGTGGGAAGGCCCCCAACACTTGCAGGGATGATGATGGCTTCAAACAGATTTGGTCTGTTCCCCCACTCTCCTGCCTCTCACTCCCCTGGCCTCTGCCATCGGTATCAGAAGCAGTGCTTATTTTCTTAATCTAGAGATAAGCGTGATGATGCAAGGAAGAGCTGCCGTTGAGCCCTGGAATGGTAACTGCCCGAGCTTCCTGGTTGCACTTTGCTGGTAGAGTGGAGCTTAAAGCCAGAGAATCAGATTCTGAGCGTGGCTTTGCATCTCCCTGTTTGCTGGGAACATAAGCGCAGGGGCAAGGACAGGAGTGGGGCTGGGTGCCTTATGAGGACTTTGCTTACAAGGTGGAAAGAAAGTGGGGAGAGGAGAGGGTTAGGGGTGGGGAGAGGAACACTCACTCCATTTCTGCAGTGAACACAGATGGAGGCCTGCCAGAAGCACGCCCCATCCCTTTGAGGGTCTAGGAAGTTCCAGGGATTTGCTGTGCTAATTTCCCATAGTGGTTTATCCCGAAAGAAAAACCACCTCCAATCTAGGAGGATTTACCCCTCCTAAAATTCCCCCCTCACACACAAAAAAGCCCCAGATAGAAAAAAGGCAAGGCACCTGCTTCTATCACCATATTATTTTTTAAAGTGTTTTTTTCAGGTAAACATTGTGTTTCTTTGAAGGCCATTAACAGAATGTCCTTTGAATTCTTCCTTTGCTTCCTCCCAAGCTGTACAATCTGATTTTTAAAATTAAAAACCCAATGCCCTTCAATTTAAAGCAGAGTGAAGTGATTTTTGCATGGGTTACACATGCAAAATCTTTTGTGAGCCAAAGGTTTGCGGTGTATGAGCCAAGGTTGCATGTTTTCCTGGTTGTCTGCGGAGATACTCCGTCATCCAGGTGATGGTTATCCCAAAGGTGCTTTTTTTTTTCAAGAGGCAACTGGACTTTCTGCTTTTTCTTTTTGAAGACATTTCTCATCCAAGAAGGTATTACAAGATGGCATTATAAGAATAAAGGGTGAGAAAACCAACTCCAACGTTTTCCATCGACAAAAAGAGAAAAACATATGAAATATTAGCCTTGCTTGTATGTAACCAGTGTGCTTGGCAGCCAAATCTAGACCCTTCGTATTAAAAATGTTCTTACTCAGGTCTAGCACCATGCAGTACATGGGTGGGGTGTCACTGCACAATTTATTTTTGTTTCTGGTAAAGCAACGAGGAGATGCCTCGTGTTATAGCATTACTCATAAGATGCATGCAAAATGGAAATTGCAGGAAAACGGTAGAAGATAGAGAAAGAGAAAGATTTGTAACACAGCATCTCTACTATTTTAAAACCCTGTTTAAGACACAATGGCCCATCTCTTTATCTCCATCTCTCTCTCTTTGCTGTTGCATTCACAAATGGGGGGTCGGTTAAAAAAAAGAAAAAAGAAAACCCAGCAGCCGCCATAAGTCACAGGGTGTTGTGTCTGCAAATATAAAGCAACTTAAGGTGTGTGTTTTTCTATTGTTCGAAAGCAGGCAGCCTTGCCAAGAAAAAACAGTCATTCCTGTTCCCTCCCGCCCCCCACTAATCAGCCCCAAAGCAACAGGGGGAAAACGGTTGCCTGATTTAATTCAAAGCACATGCTGCCAATTGGAGCTTCATCCTCTAATCTTCCAAATTGGAATTCAGCCAGTAGATTTGCATCAGGTGAATGCCCTGGTGCAGGGTGGGGGGAGATGGGCCCTTCCATGCCTCAAAAACCAGGCACGCCATGCTTGGATCAGAGCAGGGTGAGGCTCCCCCCTCCTCCCTGTTAGTTTTCTGTCAGGGCCGCAAACACCGCCTTTGTGACTGAACTTGCTCTCTGAAAGGATTGTTAGGAAGTTTCCTGCCTGGCTCACTAGCCACCTTCCTTCTTTATGAATTGTGGGCCTCCCCTCTGCCTTGCAAAAAGCAAGCCAAGGTGTTCGCATCCAACTGACTCATAGGAAAATTCCAATAAAGAGGAACACAGACAGACCACAAACAATAACGCTTGCTTAAAAGATTCAGAGGTTTATTTCATGAGCAATTTGAAACATGAATAGCCATCATAACATTACTTATAGTAATAACCTATTCAGTGGTGGGATTCAGTTTTTTTTTTTACTACTGGTTCTGTGGGCATGGCTTGGTGAGCGTGGCTTGATGGGCTGTAAAATCTCCATTCCCTCCCCACCCTACTAACCTGCTTTCCAGCTCCATTCTCCTGTACAGGGCAACCAAAGAAGACCCAGCCGATCAGCTGGGACTCAAGGGGAGGCAAAGAATAGATGGGGGCAGGGCCAGTCAGAAGTGGTATTGGCCGATTCTCTGAACTAGTCAAAATTTCCACTACTGCTTCTCCAGAGCTGGTCAGAACTGACTGAATACCCACTTCTGAACCCATTGCAATGAAGTCCGGAGACAATAGCTAGGTCCAGCGAGGAATAGCTGTGGCCAGTGGCCCCAAACTCATCCCCAGACATTCTTTTTATACTTTTCTGCACTCATTTCACAACTTATTATTGTTCCTGACAGTTATTTTTTCTTCCTGACAGTTTCCACATATACCCGTGTACATCTCAAACCTCTATCCACCAGCTACTTTCAGTTCCTTATGTCTCGTGGTTTCATCCTTCTATGTCCAAATATATTTATACTTTGCAAAAATTGTGTTTCACAATTAGCCATGGCTCAGCAGGATTACAAATAGTTCTGGTACATTTTGAAATCATCCTATCTAAAACTTTGGTTCATGTCTCTGTATTCTGGGGCTTGCTGTCATCCAAAAGGCCTTATTGAATCTGATAGATCAATAGCCTGTATTTTTGTTTCTCACTTGACGAACGAACAGGATGAAATACAGATCCAGGGGGAAGAGACTAATGTAAGTTGAAAACAGCTCTCTGAAAACCGGGCCCAGAATTTTTAAAAGCAACTGAATTGCATCATGAAAGGATTGGGGGTGGAGGAGAGAGAGGGAGGAGGGGGTTTGGGGGCGGAATTGTGCATGTCTTCCCTCCTGGCGTTCCATCGTCTCCTTCCAGCCATAATCAAGTCATCTCGTTTATTACGCAAGTTGTTCAGGGAGGAAGCCAAGTTTCGTTAGGATTATGGGAGAAAGGAAGAATGGCTTAGCTCGATGAAACCAAAGGCTTGTCTGTGATCCGGCACCGTTCCAACAGCGGCTATTCAAATGCCTCTAACAAGCTCCCATGGCTGCAGAATGCATTCTTTGGGTTTTGTCCTCATTCAGAGGGAAACAGCCCCGAAAATGGAAGCTTAATTGAGCAACCAGGTCTGGCCAGCAGCTTGTTAGCCCTATCACCTGTTAAAGCATCCAATCATAACATGCCTGAATAATAGCATTTAATGCTTGGCCACCCGAACCTGTGAATGGACTGTGGGAAAGCATTGTGTTCGAGAGAATTCAAAAGTCCCATTGGGTTGTGTTTGGGCCTGCGTGGAGCTCCTAAGCAAGCTGCATCTGGCCATGTAATTGTCACGAGGGTGGGGATTTGGGGGGAGGGCATGAAAGAGTTCCATAGCTAGCTCTGATCCAATGCTTCTATTAACCTTCCTTCGCCTCCGACCATTTTAAGTTTTCTTCTCCCTGCAGGATTTCCTCTACCAACCTCTCAACCATCTTGGGGCCTTTTTTACCTTCCTTCCAAATGATCTCCCAGGAATTGCACTGTTTTTAAAGGAGGCTGCGGTGCTTTTAAAGGAGGCTGCTGTGCTTTATTCCTTCCTAGGAAAAAAAAATGTCATCCTCTCGCTGCTGTCCCAAGGGTCCAGCTTCTGTTGGTGTGCGCAGTTTAGCATACTTTGCATGCTGCCTTATTGGCAGTGATGTCCAGGATACAAAGACTTGGTCCATGGGGGGCAAATGCTCTCCTTGGGATTTTCCCAGCAGCTCCAAGCTCCTGCTGCCCCGGTCTTCCTCCTTTCCTTTTTGCAAAGAGGCTGAGCTGAGCATGGTTGCTAGGGAGCTGGGAAGTGAAATGGAGACTCGCAAGGGAACAGCCCGTCCTGTCAACATGTCTCAGCTAAACCATCGGCTGAGGAACTGTACAGCTGGGTGCGGGCTTCTCTCGCTTCTTGTCTGGAGCCTGGGAATAGCCCAGGCCTTTGAGGTTCAAGGGCAAACTTGCTATTCATTCGTTGGAGTCCTTGACATTCCTCCTCTGCCTCTTCTCTCCTCTTTTCTAGCTTGTCTAGGCATGTAAATTCCCCCTAGGGAGACATTCCTGGGTGCCCCTGCTGAAACCACTCCCTCTTCTTTGGCCCCCTTCCCCTCCCATACACAAGCTGTCCCCCTCCCCAGAAGATGCTGAAGTGGGAGAGTAGATGAACAATGACCCAAGTGAAGGCTATTCAGACAAGGAGGCCCAGATCGCTTGTCTCTTGCCTCTGGCTTTCCCCTTTTCTGCATTCGCAGCCTCTCCCTGGAACCTTCTGTTCACCGACCCTTGTTTCCCAAAGCACCTCTGCTGGAAAGAGATTAGGGGCTCATTTAACTTGGGGATGGTTGATTTCCTCATTGTTTGGATGACGGTGGGAAATCGTAATTTACGATAAAGGGAAAAAATAGGAAGCGGCCCAGAATCACTGGGTTGAATGGGGCGGCAATGGAAATTGAATAAATAAAAATTAAAACGGAAATAAAAATAAAAATCCAGCTGCCTCAACCCTCCTTGGTCTCAGGGGGTTCTTTGAAAGAAACTTGCTCCTGAGAAGAAATAGCCATCGCTGCTTAACCGTGGCCTTAACTCTGGATCAGTGAAACAGCTAATAAAAAAAATCTTTCCTGCTGGTGTGGACACATATATAACTCCTGATCATAGCTTTTTGAGATCTCTTGTTTTTCTTTAGAATAGAATATTTCCCAGGGATATTTTTTTTTAGGACTGGGGATGCTTTATATTTATTGTAAGGCAAATACCATGTTCTGCTGGCTTAAGGCATTTGTCTGCCTGCCTGCCTGCCTCCCTGCTTATCTGTCTGTCTGTCTGTCTGTCTATCTATCTATCTATCTATCTATCTATCTATCTATCTATCTATCATCTATCTATCATCTATCTATCTAATCTATCATCTATCTTTCTTTCTGTCTATTTTTCTATCTCTATCGTTTATCTACCTAACGATCTATCTATCTATCTATCTATCTATCTATCTATCTATCTATCTATCATCTCCATCCATCCATAAATAATTTTCTCCCCACCCCTCCCCCTGGCCCCAGGAGCAAAGGAGGTACAATCTGTGTTGAGTTAGAGAGAATGCAGCTTTTGCACTCATTGGAGTTGGAAGTCTGGAGCAACAGAAAAGAGCATGAAAAGCACTGATTTGCATAAATAACATGTGTTTCCACATTAAAAAAAGAAGCAGTGGAGGGGGCGGGGAGTTGCAGAGGACAGAGGAAGAAAGATATCAGGGGCCAGTAAAATTGAATTGAGGCTGGAGAGAAAATAATGGGAGCAGGGGTAGAGAGAGAAAGCAAAGGAGGACTGGGAGGGAAAATGGTCAGTGTGAAAGAGGGTTTTGCTAAGTAACACCCCGGTGAGATTAAATTGTCCAGAAAGTTTGCTCCCTGTGTGTCGATGAAACGGTTGATGGGGTGAGGCGAGGGAGGAGGGGCAGGTCCCTCCTACCAGAGACCATGAATAGAAAATGGGCAAAGGGAAAAGAATCCGATTAGGCAGAAGAAGAAAAACCCTGACATTTTACTTTATTATTGGAAGGAGTTGTCAGGGGAAGCACTTTTCAATCAGAACTTCCACACTGATCCATTTCCTTTCCAAAGAAATGTGAATTGTAGCAGAGTGAGGCAGTTGCTATGGAATAACAATGATACTAATAACCCTGGTTCTCTGTGAGGCTATAGATGGAAGGCAATAGACCATTCACTTCAATTATTTACCCTACTTTTAAAAAATAGAAATGTCATATCAGTCCTAGTTCTTTCTATCCCACCTCAGGGAGATTATTCGGCAGAGGGTAGCTTGCATAGCTGGGCTTGTGCAGTTGGATGCTAAACTAAAGTAAAATTTGGTAGTGTGTGGTTCCTGATGTTAGCCTAACATGGGAAGTTGAATAAATGTCTTAAAAGAAACTTTGGTAAGCTATTTCTATATTGTTGCCAAAGAAAATTACATGGACATGTTTAGGGGATAATGATGAATTAGCCAAGATTTAGAGGAAATTTTATTGTTACTATGTTAGTCTGTGGTTCACTTGTGAGAAGCACACCATTGCGTTTGGCCATAACATTGTTCGTTGCTTGTGCATAACATGTCACACAAAATCCCAAAGTGTCTTTTTAAGAAACTTGTGCATATCCAAATTTTTATACTGCTGTAAGATTTCACAAGCATCTAATTGAATCACATGAATAATTACTATTTTTGTTTCTTTTATTTTTGTTATAGATTTGCGAGAAGGGGAAATTCAAGAACTTGGAAATGATGATGTCTCAACCAGATATGCTACAGATGAAAGCACCTTTCTCTTTTTTTTCCACCATATGGACCTGTGGTTGATTTTAACCAACCTCTCTTCAAGATGACTTGCACAGAAAATGTTTTGAGACAGCAGGCCATCCATTTTCTGCTTTGCCTACTCTCTGGCTGAGTAAAGTGGATTTTTCATTCTTCACCTGTCCACTTTTCTTGTTTTGATCATCAAGAAAAATGGAAATTTTCTTAAAACTGTTTGGAGAAGGTGGAGATGGAGGAGGAGGAGAAGGATGAGGAAGATGAAGATGAAGATGAAGAAGAAGAAGAAGAAGAAGAAGAAGAAGAAGAAGAAGAAGAAGA
>NW_020769351.1:10417313-10431745 GCF_900518735.1 Pseudonaja textilis
GAAGAAGAAGAAGAAGAAGAAGAAGAAGAAGAAGAAGAAGAAGAAGAGGAAGAGAAGGAGGAGGAGGAGGAGGAAGAAGTACTCTTGTTATTTGTTCTTTAAAGTTGTCATTGGTTGTGCCTGTTTACATATTGTGTTATAGCGTGCTGTGGCTGGTTTGCAAGATTGTGTGAGATAAGCCACTATAATTTAGTTAAAAATTTATATAACCAGGCATACATTTTAGCCTGTATGATAGCCATTGATAATTCCATTTGATTATTCAAAAGTAAGTTGGTTTGGTTGGGCTCATATACTAAAGCAAGCAATAATGTTTGGTTTGTTTTGTCAGTTAAGTGTACTCAACCAACTATATTTAATGGAATTTAATAGGGGTTTTGTTTTCCCATGAGACTCATTTGTAATAATTTTGATTGGTAAGGGTTACTCCTTATTTTCTTAGAGTCCACATTAACCCCAATGGAATTATGAAATCTTGTTTTTGCAAGACAGTTGGACACAACTGTCAATTCTGATGAGTTTTAATGGGGAATTAGACACATATCATGGAGAATAATAATCATGAACTACTTGATCTTTATGATTTGCTGAATGTCTGTGCAAGTCAGGTTAAATCCAATATGAATCATCAGTTCAAGAAATTAATCTAATATGTACATTCAAATTGGATCCTCAAATGGGATTAATTCATAACCACCCGAAGTCACCTTATAGGAGCTATGGACAGCATAAAAATTAATAAAAATAAATAAAATGGGAGAAAACCATTTCTGAACATGTACAAGAATTTATGACTCATTGGGATTCATTTAGAACATCAAAGTTGACCATTCAATTCTCCTGACTGAACGTGTTCGCAGGCTTAATTTCTATGGCTAATTTTGTTTTCAGCCTTTCCCAGAAGAGTTTATGGCACCTTAAAGATTGCCATATTTTATGATGCCACACTGACTGTGGTCTGGGAAAGCACATGAGGATTTTGGTCATGAGGATTATAAGTCTTCTACAGAATGAGAGGCAGACTACCCTTAAATAATATTATTTGGGAACCACAGGTGGCACAATGTTATGTGCTGGTTGTGTGTTTCCCCTGTGTTTCTTGTGTGTTTCACCATGGAAATAAGATTCAAAAGTCTAGAACATCAGAGTTGGAAGGGACCTTGGAGGTCTTCTAGTCCAACCCCTGCTCAAGCAGGAGACCCAGTACCATTCCAGAAAAGTGGCTGTCCAATATCTTCTTAAAAGCCTCCAGTGATGAAGCAGCCACAACTTCTAAAGGTTCCACTGGTTAATTGTTCTCACTGTCAGGAAATTTTTCCTTAGATCTAGGTTGCTTCTTGGTTAGTTTCCATTTGTGGCTTCTTGTCTTGCTTTCTGGTGCTTTGGAAAATAAGTTGGCCCCTTCTTCTTTGTGGCAGCCCCTTGAGTATTGGAACACTGTCATGTCACCCCTAGTCCTTCTTTTTATTCTGGTTTGGCTCTGCAGCCAAACAAGACAGACACAGACTTCAGAGGATAATTAGGACTGCAGAAAAAACATTTGCTACCAACCTGCCTTCCATTGAGGACCTATACACTGCACGAGTCAAAAAGAGGGCTGTGAAGATATTTACAGACCCTTCACATCCTGGATATAAATTGTTTCAACTCCTATAGAGCACTGCACACCAGAGCAACTAGACACAAGAACAGCTTTTCCCCCCAAATGCCATCACTCTGCCAAACAAATAATTCCCTCAATACTGTCAAATTATTTACTAAGTCTGCATTACTATTACTATTAATCTTCTTATCACTCCTTATCACCCATCCCCTCCCACTTGTGACTGTATGACTGTAAGTTTGTTGCTTGCATCCTTACAATTTATATTGACTGTTTCCTAGTACATATGTTTGCTTATTGTACCCTATGACTATCATTAAGTGTTGTACCTGATGATTCTTGACAGATGTATCTTTACTTTTTATGTACACTGAGAGCTTATGCACCAAGACAAATTCCTTGTGTGTCTAATCACACTTGGCCAATAAAGAATTCACTCATTCACTCACTCACTCACTCACTCATTCTACATGATTCTAAATTACTTAGTTTCGGATAATAAGTGGGATATTGCCTCCATGGGGTATTGGAATTTAGCTAGGATCCGCTCACCTAGCATCAGTATTTAGACAAGAATAAAGCTCTGTCTTACTATTGTTTCAATTATACAGTGGATCCAGTATGTTGTTTTTAAAATGTTCCAGCTTTAAAATAATGTCATTGAGGATACTGGTGGTATCGAGGCCTACTTTGCACACAGCTTTCATGTATTGTGGTGTTAATGAAAAGTAGATAATAACATTTCATAAAAAAGAACTACATGTAAAGAAGGTTACTATCTGGGGAATCCACTGGTTTGTTCCAAGGCTTATGTCGCAACGAATGGTGGTGAAGCATTTCTGGCAGTCTAAACCAATTCAGGAATTCTAAGCTGCAATATTATATCCACTTATCTGGAAGAAATCCTCACGGAATATGATATATAATATGATGTATATCTAAGCACACATAGGATTTGAAAGTCTTTTGCTTTCAGCAAGGTTTTGGGATTCCTGCATTTCTACTTTTGACTCAGTTCCCTGTAGATTTGGGCTTCGTGCCTCTCTTTGATGTGTATTTGTTTTGAAATAAAAATTACTGTTTGATTTTACATCATTTTCTTGCTGTCATTGGCTCTTGGGATACCTCCATTTGGAATGAGAAAGTAGATTTATTCTATTGATCACTGCTACTTTGTTCTTCAGCTTAAAAAGTTGCCAAGAGAATTTACCAATCAATAAAACCAAAGTCTCTTTCTTTGGGGTTATGAACTAAAAATGTGAGCTATAGAAAGGCAGGAAAACTCCTGCAATGCTTCATGTTAAAGTCAACTCTAACTTGCTTTCCTTTATATTCTATAGCGTTTTGCCACTCCATTCATCAAAGCTTCCAGATAAGATCATACCACATATTTTTAAAAAGCAATATATGCAAAGAAGTTCTTATTGGCAGCAATGAACATTTGTTGCGAGGAATCAAAATTGTCTCCATAATTTTAAAAGTGTCTATGAATACTAACAAATATACCTGTTTGGAGGAAGATGTTGACAATGATACTTATTTTAATAATAAAACCTTTCCCTGTTTTCACAATCTGTGCTGTTCATTTTAATATCTTATTTAGTCAATAAGACGAATGAAAATAAAAGCAGTTTGGGTTTGGGTTTTCTTTCTTTGACAACATTTTTGGTTCCCACCAAAGAAATGTGCCACCAGAGACAGGCTTTGGAATAAAGATCCAAATCCTATTCAGCAAATGGGCAGGAGGTCAGCCAAACAGAGCAATGCTGACTTTATTCCATTTTTAAGTAAGATTTTTATCATTTGGGGCAGCAGTGGGCACATAGCTAGGAAAACAGGAGTCTAAAATTTACAAAACTGCTTTTTTCCTAAATGGTCGCACAAATTCAGAAGATTCTCAATGGCTTTGCATTTGCACCAGGCTGTGGAAGCCTTTGGTGTTGGGTTGAGAGATTCCTGCAGCTTCAAGCTGAGTGAGCAATTAGATCAATTCTACTTCCTCTATTCTATGCATGTGGGAGAGAAATGCATTCACTTTGTAGTGGACATGCAGAAACAAGCTATTTCCCCGAGACTGGTATATTGTGACTGCTGACAATCTGGCAACTGTGTTTGTGAACCATCTCTCTCTCTCTCTCTCTCTCTCTCTCTCTCTCTCTCTCTCTCTCTCTCTCTCTCGTCAGCCTGTATACATTGGCAGGTTAATGTGAGTTGAATGGCAAGTGTGCATAAATACGGACCCATTGTCTGTATTCACCACAAGGGGATGGGGAATCTACACATATTAGCAGCCTGAATAGAAGAAGCTGTGTACATTGTCTGGTCAGTATGCAAGTGAGGCTGGAGGAGGGTGGGAGGGTTTTCGCACCCTCACTAGGAAAAGGGGCATTATGGGACGAGTAAGTCTAAGAAATATCCTTTCTACAAGGTGCCATTTGTTCATTGCATTCTATCATGATCATAATATGTACACAGGGTTGGTTGTGATGTAAAATGAATGCTGGAGAAGGGTAAAAAAAAAGAATTGGTGTGTGTGTCCATAGCTAAGACATAAGATAACCCGGGAAATGTTGGGTTGAGTGCTACTCAGTCATGAAGCTTGTAGTCTTCTGCATAACATGCTCTCAGCTCAACCATTCCCCCAGCTGCTAGAAGAAAAGCAATGGCAATAGCACGTAGACTTATATACCACTTCACAGTGCTTTCCAGCCCTTTCTAAGTGCTTTACAAAGTCAGCATCTTGCCCCCAACAATCTGGGTCCTCATTTTATCGACCTTGGAAGGCTGAAAGGCTGAGTCAATCTTGAGTGATCAGGATCGAACTGCTGGTGGTAGGCAGAGTTAGCCTGCAATAGCAATAGCACTTAGCACTTAACCATATACCACTTCATAGTGCCTTATATAGCAATAGCAACAGCACTTAGACTTATGTACCACTTCACAGTGCTTTCCAGCTCTCTCTAAGTGGTTTACAGAGTCAGCATATTGCCCCTAACAATCTGGGTCCTCATTTTACCCACCTCGGAAGGATGGAAGGCTAAGTCAACTTTGAGTAGGTTAGGATCGAACTGCTGGCAGTTGGCAGAGTTAGCTTGCAATGGTGCATTGTAACCACTGCGCCACCATGGCTCTTCCTTCCTTCCTTCCTTCCTTCCTTCCTTCCTTCCTTCCTTCCTTCCTTCCCACTTAGCAATAGCACATAGACTTATATACCGCTTCACAGTGCTTCACAGCCCAGTCTAAGGGGTTTACAGAGTCAGCCTCTTGCCCCCAACAATTGGGGTTCTCATTTTACCCACCTCGGAACGATGGAAGACTGAGTCAACCTTGAACCAGTCTGGACTGAACTCCTGGCTGTGAGCAGTGAGTTAGCCCTGTAGTACTGCCTTCTAACCATTTTAGCCACAGCTCTGTACAGACAGGTAGTCCTTGACTTGTGACCACCGTTGAGCCCAAAAATTTCTGTGGCTAAACGAGACAGTTGTTAAGGGAGTTTTGCCCCATTTTACGACCTTTCCTGCCACACTTGTTAAAGGAGTCACTGAAATTGTTAAGTTAGGAACATGGCTGTTCATTGAATCTGGCTTCCCCATTGACTTAATTGCCTGAAGGTTGTCAAAGGGGATCACATGACCCTGGGACATTGCAACCGTCATAAATATGAGCCCGTTGCTAAGCACCTGAATTTCAATCATGTGATCATTGGGGGTGGGGGGAACTGCAACAGTCATTAGTGTGAAAAGCGGTTATTTTTTTCAGGGCCATTGTAACTTTGAACGGTCATTAAATGAATTGTTGTAAGTCAAGGCATTAGGGTTCTACCAATAATTCTATGCCTGTGTTCAAACCACATTCCAGGGCAGTTGCAAACTGAGTGGGATGCATTCATACAACTAGGCTTGGAAGTTTTAAACTTAAAAACAACAACAACAGCTGAATGTAGGTCATTTAGTTGGTTTGTGGTTTGCCTCTGTAAACTGCTATAACAGATAACAGATAATCAGAGTTGGAAGGGACCTTGTAGGTCATCTAGTCCAACCCCGCACCCAAGTGGGAGACCCTACACCATTCCTGACAGATGGCAGTCCAGTCTCTTCTTGAAAGCCTCCAGTGATGATGCTCCCACAACTTCCAAAGGCAACTTCTGTTCCATGGGTTGATTGCTCTCAATGTCAGAAAGTTTCTCCTTATTTCCAAGTTGAATCTCTCCTTGTTCAGTTTCCATCCATTGTTCCTTGCCTGGCCTTCAGGTGCTTTGGAAAATAGCATGACCCCTTCCTCTCTGTGGCAGCCCCTCAAATATTGGAACAAACTCTTGGAAGAAATTTTATTTTATTTTATTTATTTGTCAAGCATTTATTAGATAACAGATATAAGTATAAACATGATTTATAGCAGCAAATGGATTTATAACATGAAATGGATACAAATAAAATGAACATTAGGACAGGGACAGTAGGCATGTTGGTGCACTTATGCATGCCCCTTACAAACCTCTTAGAAATCAGGTTAGGTCAACAGTAGGCAGTCTAAGGTTAACATTTTGGGGGTTTAGGGAAGAAACCACAGAGTCAGGCAGTGTATTCCAGCCATTGACCACTCTGTTGCTGAAGTCATATTTCCTGCAATCGAGTTTGGAGTGGTTTACCTTGAGTTTGCAACTATTTTGTGCTCATGTATTGCTGTGGTTGAAGCTGAAGTAGTCACTGATGGGTAGGACATTGCAATAGATAATTTTATGTACTATGCTTAGGTCGAACCAAAGGCAGCATAGTTCTAAGTTGTCTAAGCCTAAAATTTCAAGTCTGGTGGCATAAGGTATTCTATTGTGAGTAGAGGAGTGGAAATGTGGGAGAAAATACAGATAACTGAGAAATGCCCTATTCCTCTGCTCAACTCCAGGAAACTACAATGAGGAATTTCAGTATCATTCAACAAAAAGCAGAATGGGAAGTTCCAAAGAAGACACAAGATTGGATCTTTGTCTAGCTGCACTTGGAACTGAACCAGCAATATCTCAGGAGTCCATTGTAGGTTCTCTTTGGGGTAAAATGAGATGGAGATCCAGAATCATAAATCTTGGCTTGGGGTCCCCCAGCTTTTGACTTCACAAGAGAATCAGAACAGTGATGTAGTTAAGATTTCTCCTCTCAGCCGCCACATAATGGAGGCGGGATATGGGGAAGAAGGGCCCTTTCACACCCAGAAATCTACAGATGAACAAGGACAATGGAGGGCCTAAAGAAAGCTCATATTGTTTCTCTTGAAAAGACATGCCCAAGGATTCCCCCATGGCCAAGTTCAAGGCAAGTGTTGAAAGATAGGGATGTCGGCTTGGGTGAGACGGTGGGAACCTCATGCTAATTTCCACAGTGCAAAGGTACAAGGCTAGAAAATCTGCATGGGTGATTATTCATTGCCCATCCAGCCTTAGACAGTGGTCCTGTGCCCCTCCTCCACCTCCCACCCAAGAGCACATTAAACAGAAACAATGAGGTTTGATTGCCATCTGCTCAAAAAGGGGGGGAGGGGTGTGCATAAAAAGAAGGGGAAGGTGCCCGTCCCAGCACGATAAAAATGACAGATTTTATGGCAAGATAGATGGAGATCGGCTGTATAATACGTCTGTCTATCAGGCAGCAGACAGAGATGGTTTGATCATAAATCATCTCAGCCTAACCGTGGTCATTGCCACTGTCAGTCACATACTGCTTCCCAGGTTTTGGCATCCAGCACTGAATCTGCAACATCACTCCAACTTATGGTATTCAATACATTTAGGGCATTCTGAAGCACAGAAAATCCGTTTGCAGCTTAAAAAAATAAGCTGTAATGGATTTGAACAAGTATTTATAGGAGCCTTTCTCTCTCCCTCTCTCTTCCTTCTTTCTCCTTTCTTTCTTTTTTCTTTTTTTCTTTCTCTTTCTTTTTCTTTCTCTTTTTCTTCCTTCCTTCCCCCTCTCTCTTCTTACTCTCTTTCTCTCCCCCCCTCTCCCCGCTCTCTTTCCTCTTTTTTCCCAGTATGAGCTTGGGTGTGGATGATTTCTGTGTGAAATAGACTACAGCAACATTTCGATCAAACTGTATTGCATGCACACAATTCAAACAGAAATAAAGCTACAGATATAGCAGCATCCAAGTCTGCTGAAGGAAGTGAGCTTTAACTTGCCACCTGTATTCCCAAGAGCTGTGGTCTGATTTAAACAGGCCAATCAATGCACACCATTTCAGAGATTTATATGTCATCTTAATGCCCTCCTAAGGCAGCTTTCATCTGCAAGTGGGTGAATATTGCCAAGATGGCAGGCATCAAAATGCAAATCGGATGCCTTCTTAATGTCGTTTTCTTCCATGAACACACTGGCACACATTAAAAAATGAAATTCTGATGGCCTCTTCCACATGTTTCCAACCAAAATGGTCCTAAGCTTTCTTTTGCCAATTGGGCCCTAATTTTTCTATCTCTATCATCTATCTACTGTATCTATCTAATCTTTCTATCTCTGTCTATCATCTATCTAACTATTTATCATCTATCTATCTATCTATCTATCTATCTATCTATCTATCTATCTATCATCTATCTATCTATCTATCTATCTATCTATCTATCATGTATATGAACAATGAGAGAAAAGGGGGTGGGAAGGTGAGGTAAAGTTTGAATTACAATGCTACATCATTGTAGCACCATAGGACCAATTTTTATTTCCTCCTGGGGCTTAATACAATTAATACAAAACAAACAAGAGGTTTTTTTTTTCAAACTTAGTGTTTTCTAGATATATTGGAAGGCAATACATGAATTAAGAGAACTGAAATCTAACTCATCTGCAAAGAATACCAGCTGAGATGAAATGATGTAAAGGATTTGTACAAGACTGGAAGTTGAGTCATGGCAAGTGGACTTGTTTTCTTGTTGTTTTGAAAACATTTTGATGTTCATCCAAGTAACTTTTTCAAACTGAATAAGTTGGGAGGGGGTGAAATCTGAGTAGGCACAGAATCGTTGTCATTTGCTAACTCCTAAAATTCTTAGGGGTCATTAAGTATGGCCTTCTTGGTGAAACTGTGAAGTGGTCTTGAATTTCTTGTGGAAGTCTGAAGCAGCTACTTGGATAAGCAGCAAAACATTTCAAGTGGTCAGGACAATAAGTCCAACTGCCATTACTCAACTTCCAGACAATTCTACATGGATGACTGAGAATCTGCATCAATAGAAGAGAATATTTGTAGTTCAGGGTTGAATTGTGGGGTATTTGATCCTTTCTGTGTCTAGTTTAGCATTGATGATGTTACTTAGTTTGGCACTGAAACATCTGCAAGAGAACAAGACGCCACATGTAAAGAACCATCAAAATTTATTAACCCACTACCAGTTACAGAGCATCACATTTTTAAACAGCAGGAAAGTCAGAAAATATAGGACGCACATAATTTCCTGGAAATGAAGTTCCACAAACATTCAACCACCCAGATAGCACATTTCTTCTGAAAGTTGGTTGAAAAGAATTCAAAAATTTTCTTTGGGAAGAGACATCTGGTAGGACTCTCAATTCAGTGGACAAACTTCCACCTATTTTAGGAACACCCCCCCCATAATGGTCCCATGACTTTAAAAATGTTCTGACCAAACTGAACCTACTCCAAGAAAATTATTGCCTATTACAAACAAACAAAGGCAGTTAACCCTAATCCTTTAAAATGTTAGTGTTCTGGCAAAAACTTGCTAGATTTTAGCTAATCTTAAAAAGCTAAGCAAGGTTAAGTCTGGTTAGCACATGAATGGGAGACCAAAAGAAATTCCCAAGCTATAAGTTAGACTGGAAAGAAGGAAAAGAAAACTCTGTAGTAAGCAGCCATATTATCTACCATATTGCTGGCTACGGAACAAATGGAATTGGCTATGAAATCATCAGGAAGTGAGCTTCGCTCAAAGGACACTTTATCTTCCAGATGCAAGAATTTTAAAAATATAATTATCAGGCTTTTTTTAAATGAAGGGATATTCATTCACTTGTCCTGAATCTGAAATATGGGGGGGGGGGGCGGAAAGTCTGATATGTTCTAAGTGAGATATCTTAATCTTGAAACTGGAAGCAGGAACCAATTTCTCATTGCTCATGATCTTCTCTGGACTTGGAATCTAAGTATGAAACATCTCTAAGAAGCTCCAGAGATGTAAACTGGACTAGGAATCCAAAAAGGCTTTTCAGAAGATAGAAATGGCAAAACCATTTTTGTAGTGTTGTCAAGGAAACCAAACCAACTTCCCCACTATTCTTAGCTTAACCCAAGTTAAATTGGTTATGGAGCTGTCCTTTAACCCAGTGCTGAAAGAATTACTTGGGTGTGTGTGTGTGTGTGATATCTCAACATATTCTAGTGGAGATTAATACATTTATTATACCACATGCCACAATATATTAAAGTCCAATTCATCAGATGCATGAGAACCAACTTAACCACACATGGACTAATCCTTAAAATAACACAGAATCTCTGTTGTTCTCTCTCTCTTTTTCCAATCAACAAGACTAAGTCCCAAATGTTATAAGTTAATAATAACATGATAGCAGTCTTTTTTTTAAACAAAGTTTTTTATTTTTTACAACAAACATACAAACAAAACATAAAAACATAAAACCCTCTTTCAATTATATACATACAGTGTGTCAGTTGGTTACCATCTTTTGTGCTATCCTTTTTTTACCATTACTCACAAGTTATATAAACTCTCACCTTATCGGTCTAGCTTGTGCTTATATAATATCAATTATTAAACATTCATTTAACTATTTTTCCGTCATTTTATATGAGATATTCTAATTTTCATTATGATTTAATCTTATACATTCATCCAATGGTTATATATTTTATACTGTATTCTTTATCAATCTATTAACTTTTATTGTAAGGCTTACTAATCTATTTCTTTACCATGTTTTTTTATCGAACCATTGATAAAATAAATCCCATATCATATAAAATTGTTTATCCTCTTGTTCTCTAATTTCAAATGTCAATTTACTCATTTTGGCACAGTCCATGATTTTCTTAATAATTTCCTCCTGCATAGGTATTTTTTCATTTTTCCAATTCTTAGCAAATACAATTCTAGCTGCTGTTAAAACATTTACAATCAAATATTTCAATTCTTTACAATCTATTTATGGTATAATTCCCAATAAAAATATCTCAGGTTTAAAGTCTATGTGTTGTTTTGTCATTTTTTCCAACCATGTGTGGCTTATAGTCCAATATCTTTTTGCATCCAAGCACGTCCACCACATGTGGTAATATGAACCAGGTATCTGATGACATTTCCAACATTTGTCCGATTTATTCTTGAACATCCATGCAATTCTTGTCAGGGGTAAGTGCCACCTGTAAAATATCTTATACAAATTTTCTTTATACGAAGGTGACATTGTCATTTTATAATTTTGAGACCACAATTTTTGCCATTTATTTAGGTCAATCCCATATCCGAAATTAAAATGATAGCAGTCTTATCCTGGGAAGATGGAGGGGCTTTGGGTTCCTCCCCATGCCAGGACTTGGTGATTTTGTCATTTTGGATCCTGGATGGGGTTGTACTTTGCCAGACTGAACTGGTGCGCTATTTGGGGGGGTCAGTAGCTAAGATGCTGAACTTGTCAATCAGAAAAGGTCGGTAGCTCGCTTCCCCCCCCTCTCTCTCCTTCCCTCCCTCCCTCCCACTCTCTCTCCCTCTCTTTCCCTCCGTCCCCCTCTCCCTCCCTCCCTCTCCCTCTTTCCCTCCCACTCTCTCCCTCCCTCCCTCTCTCCCACTCTCTCTCCCTCTCTCTTTCCCTCTCTCCCTCCCTCCCCCTCCCTCCCTCTCCCTCCCCCTCTCTATCTCCCTCTCTTTCCCTCCCCCTCCCTCCCCCTCCCTCTCCCTCCCTCCCTCCCACTTTATCTCTCTCCCTCCCCCTCCCTCCCTCCCTCCCACTTTATCTCTCCTTTCCTCTCTCCCTCCCCCTCTCTCCCTCTCCCTCCCTCCCACTCTGTCCCTCCCTCCCTCCCTCCTTACCCCCTCTCTCTCCCTCCCTCTCTCTCCCTCCTTCCCTCTCTCCAAAGCAAGGTAACACAGGGGGCCGGGGTGGAGAGAAATATTTTAGGTTGTAGGTCAGCAAATAAATGAAATAACTTTTGGGGGGTGGGGGAAAGCCCCAGTGGGGCAATCCCATTAAACTGAATGGATCTGACTTCTAGATAGAAAACCGATCAACATGGCACTTGTAAACTTGGAGGGGGGGGGGGTGAGAGCAAGACTGAAGTCTTTGTGTGCCTTTCACAACACCTGCCCCCCACCCCACCCTTGGAAAACCCTTTCTTCCCAATCCAGGCACCTCACTTGGAACCATTTAGCTCTTTTTCCTACTATTGATAGCTGACACCGCCTTCCCTCCTAGCGAGGTTTTTTCCCTCCCCTCCCCCCGGCTTTAGGACAGTTTTAGATCTGTCCCAGACTGGCCTGTTTTCTCTTCTTTCGCGGGCTCCTAATTTATTTCTCCCCCCCCTACACACACACTCGCCTTCCTTTACGGGTGGGGTGGGGAGAAAGGAAAATAAACTACTCTCTTGCTTCCCTCCTCTCTCCGCCCCTGGCTGGGGGAGTTGGTGGAGAGAAAGAGCGAGCGAGAGCCGTGGAACTTTATTTGGGGGGACGGGCGGAGTGGGGCAGGGAGCGCGAAGCCCATAGAAGGCCCCGCACAATGGGGGTTTATTCAAATTTGTTTAGAGTCGAAGGGATTTGCATGAAAAATGTGTGAGAAACGCCGGCGCCACTGACCTCATCGCCAGCTGCCATTGACGTTCAATTACAGGCTGAATAGCTGGAGCGGTAGAAGAGACAGGGACGTGCCGAGAATCCAGCCAGGCCCCGCGGAGGGTGAGAAAGGCCTCCATTACCCCCCGTCCGCCCCCTTCCCCTGAAGGAATGCGGGCAGGGGTCCTGAGCGCTCGGCCCTCCGCTCCCAATCGCTCCCCGGCCTTCTTGCCCAATGCCAGCGCCAATGGGCCCGTGGGGAGAAGGGGTGGGGGAATGTCTTCCTCTCCTTTGATCCCTCGCAGAAATTCGAAAAGGGAGCCGTCGGAGTGTTTTTTTTTTTTTTTTTAAAGGAGTGCCGATAGATATGTGCAAGTTTCTTAGGAGGAGAGAAGGAGGGAGGGAGGGAGGAGGGAAGGAGGGAGGAAAAAGGAAGGAAGAAGGAGGGAGGGGGGAGGAGGGAGGGAAGGATGGAGGGAAGGGAGGAAGAAGGAAGAAGGAAGAAGAGAGAGGGGGGAGGAGGAAGGGAGAAGGAAGGAGGGAAGGAAGGAAGGAAGATCTTGACTCTCCCACCCCAGGGAGCAAGGACTAACAAGGTCACCCTATCTTAGATATGTGCTCACCAGGTAACTGCAAGGCAGGAAGGTAAGATGGGCTTCTAAATGCTACCAGCATCCAAAAAGATGGCACACTCCCCAGCTGTTTTGTGGTTTGTTTGTTTTTCTGGCACGATGGGCTTGCCCTTGATTAACATGAGCATATTTTACAGAATGTTCCGATTCTTTGAGTTCCCAGGACACCCTGAGCCCTAATCAAATCAGGAGGGGCTGCTAGGCTAAAATGCCTGAAGTTGCATGTGGTCTGAAAACACATGGTAGGTTGCTCACTTTTACCAAGGAGTTAGTCTCTATGAGCAGGATTTCCTTCCAAGCGCCTGTGTTCATACAAGTTGATTTAGGTGGCTGAGTTAAAAGCTTAGCGTAGGGGTCCCCAAACTTGGCAACTTTAAGACTTGTGGACTCCCAGAATTCTCCAGCCAGCTATACTGTTGCCAAGTCTGGAGACCTCTGGCTTAGCGGCTGCCTGTGTGTGTCCAGTTTTCTGACCTTGGGAAGTTGTGATTTTAGTTTGCTGGGTGCGTTACTGCATAATGTAGTAAAACCCAGGAGTCTTGCTAACTTCATAGTTCAGCATAATGAGCAAGTGCAGAACTATCTCCATTAACTCTGGTGTAAACACAAATGGTAAATGTGTTCAGACAGGATCTCTCATACAGACAAAACAGTTCAACTGCTATCAGCTGGAAGCAAAGCAAAGCAAGAATTGGTAACAGAAACTTCAGCTTGGGGCAGGAAAGGGCCTTTCAAAATTGTACAAGCGTACTATAGCCCTATATTGAGTTCTTGTTGTTCTCTGAGCTTGTCTCCCTTCTGGAAGTTCTGTCACCAGGCTAGGAAACCAGAGGTGGTATTTAGCAGGTTCTGACCAATTCTGGAGAACCAGAAGGCAAATCCCACCTCTGACTGGCCCCGCCAACCCCATCTCTTCTCTGCCTCCCATTGAGTCCCAGCTGATCGGCTGGGTCTTCTTTGGTTGCCCTGAAGAGGAGAACGGAGCTGGAAAGCAGGTTAGTGGGGTGGGGAGGGAATGAGATTTTGCAGTATCCTTCCCCTGCCACACCCACCAAGCCACACCCAGAGAACTGGTAGTAAAAAAAAATTGAATACTACCACTGTAGGAAACCCCATTAGTACCAAAGTTTCCTAGCTTGTGATGTGCGGCTGAGGTTGGTTCACACTTCCTTGGAAGGAACCAAGTCTCCAGAAGATGCATGGACTCTTTCCTCTTATGCATGAAAGCTAGACCATCCTTCAGTGGACTATGCATAACTCACTGGGGACTTCAGATCACGGCCAACTACAGTCTTACCATAAAAAGTAGAAGAAGCTCTCGTCTTATTTTGCTTGGCTTCATTCCTGCCCCCACCTTCCCCACCTGTAATTGAATTATAGCATTTGATATTATCTACCTACCTAC
>NW_020769351.1:10432145-10453259 GCF_900518735.1 Pseudonaja textilis
ACTCACAAGCCCATCTCCAGGGTATTTTGTGCAAGGTCAATATATATATTGACCTTGCACAAAATACCCTGGAGATGGGCTTGTGAGTGGAGACTTTGGGAATTCGAGTCTCTTTAGTAGCCAATGAGGACTGGTACTATGAAACAAAGCATTAAAAAAAAAAGCTGGTCAGGTTTACCTCTTCCTTGATTGAGGTAGGGCCTTTCCTACAACTGGTATTACGACCTCATTGTTGTGTTAACAATATACGTATGGGGGTTAGGAAGGGAGGGGGAACTTCTTATTGTTTCCCTGGGTGAAAGATCAAGGAATGGTCTTGTGTCAACTTGTCAACCACATTGTAGCTTATAAAGGCCCAGCTCCTGGAGTGTTGTGTGTTGTATTTTACTCTATTGTCTCAATTTGGTAGAGAACTGAGTTAATTTAGTGAACTGCAGGTAAATAAAGGAAGTGATAGTGTATTCTGGAAGAAGGGCAGGAGAAGTGGGGAAAATTAATCTCTACACACTAAGCCCAGTGTGTGTGTGTGTGTGTGTCTGTGTGTCTGTGTGTATGCCATTACCTTTCTCTGGGTTTTGTTTCATTTATTCAATTCTTCCACGATATTGGGAAACAGTGATAATGTCCCTTTCTTCCTTTTCTTTTGTGATAGTTTTCTCACTCTTTCTCCACTTCCTAATTCATAACTGAAAGAAGAAGGCCAGGCATCTTCCCCTCTTGAACCCTTAGGATCTGGAAATACAGAAATTAATCAGAAAAGAGAAAAGATGGGCTAGAGAAAAATAAAACCCATTTGGATTCATGCTTAGCACTAAGGCATTCTCCCATATTATTATGAAGTGGTGTGCTGGTTTTAACCCAGATGTTGCAGCTTGTAGATCATGGTTTATGAGCTGGTGTTACAGGCCAAACCAGCTTCTAGAAGAGACAGAGAAAAAAAGCAATGAATGAAAAGGGGTAACAATCTCTGGTAAATCTCCTTTCCTCTGACCTTAATACCCCTTTTGTAAAAGGTATGGACAATTGCTTAAAACTAAGGGAGGATTGAATTTAACTTCAAATTAAATAGCCAACAGAATGCGGTAATGCAGGTACATAGTTGTAGCCTTTTGCAAAATATATATTTTTTAAAATGAGGGTGTTGTGAAGGATTATAACCAAGGCTTGATTTCCTCAGCATCTGTGACAATCTGCCTCTGCCAACGGGGCCCCAACTGAACCCCACAACTCTCACTGTCCCATCACTTGGTAGTTGGCTTTTATGCTGTAAGAACATCACCATTGAAAATGGTGCAAATGAAATCTCAGCTCTTCCTCCCTGCCTATAAAAGAAAGAAAGTCAGAATACTACATATCTATGCAAGACACTTCAAAGATAAATTCACCCCAAATTCCAGCAGTGAAAAGGGACAAAGAGAAAATGATCTCTACCAAAAGGGGGAAAATTGTAAGAAAGAGACATTAAGTGATGCCTTTTAAGTTGTGTGAACATTTAGGATCTCTTTGTAAGGAGAGAGTTGAGACCTTGGATAGTAACCAAGGCCATTTCTCAAAGGCATTTAAGAATTTTGGATACAGTTCAGAACTTAGAACTTAAAGGCAGCTTTCTTCACAAAGGGATCCGATATAAAATGAGATAAGAGTGTAAAGGTGGAAGTGATTAGAACATCTTCTTTTCTTGGGATCCCATCTCTAGGAAAGGTTGGAAAAGATGCTCCCTTAAATATAGAATAGAATTCTTTTATTAGCCAAGTGTGATTGGAGACACAAGGAATTTGTCTTGGTGAAAATGCTCTCAGTGTACATAAAGGAAAAGATACACTCATCAAGAATCATAAGGTACAACAATAATAGTTATAGGGTACAATAAGCAATGAAATCACACTAGGAAACAGTCAATATAATTCCTTGTGTGTCCAGTCACACTTGGCCAATAAAGAATTCTATTCTAAATCAAATGTTTGGGCAATCTGATGGTGCCTGCTGAAAGTTGTAGGCCACAGCTCTCACAATCCTTAGCATCAATCAATGTGGGTGGAGGCTGGTGGCGTTGGAGATCAAAATGGCTGGAGAACATCTTAGTCATGACCATTCAATTATACATCAGGTCCTATTCCTAGGATACTGAGTGAAGTACAAGAAGTTGGACACTGCAGAGGATCAAAACCGGCCAAATCAAAACCTACCTTTGACCACATTTTCTTTAGTTGGAAATACAAATTAAAAACAGCTTAATTACTCTCCCATGATAGATATGGTAAATTTTCACTTCTATCCCATACATTTTACTCTTAGGTAACTCAGTTTGCAGCTACAGAGGGCTGCACTTGGGGATGTGGGGTGGGGGCAAACCATGGATGCTCACTTTGTGCACCTCCCATTTTCTATTAGGCCCTGAGAAAGTTTCTAATGGATATGGAAGGGCCCCTGGGTCTTGGTTGTTTAACCATAAAAGTCATCCCATTATCTGGAGGTGGTGAATATTTGATGGATTCAAGGGTTTCACGAAAGCTCTGAATTAAACTGACTTTCTAATTTTATCAGGACCAAACCAGGAATGTACTGTTTGGATTGGAGAAATTCACACACACACCCTAAAATTCTTCTACAATATGAATACAGTTGCCATTAAAAACAATAACAGTAACACTGGGAGAAGGGAAAGGAAGATCTGGTTAACCTCTAGAAGCATTGCATGACTCCATACAACACGATAAACCCAGGCTTCTTAATCTAAACATGTATTCCCATCACTTACACACAAGCCAAGGGTGCGGTCTCCAGAGTACTTAAAGCCATGTTGGTCTACTCATGTTGGAATCTTCTTCCAGAGGTTCCTGGAACCCTGGCTAATAGATTCAGTAGAATGCAGTAGATTCAGTAGAATGTGTCAGCATTCACACATCACAGTGAATCCTGCTGTCATTTATTAGATTTTGATTTGACAGAATGAATATTACAACCTGTATCATATTGTTTGCAAAGTCTTTGCTCATTCTATAAGCTCAGCTATACAGTCAGCCAATAAACCATAGATATGCAGATAATTATCATATTTTTTTCAAATTCCACGTGTACTAAATAAATCGTAGGGTGGCTTTATTTATATGAACATGGCCACTCTGGACCACTTCATTCTAAGTGTAGACATTATGTGTAATATTAGTGCATAACTTTAGCACTAGACAAAATCAGTGGTGCCTTAGGTCAGGATTTTATTGCAGACATCTCACTCTCCCATCAAAGGAAGGAAGGAGGCTCACAAACCCAGATTCTGAAGTAAATTAATGCACTCTGCAAAATAGAGGAAGAAGGACATTAAGAATTAGCATTTATTTACCCAAATGCACCAATGATTAGCCAAGAAAGTCAGTCTGGTGTAGTGGTTAAGGTATCAGACTAGAAACTGGGAAGCGATGAGTTCTAGAACTGCCTTAGGTGCAAAGCCAGCTGGATGACCTTGCGCCAGCCACTTTCTCTTAGCCCTAAGGGAAAAGAAAGGCAAAAGCAAATCTCTTCCAAATTCTAGCCAAGAAAACTGCAGGGACTTGTCCAAGATAGTCTCTTGGACTCAACACAGACTTGACACCCCCCCCTCTCAAAACAACAACAACAAACAAACCCTGATAGATTCGTTAAACATTCCAACTTGCAAAACAAACTGGAAGTCTGCTCAAGGGATTAAAATATGCCCTTGGTTTGTGGCAGCTTCTTATAATTGGACAAAGGGCCACAGGACTCCTAGCAGATTTTAATTTTTGATGGAGCAAGAGAAATTGGTTTGTTTCCTTTCCTACCAGAAATTCTCCTTGACCTACCCTCCTGGACTTAAAGAAGACTACTCAAAATCTTGACCCAGAGCTTCTAAGTTCCGCAAAGCTCTTCATTGGACTAGGGTTGATTTTTCGGTTGACCAAAATAAAAGTATTGCTCTAATATAAATTTGAGGATTCTTTTGACTGCCAATAGAGCTGCCCTCACTTACTGGCTGGATTCAGGTGATACATCAAAATGATAAGGTGCTTTATTCAATATACTCGACGTTTAAGCAACTCAATGAGCAACCCTCACAATGGAACTCTTCCTGTTTGATGGAATCTCTCCAGATTCATTTTATTCTAAAGCAACTTCAAAACAATTTCTTCCGCTTCCTTTTCCATTTGCACCCCATTTCTTTGCACAAGGCTTTCTGTCAATGTTGGCCAAGCAGATTGTGATGCAGGAATGTACTGACATGGAGCCACGTAGGACCATAATTAATTGCATTTCACTTTAAAATAAAAATAAAAATAAGGGACTGAATTAAATATCTGGGAAATCTCTATTGCTTCTACTTTGGGGTGCCAGTTGACTCTCATTCCTTTTCCTTTTTGCCTGATAAAACTGATTTTCTATGACTGCCTTGCTGGGCATGTTCTAACATTACCTGGGTCCATTCTCGCCCTGCAGGATCCTTTGTTTGGTGTGATTCTTTGCCTTCTTCTTGTCTTGTGAATTTCAATTTATCAGATTTATCAAGCAGATGTTATACCCTGGTCCGATACCCATCTGTTTGAGGTCCCTCCCAGCCTCGATCTGTTGAGCCAAGTTTTTTGAAGCATCTATTGGATTTCAGCACCGGCGTGCAACAAGGAAGGCAGGAGGGGGTGGGAACCTGCTGACCATTAAGTCACAAATTCCTTTAGTCACTTTCTCAATGTTTCTAGTCCATAAGAAGTGAAATGCAAAGGGGGAGGGGGCAAGCAGGTACAGCCCGAGTACTTTCTGGCTCCAAAATAAAACTCAACCACTTCTGAACATGTCACTTTTGATTCATTTTCTTGTGAAGAGTGCTTAGGGGGAAAACACATAAAGAGGAGAAGAGGGGGGCAGCAGGAGGAGGAGGAGGAGGAGGAGGAAGAGGAAGAAGGAGAAGGAGAGGAGGAGGAAGAGAAGAAGAAGAAGAGGAAGAGGAAGAAGAAGAAAGAAAGCATTGATCTAGAATCAGTAGGTAGATTGTCAGCTTTGGGGAAAAAAAGCACTCCAATTGTTAAGATTCTTGATGTCTGTGGAGATTCTCAGCCATCCAGGACACAGTTTTCCAAAAGGTGTTTTTTTTTTTCAGAAGGCAACTGCACTTTCGCATTTTTTTTTCCCTTGACGAGATTTTGCTTCTCATCTGGGAAGCTTTGTCTTTTCTTCTTGAATGAATAAGCTTCTTCAATGAGAAGCAAAACCTCCTCAAGGGAAAAAAAACCCAAGAAAATACAGTTGCCTTTTGAAAAAGAAAAAAGTACCATTGGGAAGATGGAGAGGACAGTCATTTAATTGAGATGAAATTAGAAATAAAGCAGCGGAGTCCATTCGCCAAGGTCCAATGACCCTGGCAGAAGTAGACAAGGCACCTTACACAAGATGGGCAGTAAAGACCCTAGCCCTAAGCCTAACCAATGGATCTGTTACAACTGGATATGAAACTGTAGCAGACTTTTTAAGATGTAATATTTCTCACTTAAGTGGGCAGTTATAAAGTTGGAAAGTTCACTACTTGCTTCTCTTTTGAGACAAATACACCCTCGTCCTCTGTTATGTGTCAAAAACTTGCACACTGAGAGAATAAGGTTGGGTGCAATTCTCTACAAAATGCAAGGGATTTTTTATTACTGTTAAGATATAGTATTTTTTTCCTTTGTAATCTGAAGTGGCAGGGCCTCAAAAGTTTATCTTGCTTTTTTAAAAAAAATAGGCAAATCCATTTTTTACACTCTGTAGAAACCGATTTATATCGACAGGTGGAGTGATTGCAATCCTATTTATAATTGGGACTGGATTTTATGGCTAGCCCTGTTTCGGTTCAGAGAATGCAATTCTTATACTTCTTCTCTAAAGTAAAATAATCGCAAATGCTAAGTATTAAAGATTAAATGTTCACTCTGTATATTTGCAATAACTCTTCCTTCTGGTGGGGCTTGGATAAAGGGGAAAAAACCCTCAACCCTTCTATGGGAGCTCATACAGAAACACCCTTGTCCAAGATTTCAGCACCACCTGTAAATTATATGGGTCTTCAGCTTTAGATAGCTTGTCTTCTAAGCCCCTGGAGCAGGGACAAGATAAAGGTACTCATCTGTTACCTTATGAGAAAGGATGTTTGCACACTGAATCGACATGTGGAAGGAGCGAGCATGATTATAGATTAGATGTACAGTGTTTCCACATTTCTGAATGGGTGGGAGGGCTTTAGGCAGACAGTAATCATATAGTTGACAGTTCCTCCAGTAAGATACTCTGTGGATTGAACTATTTAGCAATGGTGGGGGCTGAGAAGGAAGCAAATGAGATAGATAGACTAGTGGGAGCCGGTGAAGTATTTCTCTCCCCCTCCCTCTTTACCTCTTGTTCTTTTCCTCCTTTGATCGCCTGCCCAACCTTCATCCTTGCAGAAATCTCAAACCTTTGGAACAGGACCTTGGGAAAGTGGCTAATTTGGCAGTCAGTTTCATTGAGTTCCAGCCTTATTCCCAAGTAAATATTTTTCAGCACAGCTCATACTGAAAAGTGCCTGCCGGGCCTGGAAATTGGAAACTCCTAGATTGATAGAGAGATCCATTTAATTCCCTCTTTTGGGGTGTGAATTTAGGGCCTTCTAAAAGCAATATCTAATATTATAATAATGAATTATGCAGACAGAATTATAGTCATAGTAACAGGTGAATAAAAGCAGGTGGTTTTCTATATAAAATAAGATAGCTCCATTTCGGGGTAGTGTTTCTATTTGCACCTTTCCTCCATTGTTCAAATATTATTCTCTTCTTTCATGGAAATTCTCCTTAATCTGTTGAATGACCTAACTCATTTTTTTACATTTGCACCAAGCAATAACCAAGTAGGTGGGACCCATGCAACAGGCTACCTACCCTCAAAAAAACAATATTTAACTAAGAGTAAAATTCCAAATCTAGCATGTTTTGAGAACAGAGCATCTGTACAAATGGTGATTAGGAATTGCAGTCTTCATATCAGTCTACACTTCCCCCCACACCTGTTTGCTTGACTTCCTGCCAAATGAACTTCCTTCCTTTCACATTCTGAACACAAGTCATCCAAGTGAGAAGATAAAATAAAACTAAAACAAAGACATTTAGTGGAAGGTAAATCCTTAGGATTGGGGAAAAAATCCTCCCTGACTTGTCTTGAGATCTTCTGAATCTCGATTAATTCCACTTACCTGGAATGTGGATTTAAGAAATAAAGGATGGGGGGTTTTTTGCTCCCCAGTTGAGAGAGGCTAAAAATTGGATCCTTTGGTTTTTGTGGAAATTATTCTCAAAAGCTCCAAGAATTCTCTGCAAAGTGGGGGAAGGAAGCTGTATCAGAAATCGTGACACCATTTTAGGGATTTGTAGAGGTGGAGAGAAATGATAAGGTAAAGGAATTTAATCAATTAGTTTAATACATTTGCATGCAATTGGGAGTGGATAATTGAGATCAGCCACTGTTACTAATTGCAGCAGATGGCTACTCCTGAATGATCTCTGCCATCTATAATAATAACAACAACAACAACAACAACAACAACAACAACAACAACAATAATAATAATAATAATAATAATAATAATAATAATAAATAATAATAAATAATAAAAACTAAGCAATGCTGGTTTGGTTAGATGTTGACTGGGGGACCACAAGGAAATCTCAAGGTTTTAGGCTGGGAGTCAGGAAGCACCCCAAAGAAGCCAATGGCAATACTGTCTATTTCTATATTATTGTCAAGTCAACTGTCATGGATATACCCATCAAGTCACCAAGAGTTGGAAGCGAGACTTTAACCTATTGATAAAGAATTATAGTAAATTATTGGTTTGTAAGAGAATACACTAGACTTCTCCACACAAGGGTTGAATTCTGGCAACAGACTAAAGAAGGCTAAAATGTGTTTGGGCACTAAAACAATCAGTTTGCATGTGCCACATTTTCATCTTCAGGCGGAATAGAATTCACTGTTTGAGCTTTGGTTTTGATGTGAACAATCTTTAAATCAAGAGAAAGGGGCAACAGAGACTTGACTTCCTCACGTTTTGTGATGAGCTTTTTTTTCCTGGGATGAGGAAGGACAGGAGGCGGCGATTACAACGCCTCTTTGTGGAAGGTGGGAAGCTTCAAATAGAAGCTTCCAACTTTGTTTGGCCAGGCTTTCTAAATTATTGGATTTTGCGTGTTTCTGAGAAGGGGGGAGGCGTTAGCCAGCTGACTTGGAATTCTGGGAACCGTAGTCCAAAATATCTGGAGGGCCTCAGCATGGAGCGTGGTGCTCTTACGCTAACGGGCACAGAATACAGAAATTTCTCCTTCCGAAATTCGATAGGCCCACAAATCACTAGTGGCTACTTCTTTGGAAAAGCAAGTCTAAAAATTTTTCTGCGCTGCGAAGAGGTGGCTTATCGCCCTATACGGAGGGCGCCGTTGGACTGAACGATTATTTACATAATCGTAAATCCATAACCGTTTTGTTAAGCGGTGGCGACGGTGCTTTTTCGGTTGGAGCTAAAGGAAGGAGCCCGCGGTGCTTTTGCTAATCGGGCTGTTTTAGCTCTATTTTGCTTCTGTGGCTAAGACTCTGCAGCGGATAGACCCCAGGTTCTCTTTCCAAACCGTTTTGCTGACGGCAGAGAAGAAAAGAGGCCGCTGTAGTTTGACTAGATTCGTAAACACACAAACAAAAAAGGGGGGGAGGGGAAGGGGGGCGTCGGGAGATTTCTGGAAGGCCGGTTCAACGAAGAGCCTCGGTTAAATGCCGTGCAGAAAATTACCGTGGAGGTTTAACGTGAGAGCGTGGCAAAGTTCGGGAAGAGGCTGGGTGCTAATGGATTTTTGAACCGATAGGACGGCCTATTCTCTCCCCACCACGCCCCTCGACACATTTAAATCCTTTACAATAATCCTCCCCTTCCATGCGTGTGAAAAGTAGTGCAAATGGTACTTTCCGAATGTAATGTGATATATAGATTAAATTCCCAAATGCGCGCTCTCTCTCCCCCCTCCCCCTCTCTCTCTCTCTGTATGGGAGAGCGAGAGGGAGGGAGGGAGAGCGAGAGAGAATTTTTCTGGCCATATCTCCCCGTTATTTGCAAAATGCAGGCAATCCTCTTTAGCCCACTTTCAAAGTGATTAGCAGAAGGAAGCCAGCTCTACCGCCGTCCGTTCCCCCTTTCCCTTCCCCATGCACAAATATTTTTTAAAAAACTTGCACGCCAAATAATCCAGTGCATATTAAACAGGGAGGTTAAAAATCTAAAAAAAAAGGCGCCTCCGTTTCCTTAATCAATGACAAGGCAAGCAGAGTTTTCTTCACTCCAGAGTTGCTCATTTTATCCAGAGCGCCTTCATTTTGACCGCAGGGACCGTGGCTTATGGAATAGGACGAAGTGAAACTCAGGCTCAGCAGCCAACTATTTAAAGTGGGTGAGTGAGCCTGTACGCAAATCTACCCCTGAGTAAGAAGGTGGAGGACCTTCCTCCCCCTCCCTCATCCCCCCATTGGAAGAAATCGCCGGTTCTCTGGATGCTATGGTGTTGCTAAATACTGGCTAAAAGGAGGGGGAAATTTACGTTTCTCTCTGGGGTGGGACCCAGCTGTGCCTACCTACAATCAACACCTAGGCATATCAAGACTACGGGGAATTGATCCACTGCCTTCACCCAACGTGGCATGAAATCTCAAATTTAATCCAATGGGGGGGGGAATTGGTGGAAGGCTTGGGGGGGCCCCTAAACCAACCCGATGAGTCCACCCCTAGGCAACCAATATAAGTCCAGGGAAAATGGGTGTACAGCAATATTACTTAGACTTATATACCACTTCACAGTGTTTTACAGCCCTCTCTAAGCTGTTTACAGAGTTAGCCTCTCACCCCCCAACAATCTGGGTTCTCATTTGACGCACCTCAGAAGGATGGAAAACTGAGTCAACTTTGAACTAGTCAGGAATCAAACTCCTGGCAATGTGAGCAGAGTTAGCCTGCAATACTGCATTGTAACCACTGGGAAAGAAGGAAGGAAGGAAGACCACTTAGACTTATATACCACTTTACAGTGCTTTACAGCCCTCTCTAAGCTGTTTACAGAGTCAGCCTATTCCTCCCAACAATCTGGGTCTTCATTCTACCCACCTCAGAAGGAGGGAAGGCTGTGTCTGTTGTATCAATGCAGCCTCTTGGTTCCTTGTGCTGCTGCCTCCTCCCCACAGCTGAATATGTGGGATGAGTGATGGTGGAGGGCATTTATATGGGCATAGATCTTCGATTAATATACTGATAGATAGTGGACATCCCCCCCCCCCCCGCCAGTTATATGAGCTATGTGCTATAGCAGCAAAGTGAATGGAGTGGGGCCAGCTTACTTCTGAATCGAATGACTGTGATGGTGGTGGTCCTCTAACTCTAATATTGGAGGGGAAGGCTACAATCCGGGTCAGGCTCCGGGTGAAGAGAGTGAAGAAGGTGTGTCTATGGAGATTCTCAGTTATCCAGGTCATGGCTGTCCCAAAGGTGCTTTTTCAAGAGGCAACTACTGGACTTTCTTGTTCTTTGAAGACGTTTCGCTTCTCATCTAAGAAGTTTCTTAGCTCTGACTGAATGGTGAGGAAGGGAAGAATCTATATTCCTTGCCAACAGCTGGTCATTTGCATCCTTTTTTAGAGAGTCGTTGAGGCCACTTGGAGGTTTATCTGTATCCTCAGGTTCACCTGAATAGTGCAAATGGTTCGTGCAGTCTGCAATACCCACCCTGCAAATCTGTTCACACTCCCACGCCCTTCGAAGGGGGTTCACCCCAAAGCGCATGGCTAAAAGTCTATGGAGATTCTCAGTCATCCAGATCATGGCTGTCCCAAAAGGATGCAAATGACCACTGTCTGCAAGGGGTGTAAATCCTTCCATTCCCCACCATTCAGTCAGAGCTGAAGAAGCTTCTTGGATGAGAAGCAAAACGTCTTCAAAAGAAAAAAAACCAAGAGAGTCTAGTTGCCTCCTGAAAAAAGCCTCTTTGAGGAAGACGTGGGTTCTGCAGGCCGTGGTAAAGCAATCACGGGGCGCGTCCCTTTTCCCTTCCCCCCTCCCCCGCGACAATCTCTGCGCTTCTAAGTTGCTTTCTCTTTTCTGCTTTCCGTGGGGGGGGGAACCAACCTCCGCCTGTGCTGCGTGGGGAAAAACACGCTAACGTTTCCCTTAGCATGGGATCGTTGGCTCTGGGTTCCCCTCCTCCCACTTCTACCTGCTAATTCAGCCTTTCAGCCAAGTTGGGGAGAGTGTGGGGCGGGGGCAAGTGGGAGAGTCAGAGCAGAATCCCGCCCCCTTCGCGGGCAGCCATTTTGTGGCAGTGGGCGAGGATGGCATCTCCACCAGCTTTGCCTGCTATCGCTTCCCTCCCCACCCACCCCCTCCTCCACATCCCACGCCATGCCATTAAGGTGGCCCGGAAGGGGAGAGTGTGGAGAATGGACATGGCATCCCGACGCTTGCGGGGTAGAGAGGAGATTGGCAGAGGGGCAGATCTGACGGGGCAGGCAGGCTGGTGCAGTTCAGATATGCAAACGAGCTGGAACAGCAGTCCCGGTCAAAGCACGCTTCTGGCTACCTCATCGGTGCTCTCCACACAAGTCCACATCGGGGCCTGGAGGACGCTCAAGCCAACGGCCTCTTTCTTCAGAAGGGAATTGCAGGCCCCACCCGCTTCCATTTCTAGAGAGAGGGGTATCTAAGGCCATTGGCCACCAAAGTTTGGCCGATCAATTAGACCTCTTCCTCCGAGGTCTCCAAGTAGGTTGGACATGCTTCTGTTCCCACCCCAATATTCTGGGTATCCTTCTGATTCCTGCAACCCTTTGGTGCAAGTAATGTGTACACCCTAGAATTTGTGGTTTGCCAAGTGATTGTAGAAGCAAAAGTTTCTGACTTCACAGCATGCTTGGAATCAATCAGGTGGAGCTGCACAGAGATTGAGTTTTCACAAGAAACTGATCCCAATGTGATTAGCATGCGTTCAGTTGCATATCTTTGAGTCTCAGTTTCCCCATCTATGGAAAAGGGATGTTTCAGCCTTAAGGAAGGTCTTGGCAATGCCTTTTAAGCCTCAAGCATTGAGTGCTGCTTGGTGGAATAGATGTTTCTCCAAGCCTGACATCTCTCATCCCAGAGAGCAAAATTTCCCCATGTCACAAAACTTAACTCTTGTTTTTAAATCCTATCACTACCCATAACCTGGGGATGTAGGTAGGTCATTCTTTAAAATGTTAATAAAAACTTGAAAACAGAAACAAAAATAGAAAGAGGAGGCAAGGAAAAAAAGTCTAATTTTTTTTTCATAAAGGAGAGTTTTAGAACATTACAATCATTCCTATTGATTATAAAACAATCAACGTGCACTCTCAACCTGCTACTCCCAAAGGACTAACTTCTGCTTTAAGAAGGAACAAGTAAAGCCTTGGTGTTTTTCCCTCCACTATATGTGTAAGCATCGTTTCACCAGCATTCATTTACTCAGGGTTTACGAAGTTAAGGACTCCCCAACCATCCCATTGCTTTCTGACCATTTCCTTTTAAAGAGAGAAGTAGGGCTGCCCCCTGCCCCACAAAGTACCCAAGATCAGGTAGAAGAACATGTTCATCCAAATGCCATCTTGCAGCATATCTATCCCTATGAAACCTTTAGAGAAGTTGTAGGGGCAATGAAAACAATGAATGAAAATATTTCTGCAGGGACAGGCTGATTTGAAGAGGTAAGAAAACTTCTGGGCTCCAGTTTCAGATCCATCCAACCAAAGATGCAACTGACTGATGGCAGGAAATCTTGCATCAGCTCAAGCTCAGACTTGGGGAGGTTCTGACCACATTGCTTATTTGTGATAGGCTGGTTATATTTCCAATCAATCTTCCTTTAGGTTCCTGGAAACACTGTATTATTTTGCCAAATCTGGTCCTATCAAGAAAAGGAGATTCTGAGAGCTAACAGATAGGGTGGGTTCACTGTTTTCTTATTGTTCCTTTCCTTTTGCTCAGGATATACTGATTCTATACTACAATAATTGGCTTTTATCACTCCTTACCCTCATGAAGTCAGTGCAATGATTTTTTTTATATTAACAAAATGAAAAAAATGGGGGTGGGAGGGAGGGAAGGCATTTTTCATTGAAAAACAGACTTTCTGGATTATCCCAGGATCAGTAATATGTGCTCTAATTCCAGTATACCTCTAGCTGGCTATAACTTTGTCTTACGAAGGAAAGAGCTTCATTTCCTAGCTTTCTAAATCTGGAGGCACAGCATATTGTAAAATCATACTGGAGTAACATCCTAGGGCATTGGTTTCCCAAACTATAAATGATTTGACTCAAGTTGACCCAATGGCAAGGAAAAAGTTTTTGGACTGCATATTCTTTCTCTCCCCACCCATCTCTCAGTCCTAGGAATTCTATTTTTCACCAATACACTCAAACTTTGAGAAAGTATTACAAGAATGGAAACTGCACTCTCCAATTAGCTAATCTGAGGAAAGGATATAAGAAACCTTGGAATGCTTCTTGGAAAGAAGTATCTGAAAGTGAATCCCTTACTCTCCTTCTTTTCTTCAGCTATGGGACAGCTGGAATGCAATTGAACTTTCTGTTTTCTTTGTAATGATGATTTGACAAGCATCCTTCTCTTCTTGCATAAGTCCTCTACCTCTCTGATAACTATGGTATGCATTAGAATTTGCTGAGAGGTGTGCCTTGTCAGCTGAAAACATAGCCAACATGATTCTTGCATTTTTTTTATCATGGTCATAGAAAGGTAATGTGCTGGTTGTGACTCAACCATTAACAAGATAAGCATTTGTGAATGTTTATATCTCTGGGCCAAAATTGGACCTGCTTTTTGGCAGACGACAATGAGTTTTGTTCACACTTTGGATTAAAGCAGAAGGTGATTTGTATGTGTGTGTGTCTGGGGTTTGTCTTACCTCTGCTATAGCATTTTGCAAACTATGATTATACTTAGCTGTGTGCAAAACTAGCAAGTTGTGATTCATTCCATAAAGCATGATTTAGAAAGATGTTTTGACACTAGATGATATCTAGCTCATGGAAACACATTCAATCCTTTATATTCTTTTGTTCTTTGTCTCAAAGGCCCATCTCAAAGTAAAGGGAGGGAAAATTTTCTGAGACTGGCTTGAATGGAATGAGTGGGTTACCTGTCCAAGGTGCTGAAATAAGAATCCAAGGAACCAGTGTCTTACCTTCAGTGAGTAATAAGGAAATTTTAAGCCAAGTCAGCATTAGTGGAGCAAATATTTCAGGGGAATGTTGTGGTCAATTCTTTTGACGCTTAGCCTGCACTTTAAACACTCCACAGATTTGTATCAAACATTCTTTAGGATTGATATAACTTGCTACTAGGCTAAAATGGAATTGTAACATTCATTTGGGATAATTTAGCATCATGTAGAAAATCCAACCATTATTTAATGTATTATGTCAACCAGGCCCCCAAACAGTGTATTTGAGAAGGTAGGCATAACATGTTCTCACAACACAGAAACTGTATTGTAAGCTTGCTTTTAAAGTTTTAACTTATTCCCAGAAGTACTAGCAAAAAATTAGGCACTGGCTAGAGGAAATAACCATGGAACAAATTGAGTACAAACCAGAGTCCTTTCTTCTAGGAATTTTTGATAAACAAATATCCAAAAAATCGAAGTATATTACAATCCATATCTTAACCGCAGCCAGACTGGCATTTGCCCAGTGCTGGAAACTACCCTCTATCCCCACTGAACTTATGGTTATTCAGAAAATTTTACAATGCACCGAAATGGACAAACTAACCCAAGCATTAAAAAATAAAGAATCTTCAACCTATTATAGCAATTGGAATCCTTTGTACATTTGGCTTAATCAAAGATAGATCACCTCTATGAAAACTAAGGCCGAGGCCTCCGAGGCAGAGATAAAGAAAAGCACTGCCGACGATAGTTTGGAAGATGAAAAGACCTTACAGACAGTCACAAAAATATGGTTTTATTATAATTGTTTTCTCTACTTTTGTTTTCCCCACTCCCCCCCCCCTTCCCTTCCCTTTCCCTCTTTCCTCTCTCAAGCTTTCCTCTCTTTCCCTCTTGGCCTATGCCAAGACCTGTTTGTCTTTTTGTTGTATATAATTTGTAACTGTGTTGTTGTTTTTTAAAATGTAAAACTAATAAAGTTTATTTTAAAGTTTTAACTTATTATGTAAACCCAACCATCTCTCTCTCTTTTAATTGATTTTCATTTCTTTGGCTTTGTTGCATCCTTTACACAATAACTACTTGGAGAGGGCCTTTTGAGTAGGCAGCAAAAGGCTCACCCTGTTAATATGTTTCAAGCAACAAAGCTGTGTAAGTTGCACCAATGGTTAAAGGTGTATTTTGTCAGGTGCTCATACACAACAGATTTTGAAACAAATCCTCCATAAAAACAAGAGCTTTTCTTTTTAACCATTTTGTTCATACATATTTCTGTGCACTTTAAGTAAGTAACCACATAAACAGCTGCACAGATGTTGTATTGAATCTGAACCGCATTAGGCATGTGAGAAAATTCTTGCTAATATACACATTCATACAGATTTAATCTGCTCCATCAGTCCTTATCAAGTGGGTGCTAGTCAGAGAGATGAAGGCTAGCTAGCTATGATGAAACACAACTGCTGTGTTTCTGGGAATGGAGGGATTGTAGTCCATTACATCTGGATGATGCCATTCAAGCAATTAATTAAATATTTAGTTTTTATAGGCAGAAATGTGCCCCCCTAGAGACATCAGACCAATAAATATGATATATTATTCTCATACCTCTATCAAAACATTTTTTAAAAAGAGATTTGGGGGTAGTGGATAATAATGGAAGCTCATTGTGAGTTTCTTCTTTAAACAAATTGAAGCTCAACTTTAATTAAGATTTTTTTTTCTTTCTCGCCAAGCTTTCATTGGGCAATGGTGACTATGGCTTTGATTGCTAATTGCTGCTAAATTGCTAAATTTAAGCCATTTCCTTTTGGCACTGATTTTGCACATTGTATCTTCTTGTTTTTCTTGTTCACCAGATTGATTGATTTATTAAATGGCTTTGGACATTCCAAGAGAACTTTAAAAAAAAACCCTCCTGTAACATAATTTGCACAGACCTCCACATCTCACCATGCTCATTTTGTCAATTTTTCCCTTTGTTGAGGAGGGAAAGACCTTTTGAGAGCAACTCCTTATTCATCATTTTTCAAGGGAATTGGTCAGAGGAAAATGCAGACAAAATATTTAGCACAGCACTATTACAGATAAGTTATTGAAAGCACAAAGGAGGCCCAGTGGGAAAGGAATTAAAACTTTATTGCAGCACAGACTAAACAAGGATGGCATTGTGAGGTTATTAAAAACGTATACACACGGGTACTTGGGAGCAAGCCTCGTGGAACTCAGTGTGACTTTAACGTGAGCAAATATGCACAAGATGCTGCTTTAATGGCCAGTTTTTCACAAAACCTTGCTCACTACTATGGTATAGGAATTATACACTACAACGTTTCAAAGTTAGGTTAGTTCTAAGTTTTCTGTATGTGTGTGTGTGTGTTTTGTGAACATGTGTGTGATTTCATGTGAGTCCAGCCACTTTGGTGAGTTTTATGGTGTGATGTGCTCTGCAAATCCAGAAAATAAGGCAATCCAGAAAGCAAATGAAATGCAGATAATCAACTTTGACTGGTATGTCATTTGATTTGGCTCAAAATTCTACAATACTTTTTAAAACTTGTTGGCAGGCAAAGTTATACCTTACATAGCAGGACTAATTTTAAGAATGCCTGGTTAAGATATATTTGATCCACAGCCATTGCTTGAGAAAAGGGGGATTTCCACAAATGGAATGTATAAATATAATTGACCCTTGTGGAATAAGGACAGGTTTTTCCAGGTGCCATCTCAGTTTTTCCCACTTCAGGCCTTAACGCTAGCACGTCAGTCACATGAACTAATAACAGGGGATAGGAAATAAGGCCTCTGTGTGAGACCTGTGGTTCTGTAATATTGAGCATTGCTTGTGGGTGTTTGCATTAAAGAAACCAGTATGGGAAGCCTGGGTACATTCACAAAATGGCTGCTGGCCAACAACAAAGCAGCCCTCAAGCCCAATAGGGGAGGCTGATCCTGCCAACTTGAACTGTCTTCAGAATTGGGGCCTAGATTACTGGAGGAGATGCCTCAGTTGGCTCTAGATCTCTCCAGATTCTTTTAAACATGGCCTCTGAAGCATTTCTGATCCCAACTACCAAGAGCACAATTTCCTACAATTTGAGAGTGAGCAAAACCTGAAAACGGTGCTTATTGGCTTAAAAGAGTGGAACAGGAAGAGAAGCTTCTACCAAAACAGGAGCCAGATAAAAGAAATCTGAGTCAGGACCAGAACTGCAAGCTGAGTAAATATCTCAGAAAAGTTCTCACAGAGCAAAGAGAAAGAAGAGGAAGTGCATACAGATTTGCAAGATTCTATTCCTATAGCTTTACAATAAAAGCAGTACTGACCTACACAACATTGACTTCCTAGCCTGGCCTACCTCGAAGAGCTGGCATTTCTGCAGCCAAGTTCTGAATGCCTGTAGGTGGGAGGGTGTCCCCTGGTTCAGGCTGATGATTTGTTTCCATTTCGCTTTTCTTCCTTGGTTTTCTGCTTGTCTCCTAGGGATGAATGCGTCTCTCCTTTGTCTGCAAAAAGCCAATGTCCTGCTTCTAATCTTGCCAGAGAAGGTTTAAATAAATACATAAATAAAAGAGAGTGTGGGAGAATACTGCTAAATACGCATTGTAGTTCAAGTGGTTTTCACTAGGCCTTTCTGAAGCAGAAGCTGCCCACCAGTGGCCAAGGTAGAGGATTGTCTTGTGGCAGCGTAAAAAGAAATCATGCCTTTTGTCTATGGAAAGTCTTGATCGTCCAGGTCCATGGTTGTCCCAAAGGTGTTTTTTCCAAAAGGCAACTGGACTTCCTTGGGTTTTTTTTCCCTTTGAAAATATTTTGCTTCTCAAAAATTGAGTGGAAACCAGAATTATTCTTATTAGGTATAATAAAGGACAATTTAAGTAAAACAAAATCAGTATATCACACTTCATATAATGACAGCGGCCAGAATTGTTTTTGCACAACATTGGAAACAGATCAATACCCCTACAGAAGATATGGTGATTTTAAAAAAAGTGCTTGAATATGCAGAGATGAATAGACTTAAGGATGGAGTTAAGTGACAAGGAGGAAACAGAATATTATAAGATTTGGGACATATGGTATGAGTGGCTAGAGGAGAAAGGCAAAGAATGTGTATAAAAATTATTTAAGAGTAGCAGGAAAGGCATATATATAAGTAATTATAAAAAGGTAAATATAAATGTAAGAATATTAGAGAAATATATCAGGAATTGAAAATGAAAATGAAAGTATTACTATGTAAATAGGAAAGAAGCCGACTCTGAAACACTATCAAAAATGGAAATGTGGTGTAAATGTTTTAAAAATATGTAATAAAGTTTATTTTTTAAAAAGGGGGGGAAAAGAAAATACTTTGCTTTTTCAGTTCCTACTTAGTTAAGAATTCAGGGGTTTAACTGGTCCAAAAGACTCAGGTGTGATGTCCAGGTTAAGAAGCTGTACTAGAAGCAGAAACATCCTGGTCCCATCCTCCATCCTCAGACACTGGAGCCTCCTGGGTGACTTTGGGTCACTGTCACTGTCAGCCCAACCTGCCTCAAAGGGTTGTGAGAACATATTGCAGGAGAGAATCACTAAGCATGCTACCAGTTGCATTAACAGAGGGATACAGTCAAGATCAAGTGAGGTACTAATACCACTCTGTAAAGCCTTAGTAAGACCACATGTAGAGTACAGCATCCAGTTTTGGTCACCACACTATAAAAAAGATGTTGAGACTCAAGAAAAAGTGCAGAGAAGAGCAACCAGGATGATTAGGGGACTAGAGGCTAAAACATACAATGAACAGTTGCAGGAACTGGGCCTGTCTAGTCTAGTAAAGAGAAGGACCAAGGAAGATATGATAGCAGTCTTCCAATATTTGAGGGGCTGCCACAGAGAGGAGCGGGTTGAGCTATTTTCTAAAGCACCCAAAGGCCAGACAAAGAATAATGGATGGAAACTGAACAAGGAGAGATTCAACTAGAAATAAGGAGGAATTTTCTGACAGTGAGAGCAATCAACTAATGGAACAGAGTTTGCCTTCAGAAGTTGTGGGAGTGCCATCACTGGACACTTTCAAGAAAAGACTGGACTGTCATTTGTTAGAAATGCTATGGGGGTCTCCTGCTTGGGCTGGGGGGGGTTGGACTAGATGACCTACAAGGTCCCTTTCAACTTGGTTAACCTGTATCTGTATATAGATCTAAATAATGATAATAATGGCAACTTAGGCATGCACAGGAAGAAGGATGATGATGTGATAATGATATCCATTCAGTTGTACCTGACTCTTGGTTACTCTATAGAACATAGAACAATAGAGTTGGAAGGGACCTTGGAGGTCATCTAGTCCAATCGCCTGCTTGAGCAAGAGACCCTACATTATTTCACCCAAATGGTATAGGGTGTCCTACGGGCCAGGTCTCTCCACGTCTTTTGTTCTTGCACTACTTCTTTTGAATTATTCTATGCTGTGGCTGGTGTCTATGCTTTGATGGAGTCTAACCACCATGTTCTTTGATGGCCAGGTTTCCATTTACAGTCCTGAAAAGTTCATTTGGGATGAGCTCATCTTAATGGGAAGTTAAATGGATGGTTGCAACAATTCAGAGTACGACCATGGCCATCAGTGTGTGGTGACAGCGTTGTTATCAGGACACTTGGTTATTATATGCACCTGGCATTCCATCCCTCCATTTCTTTCCCCAGTACATCTTGCTGCTCCTTTTCATCCTCCTTTTTAAAAAACAGGTTGGATCCAGGGCAGAGCAAAGCTGCAATTGCACTTGGCACCTTGACAAAGGGAGCAAGAAAGATGCAACGTGTCTTCTGGAGTTATTTTTAAAATTATGTGTGCCCCTTCATTGGGGGAGGGGTGGGGTCTAGCCTTAAATCTGTGGCTGATATGCACCAAATGTATTGGTATCTTCTTTCTGATTCCAGACTAGCCTCCTTTTAGCTCCCTGGCAATGAAAACAGCTATAATAACAACCCAGGTGCCGAGTTATTAATGGGGCTGATCCCAATTTCATTATACTTAAAGCAGATCCAATGATTTTGGGTGGGGAGGGGGGAATGACAAAAAAATAGCATTTTCAAGAGGAAGAAGAAAAGATTAGATTTGTCCTGGTCTAAAGGTTAACAAATCCTCTAAAGGTGGGTGGAAGGGGAGTATGTTCTCGATAGATTTACAGTCTTCTTACAGCTATACTGTAACTTATACTGCTTTTAAAGAAAAATATGTATAATACACTGAACTAATGACTACTTTTCTAACCAGGGAAATCAAGCCATAAACTACAACATATACCTCTGAAAGAAGGGACGTTGGTTGGAAAACCCACCAATTTATTTTCTCAAAGAAATATAAATATATGAATATAGTGCTGTCAAACCTGCCCCCCAAAAAACATTATTCTGCCAGGGATCTTTCAATTTGAGGAAAGACCATTTGTTTTCAGGATTTCTTTCAAAGAATATGAGTTGGGGTGTACTTACATGTTCTGGAATTCAAAGGGGCTGACAGTTGGGGATGAGAACCTTTTCATTGTGGAATATTCTTGTCCAGTCTTCTCCAGTCCTCCTGGTATCACAAAGTTCCATTAAATTCTCATAGTACACTTCAGGTGATAATTCCTCCTATAGGAATTTTTTCACAGGACCAGCTAGGGAGATCTGGGAATGATGAAAAGGTGAATGTCAGAAAAACAAACCAATTCCCTTCTGAAAGTATTTCACACGCACTTGGATGGATGTTTGGATGGATGGACAATGAATGGATAGAGATAGATAGATGTATAATAGATAGATGGATGGAGGATGGATAGAGATAGATAGATAGATAGATAGATAGATAGATAGATAGATAGATAGATAGATAGATAGATA
>NW_020769351.1:10464399-10491869 GCF_900518735.1 Pseudonaja textilis
CTTCCTTCCTTCCTTCCTTCCTTCCTTCCTTCCTTCCTTCCTTCCTTGAGTTAATAACCCAGGAATAGAAAAACTCAAGCTACTGAAGTATTTTCACATCCCTTTTCCTGCCTCAAATGGGACTTTTCGATCCGTTGCTAGAAACCCCGAGGCATATTTTTATGGTGGGGTCTCCTCTTCAAACTGGTTTCACTATGCCACTCCCCCTCCATCCCAGCTCTTCGGACTTGGCTCCTCCTCACCAACGTAGCCTGAAAGGAGGGGGAGGGGGAAATCCTACGTTAATAATTCCCGTTTTCACAAAATCCAGGCGATTCCTGAACTACCTAAGCCACCCGTCTCCCACAAGCCGGCCCGCCAATGAGAAACAAACCGCCTCTCAGCTCCACGACTAGGCGCCACTCTTCCCAACGCGCAGTGACATCTATAAACAAAATGTTAATTCCAATAAAGGCATAACAAGTTGCCCAGGCAGAAAATTAAAGCTGACATTGAGTTTAATTAAATAAAAACAACTAGCCGAGGGGAAGGAATGAAGGGAGGGAGGGAGGGAGGGAGGGGAAGGGAGAGAGGGGGAGGGAGGAGAGTGAAGGAAAGAAGGAAGGAGTGAAGGAAGGAAGAGAGGAAAGAAAGGGGAGGGAGGGAGGAAGGAAGGAAGGAAGGAAATTCTGACTTCAGTTATGTAGCTATAACATTAATTGCAAAAGGTCTGTTCCTACCTCAGTGAAGTTCACTATATTCCACCCCTCTTCTTATGGCCCCTTCTGGCAGATTCATATAAACATAGCCTGGTGCAAACATTTTCATACGCACACACAAATACACACAATCTCCTATTTAAGCGCCCGTGGGTTCCTGAAATGTTTTGCTTTGGCAATTTCTTTTGGCAGAGCTGATGGATTGTCTTCTGTTATGTGACTTAATAATAAACCCCAACACACACACACACATAAGCTGTGCAAGTGAGTTTCCTAGTATATTGGACTTCTAAAACTCCTAAATATGGATGGAATTGACAAGAGATAAGACCAGCGAAAATGGGCGCCTGTCAAATCGCTTCTTAAACCCCCTAAGTTGCAACACACAGGGGGCTACTTAATCAATAGTCTGTCCTCACCTACAACCATTTGATAATTAGGGGCACTCTTCTGGCCTTGTATAAAAGAGATTGCTTGAAATATTCTATCTCCTGTTTCTTTAATATTTTCTGCACATGAACATCTAAATGAGGATGCCTACCTACCTGTGTGTTTTATCTTGTAAAATATCTTTGTGCAGTTACGAAAAGCAGGCTAAAATCAAATGGCACCCTTTAAAAAAAACCAGAATGAGCATTAAAAGGGAAGGGAGGGAGGGAGCGCAAGGCAGCAAGGATGAGATGGGATGCGGGAAGGAAAGGGAAGGAAGGGGGGGAGAGAGAAAAAAGAAAGAAAAATGAAGGGAGAAAGGAAAGGAATGGGAGAAAGAGAGACAGAGAGAGAGAAGGAAGGAACAAATAGCATTTTTGGATCAGTCCAAAAAACTTTTCCAATCCATCCTTCTTTTTCTATTAAATCAACTGGATGGTTCTGGAAGTTTTCAGTACCGACTCAAAGGAACAACCATTTCCAGCTCCTGTTTCCAAATCCTACCTTTCACCTTCCTTACAATACTCTCACAATACTAGACAGTACAGTATCAACAGTAGAGACCTTCAAATTTCTAGATTGTACTATATCACATGACCTAAAATGGACACCTAACATCAAAAACTTCATCAAAAAAACACAACAAAGAATGTTCTTTCTGCGCCAACTGAGAAAGCTCAAACTGCCGAAGGAGCTGCTGATCCTGTTCTACAGAGGAATTATTGAGTCTATCATCTGCACCTCTATCACTATCTGGTTTGGTTCTGCAACCCAACAGGACAGACTTCAGAGGATAATTAGGACTGCAGAAAAAATAATTACTACCCACCTGCATTCAATCGAGGACCTGTATACTGCATGAGTCAAAAAGAGAGCTGTGAAAATATTTGCAGACCCCTCACATCCCGGACATAAACTGTTTCAACTCCTTCTTTCAAAACGCTATAGAGCACTGCACACCAGAACAACTAGACACAAGAACAGTTTTTCCCCCAAAGCCATTACTCTGCTAAACAAATAGTTCCCTCAACACTGTTCAACTATTTACAAAGTCTGCATTACTATTACTATTAATCTTCTCATCACTCCTTATCACCCATCCCCTCCCACTTGTGACTGTATGACTGTAACTTCGTTGCTTGTATCCTTACGATTTATATTGACTGTTTCCTAGTATGATTTGATTGTTGATTGTACCCTATGACTATCCTTTAAAGTATTGTAGGTTATGATTCTTGATTCTTAACGAATGTTTCTTTTCTTTATGTATACTGAGAGTATTTTCACCAAGACAAATTCCTTGTGTGACCAATCACACTTGGCCAATAAAAGTATTCTATTCTATTCTTAAAGCATTAGCACCCATTTCATTGCTGCAGATAAGGCTTGTTGTTATTATGCTCGTGGCCATTCTGCCTCTTGTGGCAGATGATTTAATAAGTAAATGATTATGCAGCGTGTCGTCCCTCCCCCTCAACAAGTCAGGGTAAATGGTTCTCCCCCGCTTCTGTATTTTATAATCCTCCATGGCTTCCTCTTTCATATATTGGGTCCTAAATTAAAGTTTTTTTTTGGGGGGGGGGATTCCTTATTTTGAGTCAAAATAGTCCCGCTTTTTAATAATTGGTTTTTGCATCTATTCCAGGCCCTTGCCTTCCGTGAAAGAGATGTATTTTAAATACTAGTCTCCCGTATTAACCAAATAAACCATTCATATTACACTGAAGGTTATCCTAAGGAAATATACATATAACGGAACAACCTCACCTATGTGACAAGAGATCTAGTAGGATCCTCGTGACTTAATTGACAGCAGGACAGATTCCTATGGAGGCGGTCCCCCACTCCGTAAAACCAAACATAAGGGACGGGTTGAAATTCTATTTTGGAACGGCTTTAGCCCATCTGGCAGACATCCAGATGCTCTGGACGAAAATTCTCACTGTCCCCATGGGAAACTATAGCTCCACCTCAGTAGAGATTGTAAGTGAAGAAAAGTTGCAGGAGACTAGCAATCGAATCAAGTCAGCAAGGTTTTCCAAATGGAGGGGAGTTTTGAGTTTCTACATGGTTTTTGTAAGAGGAAGTAGTTCAACAGATACAGCTCTGGAGAAGTAGGGACTTGAATAATGCTTCCTTCCAATTCTTTTCCCTTACAGTACAGTGCGCAGTTGTTCTGTTAACCAACATAAAGTGGTGATGTTGGGGAATAAAATAATGCTTAGGTCTATTTTTTTTTTACTGAGAAAAGAGTTGCGCGTTTCATATAGTATGCAAGGAGAGAGAGACAGGGAGAGAGAGAGGGAGAAAGAGGGGGAGAGAGAAAAGAAAATAGCACAAATAATTTTAATGTGCCCCAAATCTGATTTTGCCAGAGTTTTAAAGTTACATTAACTAATAGATATTGATAATATCAATGTAATGAACATTGTTGTAAACACTTTGAAGATTATTTTCTAAAACTATTTGTACCCAGACAACACACTGTTTAACCAGAAAAGGAATTTTTATATGTTATAAAATAAAAATCTTTATGCAAAAGAAAATTAGATTAAGTTCCCCTCAGTTGTTTAAGCTTGTTGGTCCACTTTTAATCAGAGAGAAAGCAACTTTTCTGATAAGGCTGAAATCTCCCATTTTATTGATGGCAGATGAATCGTAAATATAGCCAAAATATTAAAAGCCATCTTTCTTTAGCCCAATCATCTCGTCGAGTGTCGTGCTTGCATTCCTTCGTTGTTTTAAAAAGTTTCCCCTTGAAGGTGCAGAAAGTCACTTGATTTAATCCGCGAATGGGAGTGGGGGGGTCGTCTCGCCCTAGAAGTACGGAATGTAACCTGATGCTCTAGTCTAATGTATTAAAAGAAGCAAATACAAAAAGAAAAAAGGAAGGAAGGAAGGAAAGAAGAAAGGAAAGGAAAAAGGAAAGGGAAAGGAGGAAAGAAGGAAAGGAAAAAAACGAGAAGAAAGAAAGGGAAGGAAAAGAAAGGAAAAGACGAACGCATCGACGAGGAAGCAGAGAGCCTCATAGACGCTGCAAATCTAGGGACGTTCACATACACTCGTTTGATCTGGCTACTAGACTATCCCATTTGTCTGGATTCGCACAGTATCTGGAGCCCTAAAACTAATCAAAACTTCTGGAGTTTCGCAGCCTGCTAAACCGCCGCCTCGTAAAAAGCGAAGGAACGCACGCGGAGCCTAGCAAAACTGGTAAAACGCCTGTTGCCCGAAATCAAGCCACCAGGCTGCAAAGATTTTCATTAGTTCTTTGTTTCCCACATTTACACACATGGCGCTCGGTCCAGGCTTATGATCTCTGCATTCTCTTGTGCTAATCATTTATTTTAAACCTAGTCAGGTTCAGGGGTCCAAGCAGCCGCCCCCGATGAACTTACAATCCTGTTCAGTTCGAAAAAGGCTGGAACAGAAAGGAACTAGGCCAAAAAAAAAAAACCGTATCCGCAGCCCGGATAAATTTTATAACGGACGCTTATATATTAACAGAACAGTTGTGGTGCTGATTTATGAGGAACACTAGTTAAACACAAACACACACCGGAAACGGGGCGGCGGGGAGAGGAAGGATGGTTCGCATAAACGTTTAGAAAATCGTTCTAAAGGCTCTCGCTTCCTAGGAAGTAAGACGCCTACGCTGGAGCGAGAACATGGTGACTTTCGTTAAGTCTGCATTTTTGGGGGGAGGGAAATTACAACTGGTTAGAAATAATTACATTCCCTACGTAGAACAAAATAAACTAACAGCAGTGAACAAATCAACAGTTGTTATTTTTCAGTGAGATATATATATATATATATGTATATGTATATGTATATATGTATGTATGTACACATACATACACACACACACACATATATAATAATAATAATCTAATTTTAGCCTGAATGCACATATGGTATTGGAAGGATTGAAAAGTTTTTGTTTTACAATTAAAGAAAAGGAAATACTTTAACTACAATCTACAAAGGAATAATGGATTTGATTATTACTAGCAAAAAACCCACTTACAGGGGCTCAGATAATTGTGAATATACACAAGCACATCATGTATATATAAAAACACAAAGTGAAGGATTTTATCAAACTCCTTCTAAAAAAAAAATCCCAGTGTATCTTAACACAATAAATCTGGATTGACCAAAGAAGTAAAGCTTATGAAATTAAAAAAGAAAGTTTTAATATGAATTTCAATAATAATAGAGTGACTATAAAGGAAGAAAGCAACGGTTGTACCTACAAATAGTAATAGGAGCCCTTGGGTGCAATATCCTAGATACATGGAAAATTTGAACTTATTAGACATGAATATTCTGATTTTGCCAAAAACAACAACACACACACAAAGAAAGAAAGAAAGCATTTTTTATTGGCCAAGTGTGATTGGACACACAAGGAATTTGTCTTGGTGCAAATGCTCTCAGTATACATAAAAAAAAAAGATATGTTTGTCAAGAGTCAAGAATCATAAGGTACAACACTTGATATAGGGTACAATAGCAATCAAATCATATTTGGAAACAGTTAATATAAATCATAAGGAAACAAGCAACAAAGTTAACAATAACAGCAACAGCAACAACAATTGCACAGGTTGGATAATGTAATTCAGAAATAGGTCTGTATGGTATAATAGTAATTGAACAAAAAGTGCACAATGAAATATTTTAATAGCATAACCCTCTACATGTCTTCTGACATGTAAATCCATCTGAGGGTAAGCAAATGGGGTTAGGATTCTGCCCTAGATGCCATTGGTTTCTGTTGGAGAATTAAGCATGTGCTTAAATATGTCCTTCTTGAAGCAAGTGATTTATTCTTTTTTAAAACAATTTTGAATTTTCACTGAACCTTGTCTCCATTGTGGATGTCAAAAGTTAAAAATAAATTATAAGATTGGAGCATGAGAGACAAAGAACTGTGTTGGCTATTTCTTTCAAAATCAACCCCTGTCATATTGTATGCTTTTATTGATAAAAAAAATTAGAATATCACAATCTATTGCAAAACATGTGACTTCTGAAATGCTCGGAAGTGAAGAAAGGGAGAAAAAAAACAAGTCAAAAATGAGAAAGTACTCTAGATGTGTGTATATGTGTCCATGTGTTTTGGGGAATGGAAGAATGCACACACAAATACACACACACACACACACACACACACACATTTTACTCTCTGATAAATGGGGACATGGCTTCCATTTTGCTCCAAAATGGTCAAAGTTGGAGAAGCCCCAGGTTGACCGATTTTTCTTTTGAACAATTCGCTGTTCCCAATTTGTGGTGCTGAATTTCAAAGGAGCTGAGGCTCAGTGACTAAAACTTACAGCTTCTTTTTGTCTTAATTCTGAGCCTAGGTTTAGTGGATAATAACCCTTTATCTTGAGGTGAGAAAGAGAGAAATGAGATTTTAAAAAAGATAACAGTCGGTCATGAGTACTTTCAACGATATACTGTCCAAAGCCATTCATTCCCAAAGATGTATGAATTTGTAAAGCGGGACAACTTGGAAATTCAATTCAATTATACACAACAGAATTTATGCAGAGGATGTGCTATTTACAAAGCTAGAAAGAAAATGCAGTGGGAACAAATGTATCTTTACTGTAAAATAAATTCACTACATCATATAGAATCCAGACTGTGTAGTAGTAATTGTTGTTTAGTCTCTTCCATACCATTAATGCAATAAATCATCATAAATCATCATCATAAATCATTATCATCAACATCATCTCTCTTCTGAAATGAACTGATGGGATCGACCATTTCTACAATATGGATGAGTGAGCGGGAGCCACTTCAACAACAATCAAATTCGGAGTCTTCTGGATAATACAGGTTAGTTTGTGGGCAATATGCCTATATATACATTTCTCATTATATATCAAATCTCATTTCTGCATAATATATATATATATATATATATATAAAATCCCCTGTAAATATATTTTTACCTGATGAAGGCCATTTTTTTCTTCTTGAGAGAATTCAGCAACCTTTTATATGGGATAATCTTCTTGGTGACCCATTAAAGCTAGTAATGGTAAAGTTGGATAGTTGACTTTAAGGAACTCTTCTGCTTTTCTCCCAGAGGGACTACAACCTCCACTGCATCTCAGCTGGTAGGGAGTCATGGATATTGTATGCTTAGCTCCTCTGGAGAGATGCCCAGTTGGGGGGATACTATTTAAGGAGGTCATGGATAGGGGTAAAAATAAAAAAAGGAATGCATGAATACATGGTTTGGGGGAAAAAAAGAGATGCTATACTTCCATCTGTATAATGAGATGATGCTTTTCAGGTTCTTTCTCACACAGAATGACCTAAACTGCAAGGGATTATTTTTTTTCCATTGCAGTCACAAGTTTTATTATCTCCCCAAAGGTTCTTGGTTTCTGAGTGGGCTTAGGAAGTGCTGAGGTTAACTTAAGCACAGGGTATTTGGACAGAGCCTATTAATGGAGCTTTCAAAGGAGAGGGGGGGGGGGGGGGGGGGGGGGGGAGAGGGAGAGATATAAATGAATTCTTTATTGGCCAAGTGTGATTAGACACACAAGGAATGTGTCTTAGTACATGTGCTCTCGGTGTACATTAAAAGAAAACATACATTTGTCAAGAATCATAAGGTACGACACTTAATGATAGTCATGGGGTACAAATAAGCAATCATACTAGGAAACAGTCAATATAAATCATAAGAATACAAGCAACAAAGTTACAGTCATACAGTCACAAGTGGGAGGGGATGGGTGATAAGGAATGATAAGAAGATTAATAGTAATAATAATGCAGACTTAGTAAATAATTTGACAGTATTGAGGGAATTATTTGTTTGGCAGAGTGATGGCATTCAGGGGGAAAAAGCTGTTCTTGTGTCTAGTTGTTCTAGTGTGCAGTGCTCTATAGGAATTGAAACAATTTATATCCAGGATGTGAAGGGTCTGTAAATATTTTCACAGCCCTCTTTGACTCATGCAGTATACAGGTCCTCAGTGGAAGGCAGGCTGGTAGTAATTGTTTTTTCTGCAGTCCTAATTACTCTCTGAAGTCTGTGTCTGTCCTGTTGGGTTGCAGAATCAAACCAGACAGTTGTAGAGGTGCAGATGACAGACTCAATAATTCCTGTGTAGAACTGTATCAGCAATTCCTTGGACAATTTGGGCTTTCTAAGTTGGCACAGAAAGAACATTCTTTGTTGTGCTTTTTTGATGATATTTTTGATGTTATTTGTCCATTTTAGATCTTGAGATATGATAGAACCTAGAAATTTGAAGTCTCTACTGTTGATATTGTGCTGTCTAGTATATTCAGAAGGTGATCATGTTGCAGTGAGAGAGAAAAACACAGGGAGATTTGAATGCTATCCATTAACATCAGCTCAATTCACTGTAAAGGAACGAGGCCCTGGATTTATTGCAGCCTTTTGTGAAGAGAGGAAGAGGGGAAGAAGTATGGGAGGAAGTGCTGCAGATGAATGGAACAAATTGATGGCTTGTAGAGGCATTGCGTGCTAGACTGAAGAATTATTCTTTGAATGAGGAAAGCAGGTTATAAAAGCAACCCCATCTCATGTAGTTTATCAAAAAATGAACACCATGTAGAAATAATACTATTTCCTCTCTCTCTGACTTCTCCTGTATACATCAGATGGAACCATTGGCTCTTGCTCTGTATACTTAATATTGAGATTTGTTAATGTCTATTAGTTCTATTTACAAAAACACAGCATCATTGTTACATCAGTGCATGTTGCCCTTGTGATATTATTGTATAGATTCCACTGGCCCCCAAGAAAGCCCAGACAGCCGTGCATAGTGTTTTTCTATCTCTCTAAGCAATCATCACAACAAACTATTTTCTCAACTTGACTGTCTACAGAGAGGTTGGACGATAGGGCCCCTCGTGTACAACCAACATTTGGAAACTTAGACATAGCATAGAGGAAATGGAATGGCAGAGGCTGGTTGGGATGACCTGGGCGTGGCACAAAAGCAACATAGTCACATAAGTAAGAAAAGTCCCTTTAATATCTCCAACTTTGCCCCCAATGTCCAGGTTACCTTTGGCTGGAGAAAAAACTCTCCCAGGAACAGTCTTTAAGTGGAGGAAATTCAGTCTGAAAACAAAGTACATACAAACTGTAAATAAAAATCCACACAAACCACGCTGCAGCAATTAACTTGACAGGGCAGGATAAGGAATTGCAGACCTGAAAGGCCAAAAAAACACACAGTTGGGAAGATGCCAAGAACTCAGATAAGCCTCGACAATAACAGATAACTCATGATTTGCTTCCAACAAGTTGCTGTGCGCAGCTTTCTTTTTTAAACATTGTGTTCCAGCTGCAGCTAATGAAGGGGATCAGGGCCCTTTCCTCCCCCATAAGCCATGCAACTCACATTGCTCTCTTCTCCGTTCCTCCCTGCGTGCCCTAGGATGAAGAGGGGGTGGGTCTGAGTCTTCCTCTGAATTCACTCTCCCTTGCTCTACCTCTTCCCTGGTCTGCACAGCCAGACTGTGCCCTTCCCCAGTTTCTTCCAAAGCCAATGGAGCCACACTCCCACTTCCTGTCAGCTGCTCGGCCTCCCCCTCTGAATCAGATTCCAATAGGGGCATGACACCGGTCTTGGGTGATCTATGAAGCTCCTAGTTGAACATGCCTCCACAGTCCCTGTTCATCACATGATTGATTCCAGAAGAGAAGGCTTGACTTTGGAGGAAAACATGACATAGGCATTGAACAACTGAGAAAAAAGCCAATTATGGTTACCTAAAAATAATTGTACCCAGACAATACAGTTTGATTGAAATGGATTTTTTTTTATATTTTATATTAATAACCCAAATAAAACTCTAAAGAGAGAGAGAGAGAGAGAGAGAAAAGTTGGGATGGGTGGGGACACACATAGACACAGACAGACAGACACAGACACACACAAATATGTGTATACACACACACAAGTATATATATCCTAATGAAGCATCCTTCCATCCTTAATTGTTACCAAGGTAATGACCCCAAGCCAGCCATCTTTAATTAACTTTGAACAGATCTCCCAAAATGAGATTCTCAGCAAATTGCTTGCCATACCTCTCAGACATGAAGCAACATCTGCAGATCCCACCCAGCCTGTCCTTATCTGTTGGCAAAATAGTCATCTCAGTGTCCTGAACACGGAGAGTGATGCTCTCATTTTAGGTCAACCCTGATCTTTCCTTGGTTCCCATTCCTTCTACGCTCATTGCTGTTTCTCCCCTAACAACAGAGGGCATCTTGTGCACAGAATATCCCTTTCTCCCAGGAAGAAAATCAGCTCTTAACAGGGCCACCAGTGTGAGGAAGTTGGCAGTAGTAACAATGGGTCAGAAAGTGTTTCATTTTATGAACTCCAGAAGGAAACGCTCATCTGGGCATGCTAATTTTGTTCCTGCTAAGCTCACAATGGAGAAATATCCACACATTTCCACCCAGATTTCAGCGACTGCCAGAAAGCTATTTTGCAGAGTCCTTCAGAGGAAAGGCAGGCCTCGTTGTTGCTTAGCAACTGCCAGGCTCAAGTACATCCAGGTCATTCCAAAGGGCTTGATGACTATATTGTAATGATTGCTGGGGCAACCTCTTTATCATGTTGTCCCCTGCTTCTTGGCCAAATGGCTGCCATTTGTTTGGGAGCCACAAACAAGGCAGGCTTTTGACACCTAGTTCTGCTGCATTGAGAGGAAAGGATTGTAGAGAAAGAACATGGACTCAGAGGAGGACATGGAAACCAGGAACTCATCCCAGGAGGAAACATTTCTCTTGGATCTCCCTAGCAGCTCTCATACTGTTGAATGAAAGAGACTTTGCTTTGGAATCCCTTTCAAAGAGAAGAAGGTGTGGTTGAAATATCTGCGGGATGAGTGTGTGGTAACTCCTTCTCCTATATTTTATGTCAAAGCCCTTTCCTCTATTGTGCAGCTTCACAGGTTTCCTATCCTTCTAATAAAGCTTGAAGGCAGAATACTGGAGAAACCCCTATACTTTGTCTTCCCAGTAGAGAAGGCTTCAGAGGGGGAAAGAGATGTAAGCCCAGCAAACCTGGAAACCTAGGGAAAGAACATTTTTGATACTCCAGAGCAGATTTCGGCACCCTTTTGGTCAAGGTCATTTGGTGGACTTGGGACTCCTAAGCTAACTAACATGTACATTTGATTGTTTTTTGGAACAACAGTGAAAAGATGGAGCAAAATCCTTCCTCAATGGAAAGAGATGGGTCAGATGCCCAATGCTACTTGACTATAAGAAATGGCATTTGGGTGAAATATTATTTTGGGGTGTTGTTTGTACCTACACCAGAGGAAATGGAGCACCAGCAATGAATGCGGTAGTAGAAAGCTTGGTCGTATATTTTAGGCAGAAACTAAAGGCTTATAGTTAAGAGTTACTAAACAGCCTAACCTCTTAAGGATGACATTTGCCATCATGCAATCGAAGATCTTATTGGTGACCTACAGAAGATGTATGATTTGACAAGCATGCTATTTATCTCCTGTACATGGCACAGAGGGGGCACTTGTCCAGAGCTGAATATTCTGGGCTCTGTAAGGTTGCATTCCCACTGCATGATCATTCCAAAAGCTGATGTGCAATTTTTAATTTTTTAGGTTGTGGTCATTCAATGCACTTAACTTGAAACTCAAATGCTCCATTGCCAATGTCTACATCTTACAGTAAACAACCAAACATCTTGGGTTCATTCAACTTGCTAAGCCAGAAAAAAAAGCTAACCAATGTTTATGCTATTTGCTACTAGGTTGTGTAAGTAACCTGGTCAAGCAAGTTGTGTGAACACAGCCTTAATGGGATAGAAGGGGTAAACAGTTGTATACTTCATTGGGGAGAGAGACTGTTTACTTTTAATTAAATGTAAATCCAGTGAAACCAAAGTTAGGTTTTGTCCTGCCACTACTTGTTATATTTTGGAGCATGCTCCAAAATAAATAGCTCAGCTCTTGGATCAGAAAAAAAAACTTGTGTCCCCCACCCCATCTAGCCCAAAATGTTTGGGGTCCACCTGCTGTTTATGTCCCTCCCTTCGCAAAACCGCTGAGATCTTTTATGAACTGACTTGATGGCAGAAGGAGGAGAGGCCAAGAACGTGGTAGAAGGCTGGTCAGTTTGTTCATCCTACAATGGAGTCCTTGACCAAGCACAATTTACTCCCCTTGTCCCCCTCTCCCTTAGGAAAGATGACCTTACTGGGTTTGCTTTCATTGTGGGCACTTCATAAAGATGCTGTGAGTTGGGAAGATAAAGAGGAAGGGGGGAGGGCAATTGAAAGCCAATTACGAAGCAGTAAACTGCTCCAGCCCTTACTGTTCATTAAGCAAGCACAAAGCAAATTTAGTTTAGAGGTTGGAAGGGTGGTGGCGTATTTTTCCCTCCTCCAAAGTAGATGGGGCTGGAGAGAAATGTTTAAAAGATGTCCTTGGCTTGGAAAGCCTGGACCATTAAAAGGGGATGCAGAAGTAATGAAAACAACTGCTTCTATCAAGTCTAACACTGCTGCCTCTCGATTTATTGATATATTTTCATTTCAGAAATATGATCTTTTGCATATTTACCTTCTTGGAAAAAAAAACAAAACAAAACAGCTCCAGGCCAGACTGTTTCCTTTTCTCTTTTTCCAAACTACTGAAGAGAAGCAAGAGAAGTTCCTGTATCTTCATTCCAAAAGAACAGAGCAGCATTTAGAACTTCCAAAGGCTATGCAAAGTGTTAATTAAATGTAATGTGCATCTCTCTCTCTCCCTCCCTCCCTCCCCCCCTCTTTTAATAGGGGTTGGTCAGAAAGAAATAGACTCAGCTTTGAAAAAAGAACAGTGTAGCTTATCCAGGGAAAAAAGACTTGGGAAAACATAGTATAATTTCATAAACAACTTTTGCAACTACACTGAGAATCTTTTCTGTGTTTTTCACCCCTACCAATTCTACTTAGTTTAATGCAAAAGAGTAGCTTGCTTTCAAAATGTGTTCAAACGTATTTCTGTATGAAATTCTCTTGAGTGAAATGAAGACAAGTTCTTGGTTAGCATTCTCTCTGGCTCCCATAACTTTCCAGCTTTATACACCTTTCTTCAGTCCCCAATTTTGAGGAGGAATTTTCACTTATGGATTTGCTTTGACAATTCGGGAAAAAACATGCTTTTGGGAAGCATGTTGGAGAGGTTCTCCTTTCTCTGCAAACAACCTTTGAACAAACTCTACAGCCCTACAAACTCTGTCCACAAATTTAGCAGAAGATTTCAAAAAGTCATTGTGGTCACTACTGATATTGCCCATTAAGGCCAACTGAATTTCTTTTCTAGCATTTGCTTCCATGATGGACAAGTGAACACCAATATCTAGAATTTTACTGGATTTGTTTCTAGAGGTAATTCACTGCAATCATGACTAGTAGTTGTGGATAATCTTATTCTTCAGTGAGCTATGTAAGAATTGTCCCAAAGATGCTTTTTCAAAAGGCAGCTGGACTTCCTTTGTTTTTTCTTGGAGATGTTTTGCTTCTCATCCAAGAAACTTCTTCAGTTCTGACTGGATGGTGGAGAATGGAAAGATTTATATTTCTTGCACTCATCTGGTTGCTAGCATTCCCTCTCATTGCATCCAGTCAGAACTGAAAAAGCTTCTTGGATGAGAATTGAAACATCTTCCAGCAAAAACAAAGAAAGTCCAGTTGCCTTTTGAAAAAAGCACCTATTGAGAATCTCCATAGACACCAAACAGAATTAAGACTAATCAATGCCCTGTGGCTGAATTCTACTCAGGATGCAGAAATATTACCTTTTGTTTTTTTAAAATTCCCCATTATTCCTTTTTTATTTTTCCACTAACGGATCACTGAAAGCATCACTGATGCAGTGACATTACTGGAGAAGATGGATGAAAGCTGAAAGCTGGATATTTGTGCGTTTTGGTTTGTTAATTTCTTCTGAATAGATGAGTTAAGCCAACCAGAGGAATATGCCTTTATTTTGGAACTTGCTCTCTGTGTGCATGCCTGGTATTGATTTAAGTCTGAATTTGATCATCTTACATCCTGGAAAAGAATCATTTCTCCTATGTTGGTGTAGTTCTTCATTTTACCATAATATAAACCCCTAAATATTTTTCCTCTCTTTAAAGCAATTGCATATAGAAGTGATATTAGCTTTGCTAGAGAGTTTCAAATAAACCAAACAAATCAAGCAGAGAATGTCACTTTAAGTATGTATCAGTTGATCATCACAATCTTGTGTTACATTCTCTATGGTCTGTGCCTTACGATATAATCAAATCCATACATTTCCAGATTACAGATCTCCAGGAATTTGTGAATGTGCAAAACACAATTATTCATGCACATCACCACAGGAAAGGATGGCCAAAGATTCCCCCCCCCCCATAATAAACAGAGTTTTCTAAAAATAGAATAAGATACATTGAACACCCACAATGTAGCAATAAATTCTTTCAACGTCAGTCAAAATGTTATTGTCACTGATTTTTTTAAATGAAAACGAAGGGAGGGGAAGCAAGACAAAGAGAACATAAACAATCTCAACAAGATAGTAGTATCTTTAAATGCTCCAGTAGGCAATATTTTGAATGGTTGTTTTAAACATCTAATTTACCTTTCACAAAACCAAAGAAAACTTCAATAATAATGGATATATCTCCAATATATGTATATATTATAATAAATCGTTTCTGCCATTTCATTCAGAAAGGGCCATCAAACAACTGTCAAACCAGACAGCAATGTTAAGTTGCAGGAAAATGTATCACTGGGGGAAAAATAACATAGGGTTTTGCAGCGTTTGATGCATTTCAAGGCTAACATTGATCAAAGGTGCAATTATATCTTCAAGTGATGACTTAGCTTTTTTTCCAGATGATGATTTTGATGATCAGCTACAGAAGACAAAACAGCCACATATATTAATAGTTGTGTAAACACAGTTAATAGAGAGGCAGTCTGATTCAGGTAAGGCAACAGGCTAGAACCCAGGAGTCTGTGAGTTCTGTGAGCACTTTAGAAATGAAACAGCTGGGTGATTTTGGGCCAGTCCTTCTTTCTGAGCCTTAGGAAAACCACTTCTGAAAAATGTCATCAAGAAAATTGCAAGGAGTTTTCCAGACAGTCACCAGAAGTCAAAATTGACTTGAAATTGGGTATGTGCACACACCTACACACACACCTACACACTCACATACACACACACATACACACACACACAGAGAGAGAGAATGCAGAAGAGGAAGATGCCTTGGGACTTCCATGCACAAGGGGCACCACCTGGTTTGTGCTGCAGTCCCACATCTTAAACAAATTTGAATGTGTGGTGATGGGTTACCATATCTAAGGCAATTATTTATGTCCCTAAGCCAGCAGTCACTACTGGCAATAGCAGGCATGGGGAGCAGAGTCCTTGAAGTGATTCTTGAGTGTTTAACTTCTGAAATTTTTCCAGATTGAATTGGAAAATTCGCTTCTCTCATCTAGAATTTTAACTTTCCACAGTGCCTCTTACAGACGAAACAAGCTGCCCATTGCAGTTTCAAATCTGCACATCTTTTAATTCTCCTTTTTCTGGCCATAAATTTAATGCTCGACTTTCTGGCCATAAATTCCGTTCATCTCATTTCTGCATGGGCTGAGACTTTGCTGTAGTTCACTGTGAGATTTCTAGGTATTGTACTGCATACTGAGGGGCATGTGCCTCTGTGTACATTTTTTTGTCCTCAAGCATCCATAATATAACCATTGTATGTCGTTTTCATGAACGTAGACCTGCTTGGGTCAACCCAAAGTAATGCTCAGGTTCAATCTGATTGGTGAATTGCATTGCAAGGTTTGGAGAAGGGAATAATTCCATTTCGCTCATTACTGGTTGGAAACAGCAGTCACAATTTTAAGATGGATGGTGCAATTTCCTCTTTTAACCCTGTGAAATTGTTCTTGTGGAGCAAGTGAAAGCAATTGTTTTTGCTTTCTTTAGACAGCTCTTTTACTTTCTGGAACCTCCTTCTCTCTCTTTTGCCAGATTTCTCTGTTTATATATATATATAAATATATATATATATATATAAATAAAACTCAGCTGTACAGTTCACAGGTGGATTTTCCCTCCTTAAGTGAATGCACACAGTCAGGGGAATGAATGATTTATTTGGGGATGAATGTGAATTTTAATTGCACAGAAATAATAAACCTACTCAAAACACCAAAATCAATAAATGAAACCAAAGCACGAACTGATTCTATAATATACTGATTCTATAATATACAATGGTCAGGTAATTGCTGATTATACAATGTCAACCAAGCCAATACTTAGCAGCCAAGGGAGGTAAGTAAACCTGTCCTTTCTCAACTCAAAATTGTCAAATTAAAATTTCATGTAATACACGTGTGGCACTCTGAAGCAGCGAAGTTCGAAATATGAGGTGATTGCAGTTATCCTAGGAATAAGGAAGCTCTAGAAAAGAAGTATTTATTCAATGCCATGGAAAAAATAATAATTCCACAAACAACAAAACACAACCAAATATTTATAAAATATTAAAAGGGAAAATATATAGCTAGTGCTTTATGACATGGAAAATAATCTACCAAATTTTATTGATAGCCAAAGTTTCCTTACAGGCATCATGACCAAACAATATTTTCCAAGCTTTGCCCCACCAACCCACAATTAGACTATTGTAGATTTATCTGCTATTAGAACATTTTGAAAGAATTATCATATAGCCAGGGCTATGTATAGAAGACAGATTAGAAAAAACCAGCAGATTCTATTATTTGGTATGAAAATGTACTGGGTTTTTTCCTTCCTTCCTTCCTTCCTTCCTTCCTTCCTTCCTTCCTTCCTTCCTCCCTCCCTCCCTCCCTCCCTCCCTCCCCCCCTCCCTCATACTTGTCAAAATACATATAGAGGTTTACTAAATCTCGAAAGTGAAGGAATCCACTCTCCAGCAACGCAGGAATTTAATTTTATGGGCAGTTGGTGCACCCATTTCCTCTAATTATCCATAACAGTTTGGAATGCTACAAAATGAGTTTTAGTAGACACCAGGCAGAGTGACAATTTAAAACAAGAACCATCATAAAAGCCAATATATTTGTGCAACATTTCAAAACAAATTAAGCTGTTTTATCTTTAACAAATTAAATGTTTTATCTTTTTTTACCAGTTTTGTAATCTTCACAGTGGTCTTTAAGGCTAAGCAATCTTATTTTCCTTTTGTTGTGGGATAACTGAAGGAGTGAAGGGTGAGTGGGAGCGACTCTTCAAAAAATTCTTTCAGAATTCATAACAGAAGCAATAACTGACTTGCCACCTCCTGGATATATCACTGAGTCATCAAATTTAATCAGTCCATTTCAGGGAAAATGAACTGAATGGAACAGTTGAATTTATTTTTGATGTCACTTTTTCCAAAAAAGCCCAAACAAACAGCCTCACAGTTCCCGGTGTACAAAAGGAGTGCGAGTTGCTGTTATCCTTCAGCTATAGATGTAGTCCAGCAATGGTTGGAAAGAGAGAAAGCATAACTTTCAAAGGTAGAAGAGCAGGACTCACCCAAGACAGTTGGGAGTCTAAGATACAGCAATAAATATTGACTTCTCAAATCAAGTTCTAAAGTTCTCCAGCACAGGACTTGAGACAAGACATTCTGTAAGTGTGTTGCTCTCTGACTTTTGTCTTCCTCTGGAAGGAACACCCCAATTGATACTGCTCGTTCTTTGTATCTCAGATTAATTACTCGAGGCAGTGACTGATGGAAGGACTAACCATGGATAACAGCACAGGTATCTGCTTTGCAGAAGGTGTGCAATCCTACTTTATAATACTATTTTAGGACTTTCAAGCATACCTATATATCAGAATTAGAGGACTATGGAAACATGAACCATAATTGGTTTATCTAATTCAGCAATGAAGCACTTATGACCCTCCAATTCTGGCTGAATGATAACTCCTGACAATAGCTCAACATTGATCATGCTGCCTGAGAGATGCTGGGAGTTATCATTCAATAATACCAGAAGAATCTCTGCTTCTCCACCTCTTGATGGCAGCTCCCCAGGCTTATAAACCATCGATTTCCTTCTACCCCCACCCCAATCCTGGAGAAGCTGAGAACAGAGCTGGAGCCCTTCTGCATGAAAAGCAGATGCTCTCTGACTTGGTTATGGCTGTTTCCCAACCAGACCTTTTGAAACTGGATGCTTTGTCCCAGCCTTAGCATAAGAATGGTGTCTGAATCTGTGTAATCTGTCACATACACTGTAACGGCCAAACAGGTCCAGGCAAGCATGCCTCTTGGTTTGTCTTTCTATTAATTTCTTTTTTCAAGTAATGTTCTGCTGCACTACCATCTAGCGGTGAACATTCAGTCTTGCTAAGGATCTTGTCTCTAAAAGCCAGCATAGAGGCTGACAGCCAGAGAGATCAATCAGAATAGAGCTGGAAGGGACCTTGGAGGTCTTCTAGTCCAACCACCTGCTCAAGCAGAAGACCCTATACCATATCAGGCAACTGGTTGGCCAGTCTCTTCTTAAAAACCTCCAGTGATGGAGCACCCACAACTTCTTGTGGCAAGCCATTTCACTGGTTAATTGTCCTCACTGTTAGGAAGTTTCTCCTTAATTCCAGGTTGCTTCTCTCCTTGATTAGCTTCCATCCATTGTTTCTTGTCCTGCCCTCTGGGGCTTTGGAAAACCATCTTCTTTGAGGCAGCCTCTCAAATACTGGAATACTGCTATAATGTCACCCCTAGTCCTTCTTTTCTCTAGATGATCCAAACCCAAATTCTTCATATGTTTTTGTCTCCAGGTCTTTATTCATCTTAGTTGCTCTTCTCTTTTCCAAAGTCTCCACATCTGTTTTGTAATGTAGTGTCCAAACCTGGATGCAGTATTCCAAGTGTGGTCTTAACTGGTGATGGATTTGGCTGAGTCTTCACTCAACAATGGAGCTTGCTGGATGAGTTTTGACTTGTCACTCCTCTCTTTACAGAAATGATCTTCATACACTGTATTTTTCCATGAGTTCTCAGAAAAACAGAAATTTAATTTAAATGATGATGATGGCAGTGGTGGTGGATGATAAGTGCATCAATCTATTAGTGCCATCTCACTGCATATCCTCCAGATAAACTGATCTTCACCTTTCATATTTCCAGTTCACCTGATCAAAAATCACAAGAGTCAATCCAATGAATTTGGAACACAGGTAGTTGGGAGAATGCTGCCTTGTGCAACCCTTCACTGCAGCCCCCCATTCTTATGCATGCCTGATTCTCTTGAACCAACCAGAATATCAGTCAATTGTTTCATGTGTTGCAACCCTCTAAACCTGTGATGGTGAACCTATGGCATGCATGCCACAGGTGGCACACAGAGCCATTTGTGCAGGCATGCAAGCGCCAGCCAAACTTATCTGCGCTGTGCATGTGCACGTCTCCCAGCTGATTTTTGGTTCGATTGAGACTGTTTTCACCCTCCCAGAGGCTTGAGGGAAGCCTCTGCAGCCTTGGGAGGCCGAAAAATGGGCTTCCAGAAACACCAGAAGTGCCAAAACGGGCCTATTTTCAGCCTTCTGAGGCTCCAGAGGCTTCCCTCGAGCTTCCAGGAGAGCGAAAACAGCCTCACCCAAGCTCCAGAGGCCACCCAGAAGCTGAAAACGGGCACTTCCAGTATTTCTGAAAGGCCCATTTTTCAGCCTCCTGAGGCTGCAGAGGCTTCCTTCAAGCCTTGGGAGGGCAAAAATGGCCTCAAACACTGGGAGATGTACAGTGCAGGTAAGGGGGTGCGGGTGTTGCACGTGCATGCACAGGGGGGCAGGGCGCATTACATTGTTGATGCTGGCATGTGAGTGTGCACGCGCTATTTCACTCGTGCACACTTTTGGCACACCAGAACAAAAAGGTTCACCATCACTGCTCTAAACAAGTTCCAAGGGACTCACTTACTACTGCTTGATCTCTCCTTAGGAATGAAGCCCCAAGAATATTTGCGTTTGTTTACAAATGTACTAGTTGAGGAGCTCAATACTAGTTGAGGATGAAGAAGGTATTGGGTTTACAGTTAGGAGAAAGTTAGCTTTCCCCTAACTGCAAACCCAGTTCGTTCTTCATCAATGTTAGATTCATTATTGATCTATTAATTTATGAATATTCATTCATTACAACCAAGGGACATATTTGTAATGGTTGATAGTACCCCTTTTTAAGGCAAGAGATGCTACAGTACATTATGTATTATGCATATGTGTGTATATGTGTATGTATATGTGTGCGTGTAGGTTTTATTTTAAAGCCATATGTCTTTTTTACTGAAATAGTTTTATTATTATCTTTCTATCTTAATTTGTTTTTATGGAATTTTATAAATCATTTGGAAATAAATTAAAAATGCTCCAGAATTCCAATCTCATCCCCGTCCTCCTCAGAACCACTATCACTGTTATTTCAGTATTTTGGCAAGTCTGAAACAGACCTGATATATTTTGGGAAACTTACATTATTTAAAAAAAACACAATCACAACAAGAATCCAAAGGAATCTGGCAACACCTTTTCTGACAAATACACTATATTAAATATAAACTCTTTTATTTTTATTTTTGGTTACCATAGATGAACATGGCTCTCCTTGTATAAAGTCAAGAATCAGTGACTGGAAGAGATCACAGAAGATCATCCAGCTGCACTTTCAAGCACAGCCTGGAGTACTCTTTTCTACTTGTTCCCTTTTCTGCAACAAAGTTGGATTAGGGTTGTTGTGTTTTTAAAGTCTTTCATATTTTGGGGGTGAGGGGTTGGAGATGTTTGAATCTGAATCTGCTGTACAGTTACTTATCCTTCTACTTCAATCCTTCAGTTGAAAGGCATCCCTTATTATACTGTGAGCAGCCATTTTGTAAATAGAAAAGTGTGATGAATAATTTCAATAAACAATTCTAGAAAACAAATGGAAAATATTATTAAAGTTGGTCACACGGCCAGGTGTTTAAGTTGAATTTGGCATTTTTAATCCACCGATCAAGTCCTTCCCAAAGACCTGGGGTACACAGATGTTGTTTGATGGTATTAAAGGTATCATTGCAGGATGTAAGCTGTACCATGTAAAGCTGCCTTTTGCTATTGACTGAGAGGGATTTTGTAAATGCCAATGGCATTCATTAAAGGTATTATTATTATTATTATTATTATTATTATTATTGATGATTTTGGCTTCTTCAAGCCAATTTTTGAATCCTGGGGACTCAAAATGAGCAAATCCCTTTGATTTTCTTGTCAAGAATTTTAGCAGTGGCTTGCCATGGCCTCCACCTTCCTAGGGCTAAGAGTAAGCGACTGGCCTGAGGTCACCCAGCTGGCTTTGTACCTAAGGTGGGACTAGAACTCACAGTTGTCCAGTTTTCAGCCCGATGCCTTGTCTTTTTTGAACTGGATGCTTCCATTTCAGCTTCCATGCCACATCACCTTGGGAACTTATCTATCCATACCCCCAATATTATCAGATACATTTCTATAAGGGACAGAGAAGCCTCAGGAAAATCAAAGAATTGAGATGTGCCCAACCAGGCAGCAACCAGGATGGAACCTAAGCACCCACAGATTTCTGTTTGTCCCTCTGATGTTGTGGATGGCTATGTTGCATGACAACCATTCACAGCTTTTCTTTTATTAAAAATAAGAAATGGGGGAGAAAACAATTCTCTTTGATGCTCACCACCCCATGCCATGTTACCAGCCTCATTTTTCTGATGCTACGACAGGTCAGTGGGCGCTTATGTAGAGGTGCCAGCTGGTATACACAACCATGATTATCATGGCCAGTGATTGCAAAGGTTTCTCTCTCTGGAGGGCAGGGCGAGTTGACACAGTGAGTTCTTTGTTTGTCCCGGCCCTCCTGCCTGTCACAGCACTAGTTGTTGGCATTCCTAACCATCTTTCACAGAACAGAGGGACTTTGTAGGGGGTGGGGGGTGGGGGTGGGGAGCTGCCTTGGAATTTTAATGTGCTGGGGGTTTTGTGTTCTCTTCCTCCAATCTGGTAGTTCATGACCATGCAGAGTTTGCATCCCTTAATGCGCGAGGTAAATAAATAAATGGCACAATCTTTTCTCAATGCAAAATGGAAGCAGGGAAGAGGAGGAGGAGGAGGAGGAGGAGGAAGGGGGCAGTGGAAGCTCAGGAGCTCTCAATACACAGAAGGGCTTTGTATACCCAAATTCAAGTTTGTTTTTTAACACGCTGCATGCCCCTTCATGCCAGAGAAAGGGAAGGCTCAGGAAGGGGGAAGGGGGTTTAGTAGATCAGGAAGAAGGAAATGAACGAATGAGGCCCTTCTCTTCATTAAGAAAAGTATCTTTGATAGGTCTGCTGTAGATCTTAGTTGCTTCATGAAAGGAAAATAAGTAAGGCAGGGTGAACTTGGATAATTTTATTGTTAGTAGGCACCTTATCACATTGCTTTGTTTTTCACTTAGTTCTATGCCCAGTCTTTAGACTATCCTAAATATTCAAAATATCTATGTTATCTTGACAGGAATTAATCCTTTTTGAATTCAGGGGCCTTTTAAAAAAAGAATTATTTACCTATCTCACTTTTTCTTGCCTAAAATCTACCAGGAACACCTTTCCCATTAAAAAAAAAAAAATCACTAGTACTATATTTTAGGGTAGACCATAACCTGGAATTAGAGAGTTGGTGATTCAGAAAGCATTCAACCACTATCCATCCTATGAAGACATAATATGATTTACCGACTTGATCCTTGTGTGCTCTGTGAATGTAGTGATTGTGTTTAGCTTAGGGTTTAGCACATTGAATGAAGGCAACCTTTGAAAGAGAGATGGGCCCAAGGTCACCACTGATTAAAATCCTTAAGAGGGGAGCTACAGTGCCTCAGAATGCAGTGGTTTCTTTCTGCCTTCCTTTCTGACATCAGATGCAACTTCGGTGGTTCAGCTGAGTTCTTTTCTTTGAGAATGGTGGAGTCGTGGTCAGATCAAGGCGCATTGCCAAGATAAAACTGATTGACATTATATATTTATGATCAATAAATGAAAAAACCCACCCAGTTAATGAAGCATAATTCACTACAAATATCCAGCTTACTTATAATTGATCTATTAGGAGCATATCATAATTTTATTTAGTCATCAAATGCAAAGTTTACCTTTTTAAAAATAGAACATTCCCTTTCCTCCACATTTTCTAACACCATAACTCTACATAGTAGGTGGAATGAGAGAAAATTACTGCCCTCAAATCATCTAGGGAACTTTTATGATTGAGGTGGGACTTGACCCTGAATCTTTTCTGCCTTTGGACAGTTTCCTGATCACAGAAGGAGGCTACCCATTTGTTCATAAATAAATAATGCATATTATGAATACCATATTTATTTACTCATTTTTGCCCTTTGTTTTGCTTTATCAGCAGTTGGCCTGAAGTTCTAAAACAGTAATAATATCATTAAAAAAAACACCAAGTCATTTCTTCTTAGGAAAACCCTAAAATAGTTTACACTAAAAATAATAAGAATGTGATAATAGACTAAAATAAGATGGAAACAACATCAATACAGGAGCAAATAATTTATAATAATGGCAATAAAAGAATATCAGCATTCTGCCTTTAAAGGAAAAAAAGAAACTTAGTAAGAACATTCATACTCTGATTTTCAACCGTGTGGATTGGCAGAATACATGATGCTCCCAACTGGGTATCTCATTCAGATCATTACAGGAAAACATTATGTTGCAGCAGGGGAGCATTTTGGGCTCTGTAACAAAGCAGATACATTACAAATAGAAGATTCAAGATCCAGTCACAAATATGATTAGAGGACTGGAGGCTGAAACATATAAAGAACGGTTGCACAAATTGGGTATGTCTAGAAAAACCAGGGGTAACATGATAGCAGTGTTTCAATATCTGAGGGGCTATAACAAAGAAGAGGGGGTCAATCTATTCTCCAAAACATCTGAAGGCAGAACAAGAAGCAATGGATGGATGGAAGCTAATCATGGAGAGAACCAACCTAGAAATAAGAAGAAATTTCCTGACAGTGAGAACAGTTAATCAGTGGAACCATTTGTCTTCAGAAGTTGTGGGTGCTCTATCATTGAAGGCTTTTAAGAAGAGTTTGGACAACCATTTGTTTGAAATGACATAGGCCTGACCTGCTTGAGCAAGTGGTTGAACAAAAAAACCTCCAGGGTCCCTTCCAACTCTATTATTCTGTTATTCTGTCAGTCCTTTCTAAAATCCGAAGGAACGCCTACTAGTTGAAACCAACAATATGGAGCAAGAGTTGGTCAAAAATAGATACCAATGTTCCTTTCACTGCCTCATTTCAGTGAGATAATTTTTGAGAACCCTATAGCCATTTTAGAGCCATCAGACAGTTGCTGGTAGAACACAGCATACTGAGTTCTATTTTTCCATCAACTCTTAGTACATTTTCATTGTTTCTGCCTTGTTTGGCCAACATTCTTCTCATTTTATAACAGCCATCCACAGCTTAAAGCCACAAAATTGCAAATAGACCAGCTTTTCCAAGCCTAGGATGTGGCCTCAGAAGTCCTTGACAAATTGCAACACTGAATGTGGCACACTGAGGAGGAAAAAAGGAATAACAAATTGCTCCCCACACTGTTGCCAGGAAAACCACAAAGCTGTGTCCCTGAATTGTTGAGTTAAGCTCAATTCAAAGGAGACTTTCTTTTAGTAACATGCCAGAAGAGGAAGCTTATTCAGTACATGGGAAATAATTTGCTTTGTTTCATTAATTTAATTTAATTGTGCTTCTATTTTCATTAAGTGAAATCAAATGCAGTTCTCCTTGATGCATTCACTTCTCTGCAGGCCTATACGCTTTGAGAGGACAACCGGTTGAATCAAATCAAAGTCAGTTTTGGCTCTCAGTCCAGAAACATTTTGTCATCTCCAGTATAGGTTTAATCTTTTAAGTAGGTTCCCCAGATTTGTTACTTGATTGAAAACTGAATCTGGTTGGTTTAAAATTCTGGGATGATAATGGACCTGGCATTGTTCCAATGAATGTTATTTTTCTTTGGTCATCCAAATCAAGAATTATTATGAGATAAGGCATGTTTTCCCTGCATATATATTCTGCAAGAATTAGTAAACAAACTACATCATCTGTATATCACCAGTTCAGTTACTGATAGGTGTAACTCTTTGTTTTCTGAATTAAATAGAAAAAGCGTATTGTTTTCAGTGTGAAAATGAATAGGAAGCAAATATGTTTGATACCCTATGGTTGTTCTTTGCCAATTAAATGTTTACCATCAATCCTATTTTAGAAACAGCCATAAGTTTGGTTCTATCTTGGATTTACTATCGGTCCCAAACAATGCATCTGGGCAATACATGGGTCTCCAAAATCTAAGCAATTGCAGAAAAATGTGAAGGTACTGCGAAGAACAGACATCCTTTCCCTGAGTGTATAATCTATTTGTAATTCAGTGAGCAAATTAGGAATTAGGATTAGGTCAAATCAGATCACCCATCAGGAATAAGACTGAGTTTTTAATTTCAGTGTAAAACGTGCTTCAAAACATTAGCAGAGTGGGCTAGAAAAACAAAAAACAAAACAAAACAAAAACAAAGAAACAGCAGGAAGATAATTCAAATCTTGACACTTAACTTAGCCTGGCTTTTCATTTTCCTAATGAGCAATGTTTAACAGAACAGAATAACAGAGTTGGAAGGAACCTTGTAGGTCATCTAGTCCAACCCCTTGCTCAAGCAGGAGACCTAAGTGGCTGTTCAGTCTCTTCTTGAAAGCCTCTCGAGATCTTTCAGAAACAGGCCAAAACTGCTTCTAAGAAACATCTTGAGTCTACAATCCATATTTCTGTACATTAAAAAAAATCAAAGAACAGAGTTAGGCACACTGAAAACCAGATAAGATTGAACTAAATGCTCTGATATAAGTGTTATTTGGGGAGAGAAAGGTGGTATCAGGAGGCAGGTATCAAATTTCCTAAATCTGCTTTGATTTTTATTAGAAATAGAAGGTCCACAACTATAACCAGATATCAATTAGTCTGAATGTACAGTGTTTTCACACGCATGTACAAACACACACAAACTCACTCCTAGTTCTCTTTCCCAACCCTTACTAATTAGAGCATGCTAATTAGTTGTTGCTAAGATTAAACAATTTGGAGAAACTAAGGAAACACAAAAGCATGTGTATCATTCAGACATTTACAGACAGATTCCAATCCGCCACCTGCCTTTTTGTCTTCTATTCCTAAATTTAAAGCAACTGTCTTCATAAAATGTCCATAATCAAGGATTAAAATTATGAAAGTGTGTATATTTACACAGAGACACACAAGCATACATACGTATGCATCCAGAGAAAGAGTGGGAGGGTTGGCTTTAGGAAAATATTAGCAATAACATTCATTGTTGTTTATTAAAATTTCACAAATCACTCATCATAAAATATTGAAGAGATTTGGAATTATGTTATTGTAAGTCAAAGGAAGAAAAGAATCAGTCAAATGTTTGCATTTCCAAAATAGTGTTAAGGTTTCTTTTTAAGGAGCATACTGTATTAATCATGAATTAAAATTACTTAAACCAATTGCATGTCATTTTTATCTAATGCTATCTCTATGTATATCTATTTAGCATTTCTGAATCAAGCAGGCTGGAGTTAACAGCCATCATTAACCCAATACAAATTGGCTTAAAAAACATCTCACCTTTCTACAGCTTACATTATATGAATGTCCACTTCTCATAATGCCTTGATTAATGGGAAGATATTTAAACAGTCCAGAAAAAAAAGAAGCACACACACAAACCAAGAGTGACTAAACAAAATAAAAATTTAGTTTAGGAAATAGCAGAAAACCTAATGTGCTTTTTCCAGGTCAATGAAAAAGCAGCACAAAATAACATTCCAACTAATTTATCAATTTGATCTGTATTGTAAATTGTGATCCCTTATGCCATCATTTAGAAACAATTCAGCACAATTATCTATGAATGATATCTTTATACAGGTTTTATACAGGTTTTATATGTAAAATTATGTAAACCACGATCAGCTCAATTTATATTATAGAAAGGTTCCAATGTTCCTCTTACTTTAGAAAGAGAGAAAAAATAATATTGCATTATACCGAGTTTAATCTTATATTTACCTTTTTTTTCAGTACCAGTATTTCAAAATCAGAGAGTACTATTAAGAATAGAATAGAATAGAATAGAATAGAATAGAATAGAATAGAATAG